>OU426854.1:9266094-9273594 GCA_911387685.1 Dolichovespula media
TTTGAAAGTGTTCCTGTACTTTCTCGTAACACGCTTATATATATATATATATATATATATATATATATATATATATATATATTCTCTTATGAATGTAGTATAGTCCTATCCTATACTATAGAGATCAGTTCTATCCGATTTTCTGGTTGACGGTGACGAGAATGAGTGATGTTGAACGTAATTACGACGAATAGGCTCGTACGCAAACCCAGATGCAACGTGTTCTCCGCTATAGACAACGGATAAAGAGACAGACAGAGAGAGACAGACAGAGAGAGAGAGAGAGAGTGAGAGAGAGAGAGAGAGAGAGAGAAATAGGACATAACGTGTATCACACCCCATGAAACATATCCAGATCACAAAGTTGAACCATTGAAACAAGTAACATCTGGTACTGTAGAAGGAGAGAAAATGAAATTGAGATGCAAGATTAGTTTCAAAGAGAGAGGGAGAGAGAGAGAGAGAGAGAGAGAGAGAAAGAGAAAGAGAGTTGACGAGATTCGCGACGTCGGGATTTAAAAAGAAAAAAAAATGAAAGAAATAAATAAATAAACAAATAAAGAACAAGAGAATAGTGGAGAGAAGGAATGATAGCTTTTGAAATCGTACATATACGACTTACATACGTACGTATGTACTTACGTACGTACATAGTATCGGTCTCGCGTGCAGCCGACAATTTGTAGACACTTTCGAGTTTTCGAATAATAAATACTCGACTGGAACACATTTATTTTTCTGCGAGTCTAGAATCCTAGGTAGAGTCGACGAGTATCAGCCTAACTCTATCTATCTATCTATCTATCTATCTATCTATCTATCTATCTTTCTCTCTCTCTCTCTCTCTCTCTCTCCTCATAGTTTTCGTAGGAGCTTAGAGTAACGTCTCTGGGTTCTCTTTGAAGGATGTTTCGGGTCGCATCAGCCATTGACATCAAACAGGACAATTTACTTGTCAAACGACCCTCTCTCTCTCTTTCTCTCTCTCTCTCTCTCTCTCTCTCTATCTCTCTCTATCTCTCTCTATCTCTATCCATCTATATCTATCTATCTATCCATCTATCTCTGTTCATCTTTCTCTTTATGTTTCCCGAGTCGTTCCCCTCCAGCCTCCGAAACGTTTCATGGTACCCTTCCACGAGTCTTTGCAGAAAACGGGACGCTCTCTGCTCCGTGGTTTCGGATAGAGGATAGTTGAAAATAGACACTCAACCGTACCAAGATAGAACACAGAGAAACAGAGACAGAGACAGAGAGAAAGAGTTGTGAGGGAGGGGTGTATGGAAAGTATATAGTTGACGAGAGCAGCACTCACAGACCCTCTGGAAAGAGACAGAGAGACATACAGAGAGAGAGAGAGAGAGAGAGAGAGAGAGTGAAAAAGAGAGAGAGAGAGATGCATTCTCTTGGAAAATGGCTCGCGTTGTAGAACGAATCCACTGCTCGTTGGAACACACCGACTCCGAGCTACCCCCATTATCCCCTCCTTACCTTTCCACGCTTCTTCTGATACACCCCAGACGGTGGATAAAATGCGACGAAGTAAAATGCAACGTTCGTTGCAATACCGATCGTAGGACGACACACGTGCCCCATTAAGAGGCTCGCCTCGGAGAGCATCGAAAAAAAATGGCGCCGCGGTGTTACGCGAACTACGCGATACATTTATTGCGTACTTATTTAAAACCATACAACCTTTTTACCTTATTCTCTCTCTCTCTCTCTCTCTCTCCCTCTTTATTTACATTTTTATCTTTCTTTTTCATATCTATCGTGTTTCCTTCACTTTCTATGTCTCTCTTTTTCTATCTTATTTTTCAATTCTTCGTCGGACAAACGGCATTGCTCCGGGATTATTAACGTATCACTGTTTTCCTAATTCTTCTCTCTAATCCATACCTATCAATATCAAGCTATTTAGGTATCTCACGTATATGTACCACCTATCCACTTAGATAACCACGCGTATGTACGTCCGTCCATATATCTTACATATATATCACGTATATATATATATATATTATAGATTATATTATTATATACACACTTATATTACACAGCATATATATATATTATATTTAATCACATATATACATACATATATACATACATACATACATGTATATATATATACATATGATACGTATAAACGCGTGTACGTACGATACAATAAATGACGCGGCTGAAACATAGACGAGAGAAATGTCCCTATTACGATTTTTCGCATAACAGAGACGACTAAGAGGCGCCATTACGAATTATTTAACTATCCGTTTAGCATCCGACTATATACTCTTACCGGTACAATGGTTCAAGCTCGGTCTTTATCGCCTTATCTCGTTTCTTTGTTCATATACATATATTTACACACACGCGCTTTATACGACTTTCAAAATGTTAATCGAAAATAAAAGGACGATTCCAAGGATTTTCTCCCCGAAGAATCCGTCCCATCATTGTGCCCGATATTTCTTTCTTCCTTTATTTATTTATTTATTTATTTATTTATTTATTTATTTATTTTTGTTTATTTTGTTTTCATCGTTTTCGGTTTCTTTTTTGTTGTTGCTCAAAGGTAACCTTTGAACGGAAGGGACGCATTTGAATGAATGAATATTCCGAGGATTAACGATGAGAACAATAAAGAAAGAGATGGATAGATGGACGGATGGATGGATGGATGGATGGATGGATGGATGGATGGATGGATGGATGGATGGATGGATGGATGGATGGATGGATGGATAGAAAGAGAGAAAGAGAGAGATATATAGATAGATAGAGATAGACGGATAGAGAGATAGACAAATATTAGATCGATGAAGGACGAACGACCTCGTGGCGCCCAGGCAAGCTTTTAGTGCTCGTTGAGACGCGCCGCGTTCAATGCCCATTCTCTACAATGGAAAAGAGAGAGAGAGAGAGAAAGAGAGAGAGAAAGAAAAAGAGATAGAAAGAATTCTGTCGTGGTTTCTCTCGTCTAGCATCTGTGCCACGAGCAAATCGAGATGTGACTTCGCGAAATGTTCTCTGGACTGAGTCCAAACGTAGCCACGAGCTATGTAGCTTCGAAGGTACGTACGTACGTACGTATGTATATATGTATGTACGTATGTATGTATGTATGTACGTATGTAGGTACGGATTCGTACGTACTACGGGGTTTTATATGTCACGTCGATATCGCCCCGGAAAACGTTCTTTTATTCGCCCTTCAAAATTTCCACTGTATAAGCCAAACATTCTTCGTTATAACCGGACTTCGAATGCTTTCTTCTTTTCTTGTTTATATTTCTTTTTTTGTTTATGTTTCGTTTCGTTTCGTTTCTTCTACCTTATTATTATTATTATTTTATTTTTTTGTTTTGCCCTCCTTACGATCTCACGATAATAATTATTTGCCGTAATGCGATGGCGATGAAGAATAGAAGAAAAAGAAAAAGAAAAAGACAAAGAGAAAAAGAAAAGACAAAGAGACGGAAATAAGTTGCAATGGATAAAAAATAATCCCGTTCGATATGAATCTTTCGTATAAACGAAAACGATTGTTTGATATCCAAATGATCTGTAAAATCTTGAACGGACAATGGAGAGACAAAAGTACGATTGAATTTTGTGCGTGGCTCTACATACATACATACATACATACATACATACATACATACATACATACATATATACATACGTTTGGAAATTCTCCAAAATTCGTAAAGTCGTAAAGTACATAACTTTCTCTCTCTCTCTCTCTCTCTCTCTCTGTCTCTCTGTCTCTCTGTCTCTCTCTTTCTCTTTCTCTTCTCTCGTTTGAATGAATTTCGTTTATACTACGAGGCTATTGCCTATCTCATAAGCCGGTATATGCGTGGGTAACAACGGGTGCACGTTCAAATGGACAATTCGTGGAAATTAGCGGTACATTCACAAATTAATGGAATTCAAATAGCGTAGAGAACCGGCAGAACAATTTATAGGAATATTTACGATGCGAGGTACGATTTATTTAAATAATTAACGGGCCGCCGACGATAATTATTGTAACAGCTGGGGCCCTCCCCAAACGAAATAATTTACTACGTCGATCAATCTCCGAGGAGATTTATTAATCAAATTCTAACGTTCACCCTCTCTCTTTTTCGTACACAGTCTATAAACTATGTAATTATTCAACCACAAAATCAAGTGCACGTGTGTGTTTGTGTGTATGTGCTTGTACGTACAGGTATATATATTAATGAAGTACCAAACGGGCGATCAGTAAGATTTAATATACCTCAAGAAGTATATATATATATATATCATTCTTTTATGTAAGAATAATTCGAATTATTACATCTTTAATAAAATAATAAAGACCACGATAATATGCAATTATCGAAATTGCAAAATCGATGATAAGTAATGTACGAATGATTGATGAACGAGAAACGATTAACGATATTTATTTTAGCGTAAGGAGGAAGATTAACGTCGTTCTTTACTTTTCTTTTTTTGTTTCTCTTTAAAATACAAAATTCTACGTGTTTATTTCGCCCCGAAGAAGGAAAAGAAAAAAAAAAGAAAAAAGAAAAAACATCAATTAATGATATAAAAACGATAACAGCATTGAAACGTGTGATCCTTTAATACGAGGTTACGCGTTGCGATCGTAACGATAATGACGATGACGTCGGCTGATAGCTTAGGTCTCGTTGGGGAGTTAAAAGCAAAAAAGAAAAAAAAATGAAAGAAAGAGAAAGAAGAGAGAGAGAGAGAGAGAGAGAGAGAGAGAGAGAGAGAAAGAGAGATAGAGAGAGGAAAGGAGAGAAAGAGATAAAAATCTCGCACCGATTGCAATCTCGTTTGGTCGTCTCTATGCGCTCGGCGATGGAAGGCAGTGCGAACGAGAGGAGGAGGAGGAGGAGGAGGAGATGGGGAGGGGTCTGGGTCGGGTAGGATAGGATAGGATAGGATAGGATGGGATAAGGATAAAAAGAAAAAAACAAAGTTCCATCCGTGTTTTCCCTCTCTGTCGCGTTAGAAATGTGAAAAATCCCCTCCCCTCCCGCTCTCCCTGTGGAACGGGACGTTATACTTGTGATTTATTCATGAGAACGAACGGTTAATGTACACGGTTCTCAAATCGGATAGATAGGTAGGTAGGTAGGTAGGTAGGTGGGTAGGTAGGTGGGTAGGTAGGTATTTATTAAGGTAAACGGCAGACATCTGAAATAGTACCGTGACGTTTCGTAAATCGCAAGAGGACGACTCCTAACGTTCGATCGTTAAAGTTAAAGGTGCCGGTACTACGATCGTTTTCGAAACGATCTCGAAATTGTCTATCCGATAACGTAATAGTAGCAACAGTAGTAGTAGTAGTAGTAGTAGTGGTGGTGGTGGTGGTAGTGATAGTGATAGTGATAGTGATAGTGGTAGTGGTAGTGGAACGTGTTGCGTTAAGATCGCCCTCGATAAATTCGTGAATTGTAAAATCTCTTTTTCTTTTTTCGAAAGAGAGAGAGAAAGAGAGAGAGAGAGAGAGAGAGAGAGAGAGAGAGAGTGAGGAGGGGAGTGGAAGGAGGAGGAAAGAAGGATAAAGAGAAAAGGAGAAAATAAAAATATATTTTTATCGCGTAACGATCTCTCTCAAATACACTTCGATATTCCTTCGAATTTCCATTTGATGTTCTCTGTTCTCTGTAAAATAAACGAATAATACGTGTGTAAGAACACACACACATATATATATATATATATATATATATATATATATATATATAAATGAAGAAATAAATAAACCAGAGGGAAAGGATACGCCAGGAAGATAGTGTCTACGTGGTGGGGAGTCCCTCTTCTTCTTCTTTTTCTTCTTCTTCTTCTTCCATCGAGGCGTCCGTTCCTTCCTTCGATCGAAGCTCAACCGTCTAGAAAACGACTGAATTCTATGATATCGAGCGTAATATCTGTTTACCACGGATACCATGAAGATATTTCATAAACGGTCTCGATAGATCGCTTACAAAGATTCCCCTCATACGATCCGTATAGGTACTTACGTATACATACACACGCACGCACACATACGGACACACACACGTGAACGAGCGCACGAGCGAGCACACGCGCTAGAGCCCCAAAGTCCGCTAGAATCCCGCGTTCACGTAGAGAATTATGTATATATAGGTACATACCTACGTATGTATGTATATATATATACATGTATGTACGTACGTACATCGAACGAAAATCGAGTCTTCGACGCTTTCCTAGGATCATAGGTAACGTTTTCTCTTAGCCTCGGGCTACTTCTTTGTTATCGAATACATCGAGACGTTACGACGGAAAATATCTTACACACAATGTAGTACGACGTAGAGGGGGAGGGGGAGTAGGGTAACTGCGGTGAAGGGAAGGAACCTCTTTTTGGTGGGAGGAAGAACGGGTGGTTGTAGAGAGAGAAGAGAAAAGTAAGGGCGCCATCGTGAGAATTTCTTAGCTACACACATTTCTCTACCTTGTATCTTGACGACGTATATATATATATGTGTGTGTGTGTGTGTGTGTGTGTGTGTTGGCGCGCGAGAGAGCACGCGAGTGTGTATTATATCGAAAGTACGCCAGTCATGATTTACGGCATTTCGTACCTGATCGATCCACGAAAGAGAGTTCGCTATCTCTCTTCATCTGCCTCTTTTTTTTACAATAAAAAGAATAGAGAGAGAGAGAGAGAGAGAGAGAGAGAGGAGAGAAAAGGAGGAGCAAGATGGGGTCGAGAGGAGGGGAGGAGGGAGGACAACGGAAAGGAGGCACCCTTTCGCTAGCGATACACAAAAGCCTCGTGCCCGTCAGCAAAGCATCGTAATGATTTCATCCGAGGCTAAAGCGAACGAGAACGAGAACGATAGACAGAGAGAGAGAGAGAGAGAGAGAGAGAGAGAATTCGAAGCGCCTTGGAAGACAGGAATTGATAGATTTCTCTCTTTTGTGAGCCTCGAAGCCATGCAAATATTGAACCGAAAGCACAGGGCTCCTTAAAGCACTCTCTACTCGTTCTCTCACTCTCTCTCTCTCTATCTTTCTATCTATCTATCTTTCTCTCTACCTGTCTCCCCCTTTAACCTTTCATCGCTTTAAATAAAGAGAGAGAGAGAGAGAGAGAGAGAGAGAGAGAGCTAACGCGCCTAAGTCGAGTGGATTTCCGCTTTCCCTCTTCGCGTCACCTTTTACACATTCGACGTCTTCGAACGATAACTCTTGCATTTGACCTTTTTGTTCCTCTCAGAACTTAGCTTCTACACACCCCTTTCCCTTTTGTTTCACCCTTCGAAATACTCTCCCTCTCCCTTCTCTCCCTCTCCCTTCTCTCCCTCTCCCTTCTCTCCCTCTCCCTTCTCTCCCTCTCTCTTTCTTTTTTTTATATTCTCCAGTTTTTTCTTCCTTCCTTCCTTCCTTCCTTCCTTTCTTTCATTCTTTCATTCTTTCATTCTTTCATTCTTTCATTCTATCTCTCTCTCTCTCTCTCTC
>OU426854.1:9278594-9311094 GCA_911387685.1 Dolichovespula media
TTTCTTTCAAGAGAGAGAGAGAGAGAGAGAGAGAGAGAGAGAGAGAGAGAGGGAGAGGGAGGGGAAGGGAGGTGAGAAGGATGAGAAAGAACTCGTCGTTAATTGACGATATTATCGTTAACATTAAAAATAGGAAAGAAAAAGTGAAAGTTAAATAAGGAAGGAAGTGAAGGAAGGAAAGAATAGAAGAAGAAGAAAAAAGAAAGAAAGAAAGAAAGAAAAGAGAGAAATATATCAAAAGCCATCGCATATTAGTTCGTTAGTTTGTTAATTAATTAGTTTGTCCGTTCGTTCGTACGTTCGTACGTTCGTTTATTCTTTAATCCTTTTACTTTCAATCATTCGTCTATTGTCATTCCTCTCTTAATCATTCCTTAAGGAAAAAAAAAAAAAAAGGAATTCCATGTAAATAATAGGATAGGATGGATGAATCGATCGATCGATAGATAGATAGATAGATAGATAGATAGATCGATCGATCGATCGATTCAACGCAATAGAACGATATATATGTATATATATATAAGCGAACGTGGAAAATTCCGCAGATTCATAGCGGAGGAATGGTCACCGTGCAGCGTTACCTGCGGAGACGGGATACGCCGTAGGGAGGTCCATTGCAAGATATTCCTCGAGTTCAGCCGTACGATCGCGAAGTTGCCAGACAGACAATGTTCCGGACCGAAGCCGGAGGAGACGGAGAAGTGCGTCATGGAGCCTTGCGGTTTGATCGAGAATAGTCTGTCGTATAGAATCGACACGGTAGGGGACAGCGGATACGCCGAGTCAAGTTTGACGGATTCCTACAAATCGCCGAGTAGTTCGGGAGCCGTTGGAACTGGTATGGTTGGGGCTGCTGGTAGTGCCAGTGGTGGTTACGAGAGTGGTATCAAAGTGGCACCAGGAAGAAACGTGCAAACCTCTTACTCGTGGAAGGAATCTGGTTACACGCCTTGCAGCGCTACATGCTTGGGAGGTAAAACGATGGGATGGGAGAGGGCTTCTTCTTGCGTTATATCGATCGAAGACTTCCGCTTAACAATCTTCCCTTGTGTTTCTCTCTTCCTTTTCCTTCCTTCCTTCCTTCCTTACTTACTTACTTACTTACTTACTTACTTACTTACTTACTTTACTTCCTTCAACCCTATACTCGTTCTCACGATTCCTTACGTTCTACGTCCGTTCAGTTAGGAACGTTCGTTGTTTTATCTCTCGCTTCGTTACTATATACGTTTAGATTTTATTCGTTCCTCTATAACGTTGTACGTACGAGAAACGACGCGCATCACCAGTTTACGTTTAATGAGATTAGAAATTATTTTCGCATAACGTTAAAATCGTTTAGTATTAATTAGTAACTAGCGTCTATCAAACTACGGGCTACGTTCCTTCGCTTATCATCCAACACGTGATAAGTCAATGGAATTATTGTTTCGTCGGTTTTAAATATACGATATATATTCTTCTATCCAACGTTTAATTATCATCTCGATGTAGTAAGAATATTTTTAGGATAGAGTTATCTTAAGGTAGAGTCTCTATCGATTAGCGTATCGAACGGGATTACTAAGGATTACCGATCGGATAGATGCTCACATCCAAACTGGAGCTAATCGTAAGCGGTCGATTTAACGGCCTCGTGCCATTAGCAATCCTCCGTTACGAACGCTATCCGACGATTCAATTAGCCGAAATCAATCGGACGAGAGCTTAGAATTATTTGCGAGACGCACGACTCATCCTGATGTATGAAATCCTTACGGCAAAGATTTTGCCACCGACGAGCCAAATAGCCATTTGATATTTTTCTTCTCCCTCTTTTTTTTTTTTTTTTTATTTCCTTTACTTATCTCGTTACCACCGTTTCTTTACGATATACGATTCCAGGCGTACAAGAGTTGATAATATACTGCGTACGCGACGATACCGGTAAAACCGTGACTCCGCTTCTCTGCAGCACCGAAACCAAACCTGAAGCAAGAATCAGAACTTGCAACGATCATCCATGTCCGCCTAGGTAAATATTTGATTTATTCAATCATTATTATCATTACTTTATCCGAGATAAGAATTTTAATTAGGAGGGAAGGAGGAAAAGCAAAAAACAAAATAAAAAAAAAAGAGAGGATAGCAAGAGACAGAGAAAATTTCTTTTCCTTTAATTTTTTTCCTTTCTTTCTCCTTCTCATACAAAAATTAATGGGTTATAATAATTCGTTATGTAACGTTTCGCAAAATTCTTCGTAATATATATATATTTATTTTTTTATTTTTAATGTACTTACGCGATTACGATAAACAATAACCGTTTAAAACCGTAAATACAAATTTTCGTTGCTATTATTCACAGCGTAAAACCGCCTACCTCTCTAACCCCTTCGTCCCCGTCCCCGTCCTCTCCTTGTAACGTAACAATGCGTCGTTATGTTAAACCACAGGTGGAGATATAGCGAGTTCTTACCCTGCATGAGCCCCTGCGGTATTGGCATTCAGACTCGCGATGTCACATGCATACACGAGGTGACACGAGGAATCGGTAATACCGTGACGGTACCAAACCATATGTGCCCGCAGCCACCACCAGCAGACAGACAATACTGTAACGTGTTGGATTGTCCGGTCAAGTGGAGCGCCGGAGAATGGGGAGAGGTACTTTCTCTATATATATACGTTTGTCCACGTATGCGTATGCGTGTGTGTGTGTGTGTGTGTGTGTGTGTGTGTGTGTGTGTGTGTGTGTGTGTATATATTTTTAACGTGACACTGGTACGATTCGATTTTAGCGCGATCAGAATTTTGTACAAAATATTTTTAACTTCAACTGCAGGAAGAAAAAGTTGAAACGACCGTTTCGTTATACGTATAACGAATGTTAATATTAATGAAACGATTTATTAACAATTTTGTACCTTTCGGTTTATCATTAAAAATCGTTTTTAATTTATTTTCGAATCCCTGGCGAAGATAGAATTAAATTGTTTGAGTGTGCGTGCGTGTGAAAGAGTGAGAGAGTGAGAGAGAGAGAGAGAGAGAGAGAGAGAGAGAGAGAGAGAGAGAGAGAGGGATAAATAGAGAACAACCGCACGACCGTCTCCACATTGGTTCTCGTGTCTGAACTCGATTATTCGCAGTGTTCCAAAAGTTGCGGAGGCGGGGTAAAGAGACGTAACGTGACCTGCGAGCAAATAATGGCACTGGGTCGGAAACAGAGAAGGGAAGAAAATAAATGCCCGCCGCAAAAGCCATCCTCCGAAAAGCCGTGCAACACGAAGCCGTGTCATGAGATGGACATGAACGTCCAGCCGATCATACTTAGTCAAAATTCGTCGTACAATCAGTCGGACTTGAACGAGAAGGTAGATTTGAAGATCGGCGGTATAGCTAGGGTCTTTCAAGGGACGGCTTTCATCAAGATTCGATGTCCGGTTAAAAAATTCGATAAGTAAGTACTTCGATTGTATTATTATTAGGTTTTATATTCCGTTTTTGTTCGATTCGCGACGCGCCATACAAATTCGTAAATCTTTCAGAGCGCAAATTATATGGACTAAGGACGGTAAAGAATTACGTAGGACGAGGAAATATAAAATCAACAAAAAAGGAGCTCTAAAGATCATGGACATAACTACGTCCGACGATGGGGTTTACGCTTGCGTTGGTAAGTCAGTCGTTTGAATGATGAACGAACGAAATAACGAGAATATATGCGTAATTAACGAAACAACGATCCGACGTATATATTTATAATATAATACTTCTTTTCTTGGCTAATCGATCATTTCGATATTTATTAAAGCATCGCTCTCGCACGCCGAGACACGTGTCATCGTGAAGTTACGCTCTAAGGAACAGATAAGCAGCGAGGAATATCTTAGGCTTGGTAATTCCGTTCATCTACAAAGAAATGCCAATCTCGATTCGGCCCCAGCCAATTCCGGTGAGAACCTTTACACCGATCGTGCAGGTATAAACGATTCTTTTGGCTTATTAAACGATTTCTTTGCTATTATACGAATGATATAACAACGTTCTATATATATATATATATATATATATATATATATATATGTATGTATGTATGTATATATGTATATATATATATATATATGTATGTATATATGTATATATATATATATATATATATATATATATATATATATATATATATATATATAACAGCCGCCTATGGTAATCACTTTGCTCCTATCGATGGGGAAGACTTCAGCCACGAACGTGCGGTTCCGAGTAAACCAACGAAAAAACCGCAACACAAAAGGCAAAGGACCAGTCCGACTCCACCTGATTCCACCATCATTCACAAAGAGAATACCGCCACCTCTTTCAATCAGGTAGAATTCGTCCGTTTAAAATATTCACCAATAAGATATATAACTAATAATGTTCCACCGACTATTAATAACTCTTGACCATTAATATCTAATCATTATTATTATTATTATTATTAATCGTAGAAATTAGTAATTAATCAAACGTATCATGTATGTATATGGTATTAGAGTGGCACAGTTTCTACTAATATAGATTATCTCTTCTTTCTCTTTGCCTGCTTACTTTTAAATGGATTTTAATATTCTACCGTTGGATGTATTCGGGGTATATATATATATATATATATATATATGTATATATTATAAACACGTCAGCCCGGATATCACGAATCCGTAGAATCAACGGCAACGTCCGGTGCGGCTAGTCTGATGCCTCACCTCAGTTATTTAATTTCGAGCATAAAGGTGAGGTCGTAGCTTATATTGACGACGTATTATAATTCAATTCTCTTATCCATACGACGTCACTACTACAACGTGCGTACTCTCCTCCTCCTCCTCCTCCTCCTCCTCCCCCTTTCCAAACCCTTTCGTTCGAACGCATCGAGTTGATGTCGTTGAACGAAAAAAAGAAAAGAGAAAAAGAAGAACAAAAGTCATTTAATCGTACGTTTCTCAGGCCTATTGGCCGTTCCAAAGCAACGCGGGTTCTGGCAGAAGTCACAGAACCGCGCCCGTTTCGTTCATCGACGATACCCGCAAAGATGTTGTTTCCATGGCGACGAAACGTACAATGCCCGACAAAAAGACTGGCACGAGGTATCGCAACGTCGAGGATAACGACGACTTCGAGGATCATCTATTGTATCGCAACACGGCCATTCCCGACGACGTATTTGGCCCGGACGAGGAAAGGATATTCATCGACGTAGATCCTTACGATCTGGACGCGGCGATATTTGGTGTACGGCATGAAGATGACGTTGATAATAATAATAATAAACGAACGACCGGCGATACGTCCTTGGATAAAAAGGATTTTACGACGGTGACGAAGGCTAACGTCGATCACGTCGAGGAATCGTTGAAAAATGTTAAGAGACATTGGCAGGACACGTTCGGGGACGTTTCGAGGTATAATAAAAGAAACGATACATACGTCAACGATCATCCAGACGAGACGATAAATTCCGCTGCGTCTTCGGATAACGTCGGATTGGAGGTTTATTATATTCAGGATACTACGACGAGGAACGTCGCCGTTACGTCCGCTTTGACGACGACGACGAACGAAAAATCGATTTTCGACGATCGATTTATCGAGGAAAATACGTCGGCACGTCCACCGATCGCGTCGATCTTTCTAAACGAGACCGAACCATCGACGAGAATGATCATCGATGCGAATAACGACGATGGATCATCGTCATCATTTAACGTCGTCAAGTCAAGGGCCAATGGTGACAAAGACGAAGATTCGATTTACGTCGACGAATTAGAAAAACGTAGGGCCAATGATCACGACGAGGATCGCATTGCCACGTCGACGAAACATTTGGAAATCGAGGATGGTGGTGATAGTTCGACGACGATGGACGACGAAACAACGTCGTCTAACGACGAACGAATTTCGTTAGAATCGACCGAACAAATCGCAAGAGAGTTTTCATCTCATAGACGAGATCGAGCCAATTCGCGAGATAACTCGAAGGAGGAGACCTCGTCGGACACGTTAACGACGTCCCCTGGCATGGATAAAACCGAATCAATGATCGGCTCGATCGCTGCTCTCGGTAAGAAACCACGCATCTTCGCGAATAAAAATGTTTCGTACTATCGGTAAATGGATCGTTTATTTTGAAAGGGGTGGTTTTTAAAGTCCATTGTTCTTTTTTTTTTAATTGGGATATCACATAATACGTGATTAATTTAACGTAGAACTATTCATTTGTAACTGGTTAATATTCAATCAAAAAATAACAAACAAAGTAATAAAATAATAAAAATTAATATTCATTCAAAAGAATGCCGACGCTTTCGTTCAATTTAAAATTGAAGAATTAAACGATAAATGAAATTCCGTGGCTATCGATATTCCAACCCTTTGATTTTCTCGAAACGACTAAAAACGGACTTCCCATCACTTTCAATATAAAAACGGTCCAAATAATACTCGTCTATAACGCGCGTCATTAATTTTATTTCCAATATTTTTTTTTTTTGTTTTTTTTTTTGTCGAATACCTTTTCCAGAAAATGCAGAAGACTTAGTTTTTGAATGGGTCACAACGAATTGGTCGGACTGTTCGCAGACTTGCGGGGGTAGCGGTTTCCAGGTAAGATACGCATCTTCGCGATTTTTAACCCTTTCGTTACCGCCGCCCACTGTACAAAAATCAAAATAAAAGTCGATACGTTACCCGTTGATAAAGTTCGAAACGATTGACTCAAACGTTTCTCGGAAAAAAACAAAAAAAAAAAAAAAAACGTTCCTCCTTATTTCGCGTAACCGATCATTGTGATCGAAACGTAGGGATCGCTGAAATAATCGCATCAGACGTCGACTATAGTTCGGTGACCGTAACGAAAGGGGGTTAAGAAAAAGAAGGGTTAAAAAATTGAAAAATAAAAAGAAAAAAAGAAAGAGTTAAGGAAGAAATCGGAAGGGAGTGAGGCTCGAGTCAACGAGGAGAGGAATAAAAAAATGTATGTTTTCAGATGCGCGGGGCGCAGTGTACGATGCGCCCGATTAAATCGGCTAATTCGTTGAGGACGGTGATAGGTGCAAGCTTGTGCGAGGACGCTGGACATCCTATCCCGCAGAAGGTTAGGCCCTGCGGAATCGAGAGGTGCCCACAGTGGCACACGACCGAATGGACCGCCTGCGAATCGTCGAGATGTTTCAATTGGCAAACGGCCATGCAAAGGCGCGATATTAGTTGCCGATTGGCCGTTGAATTAGAGGATGGTCGTGAGAACGTAACCCAATTATTAGATCCTAATAAATGCGACGAGACGACCAGACCGTTGCAAAGGCAAGAATGTTATAACGATGCTTGTAAAGGTGTATGGAGGGTGGGCGAATGGTCCGAGGTGAGATAATCGATCCGAGTTAATTGAAATTGATTTATTTATTTTTTTTTTTTGAAATAATTATTACGAATGATAATTGTTGTTATTGTTAGTGTACGGCATCCTGCGAAGAGGATGGTATAAAATATAGGATACTACAGTGCGTATGGTATGGCACGAAAAAGCCAGCCGGTAACGCGTGCAGAGATATTCCAAGACCACCGGTAATGAAAACTTGCAGGGGCCCGACCTGTCCTCAATCACCAGGTAAATTTCAATAAATATAAATATAATAATAATAATAATAATATCCATAAGAGGAATGAATCAAATCTATATATTTCTCTCTCTCTCTCTCTCTTTCTTTCTCTGTCTCTCATTAAATTAAATTATAACAATGCAATCGAATCGTTCTTCGTCTATTATCTTTTTTCTTTTTAATTTCTGTTTCCTTTGTTTTTTTTTTTTTTTTTGTTTTTACAGACGACTGCAAGGATCACTCGCCTATATGCAACAGAATGAAATTCATGAACATATGCAAGGTGCCGCTTTATCAGAAGCAGTGTTGCGCGTCTTGTCGTTAGTTCGTGCGAGAACGAAAACGAGAAAAGAAAGGAACAAACGAAAAAAACATACAAAAAGTGAAGAGGAAGAGTACGAAAAGAAGGAAGAAACGCGCGATCGCGCGTTGAGTGCGTTAGAATGGAAAAAAAAAAAAGAAAAAAAAAGAAGAAGAAGTTTTAAACGACGAAACGTCGATCGAAGAAGGATCCTCTTCGTTGGACGTTGATCCGCGATAGTATTATACCGATCTAACGAAATTCACGATTAAGTACTCTTCAACTAAATTATCGACCAAGTCATTTCATTTCTCGATTATTTATGTATTCTCGTGTAACCATTAAAAATACGTCAGAAGAATATAAGATAGCGCCGAGTCTCCGAGTGTACGCGATGAGGATATTACAATTAATAATTTTGAGGAATGACAAAGGGATAAAAACGAAAAGACGTAGTGTTAAAAACGTAAAGAAAAAAGAGAAAAAATAAAGAGGAAGAAAAGAAAGAAAGAGGGAGACAACGGACAGACAGACAGACGGAGAGAGAGAGAGAGAGAGAGAGAGACAGACAGACACAAAGATACCGCATACAAAATGCAAAAGACCCTGAAAATCCTCGTTTCGTCCTAATTAAGCTATAATTTGTTGAGCCCACGTGTTGTAAGTAAGTTGCGTGTACAGTTTGGCGCGAATCCTAATTGCGCGTATACTCTTGTGCCCTAGAAAAAAAAAAAAAAAAGAAGGAAGAAATGGAAACGTGGAATTCGTCCAAAAAAGTTGAAGGTATATCTATATTGTTAAAGTTCAATGAGAGTGAGAAAGAGAGGGGTGAGAGAGAGAGAGAGGAAGAGATGAAATTGCAAAAAGTTTCATTAAAGCGTTCGAAACGGAGATGATTATTATTAGCGAGCTGCGCGATTAATAAGTATGTTATTAAAGTTTGTCAATGTTGATATTTGAATCGCACGGCTTTAATAAATGGAAACACTAATTTTTAATAAGCGAGAGGTCAAATCGATGATGATATAACAGGAATAAAATGGAAACTACGTACGTTAAGTGCCCTCTCACCACCACCACCCAACCCCAACCCCACCTATCCACCCACCTTTTTATTCCCCAATGAGAAAAATGTCGGCGGCGCAACAAGGACACGTTCGTAACGGGTTTATTTTTTTACAATTTTCTTAACAAGCACAATCAAAGCCATTAGTTTCGAAAAGAAGAAGAAGAAGAAAATGAATAACGAGAGAATAAATGAAACACGAAAGAAACGAAACGTAAACGTAACGCGACACAGACACGATGCGAAATGAAATAAGATAAAGAAAAGAGAGAGAGATAAACAAAAGAGAGAGAGAGAGAGA
Organism: Dolichovespula media; assembly: GCA_911387685.1. NCBI lineage: Eukaryota > Metazoa > Arthropoda > Insecta > Hymenoptera > Vespidae > Dolichovespula > Dolichovespula media. Next base: position 9,287,882 of record OU426854.1, read on the forward strand.
GTGAGAGATGATAAAAATGTATAAACACGAAGAAAATCATTTCTTAAGACTGAGACGCTATTTCGAACTATTTCGAGAAAATAATTTATTATTAATCGAACATTACCACCGAAATTATATATACTTCCTTTTTTTTTTTTTTTTCATTTTAGACCGTGCCCTACCAAAGAATCCTTGCGATTACATTCCACCACCTAGCGTCCATAGTTTTATTATTACGTCCCTTTTTTATTTTTCCCCCTTCCACCCTTTCGTTTCTTACCTTTTCCTTTTCTTTCTTATTTTCATTTATGCTATAAATATATAAATACATATATGAATATACGAAAAGAGGACGAAGAAGGAGAAGAAAATGAAGAAGAAGAAAATGAAGAAGAGAAGAAAATTTAAACAAAAAAAAAATATATATATATATATATGTATTAAATATTTGTTGCCACGTTACCTCTAAGTTAGCAAAAAAAGTTTCATATGAAATGATAATATGTGTATATATATATATATATATATATATATATATATATATTTATATATATATATATATATATATTAAATATAAAGTTAACTAAAAACGTAAGTTATAAAGATAAATTATTATGCGCCTATAAGCGTCCTGTGAGGCGAACATAAGCCAATAGATTCTAAGCAATAAAAACGTATAGGTATAATAAGTAATATAATATTTTGTTAAAAACCTCTGGCGAAAATTCGTTGACATGAACATTCTATCGTTAGTCCAATCGCCCGAATTTACTTATGTGCCTCTAAACGCGTAATCGCAGAACCAATCGTCTTGCTGTTTACAGTTTGAAGAGATAATATCATTCTCGATATTTAGTGTCGCACCACATCTTTCGGATTAGAAGGCCCCTTAAAATATACCAAGACGATATATATATATATATATATATATATATATATATATATACATATATATATATATGTTATTTCAAATATTATTAATAATACTAATAATAAATAAATAAATAAATAAATAAAAAGTTTGGATAACACCAACGAAATAAATATAAAAAAAGATTCTTTTCAAACTACACATTATATATATATATATATATATATATATATACATATATATATATATATATATATATATATATATATATATATATATATATATATATATATATCGTTCGATCGTCGAGTCGCTTGTGCGCTTTCCTTTTTTTTTCCCCGAATGTTATAAGCACAACAAAATAAAAGAAAGAAATATTGTAAACAAATTTTCGCTATAAACGAATTTTCGAGAGAATACGGGCTGGAAGTATGTTTGCCAAAGCGAGCTGACTTATAAAAGATGTGAAATTAAATATAAAATAAAAGAAGTTTAACCGTATTAACGGAGGAGGAAGAGTCACGAGAAGAAAAAGAAAAAGAAAGAGAATAGGAGGAGGATGAGATAGAAGAGAGATATAGAACAAATTTATATTAACAGCTACGTAAACTAATTAAATTGCACGCAAATAAAGGGGGAGACAAGGAGAGATATAACGTAGGAGGTGACTTTCCCTATTTAAAAAAAAAAAAAAAAAAAAAAAAAACAAGAAAAAAAAAACAAAACAAAAAAAGAAAAACAAAAAAAAAACAAAGAAAAAAGGAAAAACAAGATTAAAAAAAAAAAGAACAAACAAGAAAAAGGATACAAAGGGTGGAACGAAGGAAAGAGGGAGGAAGGAAGGGGCAAAAGAAACGAAAAAAAATGAAAAGGAAAGAAAGTCGAGGGGAAAAAGTTAATGCGCGGATAAAAGCATACGAGAGAAGCGCACCGCTTCGCTCCAACATAGATACAAAAACATACACACATACAAATACACGTACATATATGCATATATATGTACACACATACACACACATACATACAAACATACGTACATACGTACGTACACCCAGCGACAAGAGCTCGAAAGGGGACTATTGAGGCCTTTGCTCGGTGTACTACATATATGTATATTGTCGGTATATTTCCATAAACTATTTCATTGAAATTGAACCTTTCTTCTCTGGTAATGTCTCAATCTAGGTTTACTATCCTATAATCCATTCATCGATATTACACGAGACATTTATTTCGATTCGTCGTACGTCTGTGTAAACCAATGTGACTAAACGACGAGAATAACGATGACCCAAGTAAAAAATAAAATAAAATAAAATAAAAAAAAAAAAAGAAAAGAAAAGAGAGAAATTCACCGACGAATCATGATTTTGTAAATATTGCGAATCAATTTATTGAAGAAACACCCCTCTACGTATATATTATTATCGTTATTATAATTATATATTATTATTATTATTATTATTATTATTATTATTATCATCATCATTATTATTATTATCATTATTATTACTACTATTACTGGTTGAGAAGAGCATTATTATTGTTCATTCTATCTATGTAAATATGTAATTGCCTAATGCGAATAAAACCAGAGGATATATCACTGCATAAATAATAAAGTTGTTATTTCCCGACATTGTATCACAGGTACTATAAAACATTGTATAATATTTCTTCTAATGATGACTATTATATAATTAATATTATAATCGATTTATTGCTCGTGCTAATTGACATATCGTTTAAAAAAAAAATATATATATATATATATATATATATATATATATATATATATATATATATATTAAAAAGGAATGACTGAAATGCGAAAAAAAAAGAAAAAAGATAATATCACATGGCGATCGATAACAATCGTTACGATTATTGATCGTGGAGATCCCAAATCTTCGATATATCATCGTCACTAATAGGCCACAGTTTTTGCAATAATGGCCAGCCATTTTTTTGCGTGGTAAGAATATATTCATTCTTCGGATCGTTCAAATGCGAATAGGCCCCCATCACCAGGCTCTGACATATTCTCGCGCAAACGGTGACCTTTAAAATTTTCTTCTCCAAATCCGTCAATTTCCTCAAGCTTTGGTATCCCTCGATGACGTGTTTGCCCTCGTTGATATCGTTACGTTCTAATAACATGTAACAAACGGCGATGGCCAGTTCAAATATCAGACATGTCTTTTGCGAGTCACCGAAATCTATAATCCCAACGATATCTGTGCCCTCCTCGTTAACGAGAATATTTTGTTCGTTTAAGTCGCCGTGTATAACGCCCTGCTCGAGAATCGGTACGTACTTCATTACGTCCTTTTCGAAGGTATCGATGACCTCGCAGGCCAATCGTTTAAGTTTCTCGTTGTGTACCGCGAACACGAAGTAATGTAGTTTCGACATGGACGACAGCATCCACATGGTACGATGATGCTCGAATGCCGGATGATAAAATTTCGAAAGTTTCATGTCGAGATCGGCTACCAAATGGCCGACCTTGTAAAGCAATTCCTTGCTCGACGAGACGCTTTTCAATAATTGACCAGGCCGATAAACGAAAAGCCTTATTGCGTGGCAGTCACCATCGTCGGTGTCTTCTGTATTCGTCTTCTCGAATACCGTGTAATATGTCCCTTTTAAATTTTTAACGGGTATCGGACAATTGACGTGACCGTTCAAAAATAACAACATTTCGGTTTGCGCATCGATCACATGGGTATTACGGGAATCCAACGAATTAATGATCTTTATAACGTAACCGTGTTCGCTTATAACCGATATATATGGATTTACGTGGGATTCCTTACAATGAACGTGATAATTTCTATCGTCGTATGCATTCAACTCTTTTATATCAATAACTGTTAGACCATAGATCTTCGATAGAAGATCGATTACCGTTTCTTCGTTAACATTAGGACGTATACGTTGGCCGGGCGATAGCAGCGTCTCGCTTGTCTCCATTATTTTTAATCCTGCTTATCAATTCGTATGATCTGTGATATTAAAAAATCGTTATGTAAAACAATTATACAAGAAGAAAAAAAATATATATATGTATATATATACATGTATATATGTATCGGGTCGTCCGGAAAGTTCGTGCCGATTTTCAAACGCAGAAGAAAATTGTAAATTTTTAATTTTAGTATACATTTATTAAATTATTATTTTTATCACCGTTATTAAAATATTATCGGCACGAATTTTCCGGACGATCCAATATACATATGTATGCGCTTTATGGGAGGAGGGGGGGAGGGAGGGGGAAACGAAGAAAAATCGCTCGCTTGTTAGTTTTATCGCTTCGCAAGTAAACATTGAAAAATAAGGGGTCGACGCTCCCTTTACAAATATCAAATGCATATCAAGCGATTCTAACGTCAAGAATTCTGATATTTTATATGCTGAGTAAATTATTTCATTTAAAAAAAAAAAAAGAAAATAAGAAATTCACTTTACAATAATCGATTAAAACGCACCTCGTTTTTCATAGTTGATAATATTATTTAACGACGATCAATCTTTCACAATGAAACTGGCAATTTGGTCGCGTAGAAAACCGTGTATAAACACCACACACACACACACACACACACACACACACACACATACGTACGTTTTCGAACGATAAAATCCCGTACGATGTCTTCGCTCGAAAGGGAAGGAGTCGTTTAAGAAGTTAAACTACACGATCGTTCGTGACGCGGGATGTAATATGTACTGTTAACATTATCAACCAACAAGAAGACGAGAGAGAGAAAGAGAGAGAAGGTACTAACATCAACGCCGACGACTTTTTATTCGCGTATGTATCTCTCTCAATTTGTACGTACTACTAAACTACGTCTCCTTCGCTCGTTTCGCTCGAAAGTTTACACAGAAATACGTCTACGTTACGTGTACATTATCTCGCCGATCAAATTGAAGATAAGAATACCACTAAAAAAAAAAAGAAAAAAAAAGAAAAAACAAATAAATAAATAAAAAGGAAAAAGAAGAGTAAGAATTTCGAATATTCGCTCTCTATGATTATCACCCAGGCTTAATTGTCAAGACGTACAATGTAAATTATTTTTATCGTAGAATCAAATATTGATACGACGTGTGTTAGCTCTCAAATGACACGACACATTCGTGATTCTCTTTATAAAAAAAAAAAAGAGAGAGAGAGAGAGAGAACCTTGTAAATACATTATGCAGATTTGACGCTTTTTACGCGCGTTCGCCCGCGCAATGACTTCTTGCACGACTTTCGATTTGAATCGCACCGCGCTCTTGTTGCGCACGCGCAATACCATTTTTCTTTCCATACGTCTGGCTCGAAGCCACGAGCATCGAAATTTAAATTTGCCGCCTGAATGTTTTTACTTCCGTTAGTTCCTAACCTACATCGATGGTTTCGTTAGCGTGCATTTAATATTATTATTTATTAGAAAAGAGAAATAAAAGAACGCGCGCACGTTCCCGATACGATTCTAATCGTTACTAAGATTTTTATACGCTTTCAAAATGCCGACTATAGCCGTTAAACGAGATTTGTTGTTTAAGGCACTTGGGAAAACGTATTGTAAGAAAATTACTATAAATTTATTTTTTTTTTTATTATCGCTCGTCAATGATTTTTCTTTAATTAAATAGTAATTAAACAAAAGATTTTAATTAAGTCATCGTCCAAAGTTTTTTATCATTCCATTCGTTCATTGCAAATTGCGGAGGGATTATTAATTAATTAATCTTTAATTTTAATCGAGCAATAAAAATTTGATTGCAGCCGAAGAAGAATTTCAAAATTTATGCTTCGAATTTGGCTTGGAGTTAGATGACGTGGTAAGGATCTCGACTTAATCGTTGATAAGCAAGACTTTTCAAACGACTCATTTCATGTCCCATCTTTGTATGTGTATTTTTTAGACTACGGAAAAACAGATGATAGCAAAGGAACAAGGTTCCGAACAAAGTACCGGTGCGTCTGAAGAAATTATTTATAAAATTGATATTCCTGCTAACAGATACGATTTACTATCTTTGGAAGGTTTAGTTACAGGATTATTAGTATTCTTGAATAAGTAAGCGAAAATTATATATAACTTTTTGTCATTGGTCTGAAATAAAATAATAAGAAAGATTCATTTTATTCCTTATACAGGACTGGTGTACCATGTTATAATTCTATAAAACCGACGGTACCAGAAGAAATTGTAATGAAAAAAGAAGTGAGTATAAGTACTATTTAAAATCGATAATGATTAATAGAACGACAAATATTACTGTCGCGTTACAATGTTCTAGTGTTTACAAGTCAGGGAACATATAGTTGCTGCTATATTACGCGATATTACTTTTACGCAAGATTCTTACAACAGTTTCATTGATCTTCAAGATAAATTACATCAAACTATAGGACGAAAACGAAGTATCGTATCAATTGGTACGCATGATTTAGATACTATCAAAGGACCATTTGTATATGATGCAAAACCGCCGAGCGCTATTCGTTTTAAACCACTTAATCAAACAAAAGAATATACTGGAGAAGAAATAATGGAATTGTATGCGGTAAATATCTTTTGACAAAGAGAATTATTTAAAAAAAGGAAAATATTAATGCGGACATATTCTTGTAGCATCATGCACAACTAAAACAGTATTTACCAATCATAAAGGATAGCCCTGTATATCCTGTAGTATATGATAGTAACGGTATTGTTTTATCATTGCCACCCATAATTAATGGGGATCATACAAAAATCACTCTCAATACTAAAAATGTATTAATAGAATGTACTGCAACTGACCTTAATAAGGTATTTATGCGCTCGTTCTTTTACTCTTGTAAATAAGAAAGATGTTTCGTTCGATAGAATATTATAGTATAGAATTAATCGATTAATTTTAATAAATATTTTAGGCAAAAATTACAGTAGATACTATAGTTTGTGCTTTTAGTGTATACTGTGCAAAAAAATTTACAACAGAAACTGTAAAAGTAATATATCCAGATAATAAAATCTTTTATCATCCAGAATTGAGTTACCGTACGGAAGAAATAAATAGCGAAAATGCATTGAATTATATTGGGATAAAGTAAGTTAGATTAAATTGTACAATTGATAATTACTTTACAATATAATTATATAATTTAGAAAAACTCCAGAAGAGATAGCAAAGCTATTATCAAAAATGTCGTTGGAAGCGACAGTAAAAGAAAAAAATAATATTATAATTAAAATACCTCCAACAAGAAGAGACGTTTTACATCCATGTGATATTTATGAAGACATAGCTATTGCTCATGGATATAATAACATAGATAAAATATTTCCAGAAATAAATACAATTGCCATTGAAGTAAGTAACACAGAGTATGTACTCATTAGAAAATATTTCATATGTAATAATATATTTTAAATTTAAGTTTCCGCTCAATAAATTATCTGATCAATTACGAGAAGAATTGGCACGTGCGAGTTTTACAGAGACATTGACATTTTCGTTGGTAAGTTAAATGTGGAAAAAAGAAAAAGAGAAACCGTAAATGACGTTAAATAAACAATTGTATTTAAAAATATTTAATATTACAGTGTTCCAGGGATGATATATCAGAAAAAATAAATCATAAAATAGAGGATATACCGGCTGTTCATATATCCAATCCAAAAACTTTAGAGTTTCAGGTAATATATTTTTAGCCACGAGTGTGAACAAAGAAATATATCAAATGAATCTTTTTTCTTTTTTTTTTTTTTTTTTATTACTCCTCATTATAGGTTGCACGTACGACTCTATTACCGGGTTTATTGAAAACGATAGCAGGAAATAAGAAAATGCCATTACCTTTGAAATTATTTGAGATTTCTGATATTGTTTTACTTGACCCCACAATGGATGTCGGTGCACGTAATAAAAGACATTTATGTGCGGTATATTATAATAAAACCGGAGGTTTTGAAATAATCCACGGTCTACTTGATAGAATTATGCAAGTACTTGAAGTACCGTGGAGCACTGATAAAACAGACACTGGATATTATTTGCGTGCGGCTGATGGTAAAACAATAACTATGTTTCTTTTTTTTGGTTTTGTAATTTAATGTATTCAGAGTACTTTTATCCAAAAATATCTTTATATAATATGATATCTTCTTACAGATCCAACTTTCTTTCCAAAAAGATACGCAGAAGTAATATATAATAACAAAGTAATTGGCAAAATGGGGATTTTACATCCAGATGTACTTACAAAATTTGAATTAAATTTACCATGTTCTACATTAGAAATTGACATTGAACCGTTTCTATGAGATATTAACAATTTACACAAATAGAGACATAGCAAGGGAAAGAGAGAAAGAGAAAGAGAAAATATAAAAATGATAAAATAATTTGAATACCTAATAATTAATAAGAATCTTTTGCACTTCCACTGTGATGAATAATTTGAATACCCAATAATTAATAAGAATGTTTCGCACTTCCACTGTGACCCGTTACTAACTTTTACTATAAAAAACTTTTCAAACACTTAAACAAAAACATAACCTTTAAATATACTTGCGAAAGGAAATAACGTTACACAGTTTTATTGCGTATTATACGCTTGTTTTTATATTGTAAGTAATTTCGTATATTAAATATTAACTCTTGAGAGGAATATAAATGGGAAAAGAAAAAAAGAAAGAAAGAAAATTGAAAAATTCCCTCTTTGTTTGCGTTGCTTCTCGTCCGATATACGATTTTGATAAGGTTACAATTAATACGTCATTCGACATCTTTCATAAATGTTCGTGTATGTGTGTGTTTTTGTTTCTTTGACACATTATAAATGATCGAACCGATTCGATTTAATTGGCGAGGAATCCTTTGAGCGCAACTTTAAAATATAAAATATCGCTTGTTCGGCATAAAGAATATTACTCTGGACAAAGAGTATTATATATTTGGAAATATTTATTTACGAAAGCGTTACAGTTGGCAGGACTACTTAGGTAGTACATACACTGATAATTTTGAATTTTGAGGAATGTAACGTATACTACAGATTAATTTCCGTGCTTTCGTAGTTTTATCTATAATTTTTTTTTGTTTTAATTAAGCGACATGATTAACAGTGCTTCTAACTCAATTGATTATAGAAAGGGTAAGCTAATCGACGAAATATATAGATATATGATAGTTAATATTTTATCTAATAGTTAATATTGTTTTATGACAACAGCTTGCCATTGTGTATTTATTGACAGGCATTCTGATATTTATAATAATCCTATTCGTTGTTTGTAAAAATTTTAATATAACTTTCTTTTGTCTCGTTAAAACATTTCTTATTATTGTAATGATTATTTATATCAATAGGAAAAAAGTTAGATTGTTATAACGAAAATGAATGATTCAATTTGAAGGTGACAGTAGGTTGATACGTGACAATAGTTCAACTTTTTGGCTTAGAATAAATACATAATATATATATATATATATGTATGTATGTATGTATATATATCAATTCTTTATTGAAATAAATATTAGAATTATATTTTATCACAAATAGATAAATGCATCATTCCAAATGCATCACTCAAGGAAATTATTGCTGGAAACGATGGACGCAAAACAGGCGAAGAGATGGATGAGCAAAGACAGAAAACGCTTGCTTATGAATATCTCTGTCATTTGGAAGAAGCAAAAAAGTAATATTTCATGATATCGATTTAAGTTTTAATAACAATACGCTTACAATCAAATTTATTTCTTTAGATGGATAGAAGCTTGCATAAGAGAAAAGCTCCCTCCTACGACGGAGCTAGAAGAGAACTTAAGAAATGGAGTTTATTTAGCAAAATTAGGTAATTTCATGGCACCGGAGATATTACCATTACACAGAATTTATGATTTCGATCAGCGACGATATGCGCTTGCTGGACTACAATTTAGACATACAGATAATATTAATTATTTTTTACAATGTCTCCAATCCGCGGAGTTACCTTTAGTATGTATATACTAATTAGCATTTATGCCTATAAATTTTAAAAGGTTTAATTCAAAGTGTAAATGTATTTTTATTATATATATATATATATATATCTTGTTCTCCAGACATTCCAACCAGAAACAACAGACATATATGACAAAAAGAATATGCCACGAGTAATATATTGTATACATGCACTTAGCACTCATTTATTTAAGCTGGGCAAAGCGCCAAAAATTCAAGACTTGTATGGAAAAATCAATTTTACAGGTAAGAAGGCTTCTATACTTGCTATTTCCTAAAACGAAATTGTTTTCGTCAAAGGTCAATTTACAGACGCGGAGATTAATGCCGTCAGTGAAGAGTTACGTAAATATGGTATCCAAATGCCGTCGTTTCAAAAAATTGGTGGCTTATTAACTAACAGTATGGCCGTTGATATAGCCGCGCTTCACGCAGCCGTAATTGCTATAAATCAGGCGATTAATAAACATGTAAGATATAAAAATAATCGTACATTTGTATTTGACTTAAGCAAATCGATTTTTATTTAATAATGAAATTTTTATTTAATAATGTAAATATAATATCATTCAAGGATCGCATTATGATGTTAAACGTTTTACAAAATGAGGCAGCACAGTTAAATAACATTCGCATCGAATATATTCAAGATTATTGTGAATCTTTATATAAGGCTAAAAGTAATAAAATGCAGGCCTCACTTAACAGAGTAAGTTATAAAATATAATTATTATGAAAATATGTGAGATTTAAATGAATTTTTAAAATATTCAAATAACTGTTAAATTTGTATTATATTATATATTTTATAGTCTTTGAACGACAGTTACGTACCGGATGCATACGACGAACTATTAACTCAGGCAGAAATACAGGGTCATATCAATCACGTGAATGGTAAGTTTACAAGAATATTTTTTTTGCACATTAATATGTGTTTATGTGATACGATACGGTACGATATATAATATGCATTGAACTTTTGAGAATAGCTCAGCATGCAGTGAAAGATATTATTGAATTAGTTCAATCTAATAGCAATGAACTAATTAAAGCTCTAGAAACACCTGCATTGCATTTACAGGTAAGTTTACATTTCACATATAAGAGAAAAAATTGATCATCTCTCTCATTTATTATACATTTATCCCAATCTTTAAAATATCCAATTTTTTTTCACAATTTTTTTCTTTTTTCTACTTCTAGAACATTGTGTCTAGTAACATAGAAGCTTATAAGAAGCAATTAACGCAACTAGTAGAAAATTCTGAATTGAACAGCAATTATCCTGATATTAATCATCATTGGCAGTATTTACTTCAAAATGCCATTGACGCAGGCAATGAACGAGTACTAAAAGTTCAAAAACGTCAGTTAATTTTTCAACAATATATATATATATATTTATTTATTTTGATCGATATAAAAATAATATATAAACGTTGTATTTTCCCTTGACATTTTAGGGAAGGAAGCTGTAAAATTTGTAAATGAGACTCTACAGACGACCGATGGTTTAACTGAATTTTATAAAGCTTTAAAAAATCCTTATCTTGAATTAACCAGTATAGATAAATTTGCAGTGCCGTTATATTACGAAGAAATGAAAATCGATCGTACGGAATGCCAAGTAACGTAAAGTTCATATACCCCGAATTATCCATATAAAAATTGTATTATTAATTATCTGAATAATATTTTTCAATAGAAAGACCTTACATACAATGATATAGTAGTTAGTATCAGAGTATTGTCATCGATAGCGGCAATTACTAAAGCAGTAGACATAGGAAATGTGGATTTAGTTTATGACGCTCTCAAGAATCCTGATGCACATATTATGGTAAATATGTCGTTGTAATTGTGTGTTAATAAACAATAACGGGGATAGATCAAGAATAACGTTGTGCCTGTGTTAATAATTTTTTGTTTTCTTCTTTTTTTTTTTTTTTTTTTTTTTTTTTTGTAGGATTTAAATGAAGAAAACAAACTGAAATATTTTAGTGCATTGGCAACATCACGCTGGGAGAAACAATCACAATCTGTATTATGTAATTTACTAACGTATATCGACATACGAGACTGCATTGAATTAGTAAATCGACAGTATCAACAAGATAATGAACGTATGACAAAAATATATATATATATATATACATATGTATACGTATACGAAAAAGATTAAAAAAAAAATCTAGATAGATATATTGTAACTCGGATAAAACGAATCTAATCGATATTTATTTTTTTTTTTTTTTTATCGTATTACAGTGATACAAATGTTGCACGAATTAAATTTGGCTATGGTCGAGAATAATCCATATACCGTAACTGAAGCTTTGACGAAGCTACAATTGAAGTTATACTGGTACATAACACCTAAAGATCCTTTATTTGTTTACAAATTATTTAAAAAATGTCTTTTGGAGAAACACTCGGATGGTTCCGAGCTATGGTTAGAAGATGTGGAAAATGTATTGTCTGTTTTGTCTAAGGAAAGCGAAAAAGCTAAATTAAGTACGTATTTTAATCATTTCAGACTGTTGTTAACTTGTAGAATTGTTATAAAAAAAAAAAAAAAAAAAAATTACGCGATATTGTCATGCGAGTATGTGTGTCATTGCAGTGTGCGATTTTCTCGTTAAATTTAATAATAATATCGACAAGAAGAACCAGGAATATTTTATAAATTTTTTCAACGATTCGTTGAATGAATCGGTAACGGAGGATATGAAGGAAAAGAAGTTCCGTACGTTGTGTAATTTGAAAAAGTTAAAGGTTAATACGTTTGTATTAAAAATAAAAATAATAACGATGTACATTAAATTTGGCTAATTATATTTTTCATTTTAGCGTGAAAAATATAATTACTCGATTGTTCGATACATCACTCCCTTAGGCAACGAAGCATATTTGGATTTAAAGGAACACACGGTTACCTGGGATCCTCCTGAAGATTTATCAGAAACTCATTACCTCACCTATGACGATATCAACGTATACATTTTTATTAATACACACACACACACACACACACACACTTATAATTACAATTTTTATTTATAATACAATTCCTTTTGCAGTATGTAATGAAAAATAATGTGAACGAAGATCCGCAAGAATACTTGAAGATGATGGGACTCGTCGTTAGGCTACAAGCGCGTATCCGTGGACATTTACTGCGTAAAAAGTATTCCTCTAAATTCACTTACTTTAATACCAACAAAATTGTTAAGATACAAGCGTGGTGGAGAGGTATATTGCAACGGAAACGTTATATTGCGTTACTCGACGAATTGCGTGTAAAAGATAATTCATCGTCTCAATCTAATTCCAAACAAACGCAAAAAACCGAGTACGTTGATGTCCTGGATATATATCGTGATTATGTAAGTTTTATTGTAAAGATAATATTTTTTTTAATCTTACAAAAAATTATAAACTTTTTCTCACACATATATATATATATATATATATATATTTATTTATTTATTTATTTATTTATTTATTTATATGTGTGTGTGTATTTCAGGAACCACAAATTACGAAGGTCCAAGCACTTTGGCGCGGAAGGGCGGCTAGAAGAGCCTTCGATTCGTTATTGCATATGGAAAAGCCACCATTTCCTGTGGTCAGACACTTCTCTGCTATACTAAATTTTAACGCCCAAGATTACGATAAGGATTTGCAATTGCAGGTGTATATTTTTTTTATATATTATTTTATATATATATATATATATGTATATATATATATATGTATATATTTTATATATATATATATCTACACACCACGTATAACTTGATTATATTTTTCTAAATTAATACCATCTTCTTCGTATCACGATAATTTACTTTTTTAGCATCTAAAACACGAAGTCGTACAAATAATAAGACACAATCAGAACTTGTCGCAACAATTGGATAGCATGGATATAAAAATTGGTTTATTGATACAAAATAGAATCACTTTGCAGGTGTGTATTAATAATTTCTTTTTTTTTTCATTTTCTTTTGTCGCTTGCCTTAAATATAAAAAAAAAAAAAAACAAATTTGTTTGTCGTAAATCAAGGACGTCGTATCGCACGGCAAAAGTTTGGAAAATCTTGCGAAACAAAGGAACAACAACAACAAAGATAACAAAAATAATTCTTCCGGGATGTCGGATAATTTGTCGATGCAAAAGGGATTGAAATCGTTGACTAAGGAGGGCCGTAAAAAACTCGAGGGCTATCAACATTTATTTTATGCATTGCAAACTAATCCGTCGTATTTATCGAAATTATTATTTCTATTGCCGCAAAGTAAAACAAATAAATTTTTACAAAATGTTATCCTAACGTTGTTCAACTTTGGATCTAACATTAGGGAAGAGTATCTTTTGTTGAAACTCTTCGGCAGTGCATTACAAGAGGAAATAAGGTAATATAAAAATAATACATAATATATATACATGCATGCATATATATATATATATATATATATATATATATATATATATGTTTGTGTGTGTTTTAAATATAGATGTAAATTTCAAAAGCCGTCCGAAGTTGTTACTGGAGATCCATTAGTATTAAAAATAGTTGTAAATTATGCACGACAATTAAATGGTCAAAGAGCATTAAGGCAGATAGTCGGACCGATCATAGAAAAAATCTTATCCGATAAGACTCTATCGATAGAGACAAATCCCGTGGATATTTACAAATGTTGGAGGAATCAATTGGAAATGGAAACTGGCGAAACACAGTAAGTACTAACGCGTATAAATGATTCTATTATATTGCAATAATACTTTTTTTTTTTTTTATATTTATTCGTAACTTCATCGTTTAATCAGAGATCTACCATATACCGTCTCGCACCAAGAAGCTTTAACGTACGAGCACGTGCGAAAAAAATTAAACGACGGTGTGCGTCTATTACAAAAAACCGTATCAGAATTTCTAACGAGAATAACAGAGTCGCGTGATCTAATACCTTATGGGATGTTATACGTGGCGAAAGTTTTGAACGATACGTTGTCAGAAAAATTTCCAAATGCACCGGAGAAGGACATATTGAAAGTGGTTGGAAACTTAATTTATTATCAATTTATAAACGCCGCCATAGTGGCTCCGGATGCCTTTGATATCGTTACTTTACCGGTTGATAGATCACTATTGAACGATCAAAGAAGAAACTTAGCTAGCATCGCGAAAATATTACAATTCGCTGCTTCGAAGAAAGGAGTAAATATATCTTTGTTTTAAATCTATATAATATGAATTTTTTTTTTTTTTTTTTAATATATATATATATATGTGTGTGTGTGTGTGTGTGTGTGTTTGAGTGCAAATTAAATCATATCAAATATTTCAGTTCGGCGAAGAGGCGACACATTTGGTTTGCTTGAATCAGTTCATCATCGAGTGTCATGAAAAATTCAAAAAATTTTTCCGTTATTGTTGCCAAATAGAAGATCTGGAAGAACATTTTAGTATTCACGAATACACGGAAGCTACGCTAATACATAAGCCTGAAATTTATATATCTCTGCAGGCAAGTATGATGTCGTTGTTTATATCATTATCATCATCATCATCATCATCATCGTCATCATTATTATTGTTTTATCGTAAATAAAATATTCAAATCTAATAATGACAATAATTTTGCGATATGGGTTACAGGAAATTTGCGATACGCATTGTCTAATGTTAAAGTATCAAGATCAAATAGCACCCGACCCGTTAGATCCACTTCACGATTTGTTAGACGATTTGGAATCTGCACCGACCGTATCATCGTTGTTAGGAATATGTAAGAATAATATAATGAATGGAGGAGGAGGAGGAGGAGGAGGGGGGAAAATAAAAAAAGGAGAGAGAGAGAGAGAGAGAGAGAGAGAATAATTATTTGTTTAATTAACCTTAATATTTTCTCGTTTGATACAGCCGATATGATGTGCGAAGGTAATTTGGCGAGGCTTGGTAAAACGGAAGTGTGTTTGGTCCTTACGAATAAATTTCAAGTACCCGAAGACGAGGACACGAGTTTGAGCAGACTGTTCATTAAAACGAAAGAACTTTTGGTCTCTGTGCTTCAATTTTTAAAGGGTCCAACATTGGCGGATGCTTTAACTATCACTTCCTCGCCTATGGATAGAAAACCATTGACCAAAGAAAAGTGCAATTCCATATCACCCATGTTGAATATCAATCACAAAAGGTATAATTTTTCTTTTTCTCTTTCTCTCCGTCTATCAAAATATCCAATTCTTATTATGTCAAATAAAATAAAACCATTTTTTTTTTTTTTTTTTTTTTAATGAATAGTTCGTCCTTGAACGATTGTAAGTTTCAACTGTCCGTATATTTGAATAAATTACGACTCGGAGGTTGGGTCAGTATGGAGGATGGTTATCAAAATATTATAACAGCGGTTGCTAAAGATCTTTGTAATAAGGGAAAGTATAGAATTATAAGGAATAAGGAACTTCAAACTTTACATATGACGAAACAGAGGTTGGAGGAAAAAACGAAATATTATCAAGAACAAGTAGAGTATTACAATAAATATATACAACGGTGTCTCGAAAATTTACATACCGGGAAAGGGTGGGTATACCTCTCTGTCATAATGTTGGTTGATTATTTTTTTTTTTTTTTTTTTGGTCGTGACTCGCAACGTTACGAATGATTCATATTACAGATCCATTCGAGCATTACACGCGGCACGGAAGGATCATAGAAAGTTGAAATCTAAAATTACATTAAGGTATTCGGCTGCGAAGCTGCAAGAGAAAGGCGTACTTCTAGAGGTCGATGGTCTTCCGCATTCCCAAACTAAGAATGTCATTTTCGAGATAAGCCCTACCGAACACAATGGCCTTTTTACTGTACAGTGTAAATTTATGGGTGTAGAAATGGAAAAGGTAGAAATAGATATCCAAAAGTTACTTGAATTACAATTCGAAGGCTCACCGATAATGGATATGTTTGGGAAGGCCAAAATCAACGTAAATTTACTTTTGTATTTGTTGAATAAGAAATTTTATGGTAAAGCCTGAATTAAACGCCGATGAAATAATAAATGAAAATGAAGAAGAAGAAGAAGAAGAAGCGCTTTGATAATTGGGAGATTGATTTTAAAGGATCACGTGATGAAGCAAATGACATTCATTTTTTTATACGTATACCTTCCGGATTGATATAATTTCCTTTTAAAATGTAACAAAATTAAATAATCATGTACATAATTAAGAGATTAAAATCCTTTTATATCACGCCAACAATTTGTATTTGACAATACGTAATTTATGAAAAAAAAAAAAAAGTAAAAAAAAAAAAATTGCGTTAATGTAATAATTATATAATAATATAAATTTTTTTTTATAAATCTTTTCAGATATACGTGTTAAATTTTTCTCCTAACGATATGATTCACTCCATATATATATAATAATTGAAAAATTATCGGAAAAAAAATATTCGTTAAATCGGTCAAGAATTATGTGCGTTCTTGTCGATAGCGTGAATCATCATAAAACCAGGGATGGTGAACAGCTTTAAATATAAAATAATTTCAATATCGTTAAAAATTTTCCCGCCTTTCAAACGTCACATTAGTCCCATACGCGTAACATAACCTTTAAAGCGGGACATACGTTGTACATACCGAGTTTACTTCGAATATTTATAAAATAGAAAAAAATGAAATTAAATTGTTGAACGATCAACTTGCGACAAGTTAAATTAAGTTATCTAATAATTAAAACAAAATGAAAACATCGCGACATAAAAAGGCGAGAAAAACTTTGGCCTTTTATATAAACAATTTTAAGTTTAGACAACCTTATCAAGTACTTATCGATGGTACATTTGCATTTGCTGCACTCGAGGTTTGTATATTGTTGTGAAAAATTATCATATACGTTATGTATAATAATGATAATTATTATTATTATTATTTTTTTTTTGATCGTTTCAGAACAAATTCAATATCCAAGAACAGTTACCAAAATATTTTCAAGCGGAGACCAAATTATTGACAACACCGTGCATCATTTTAGAAACAGAAAAATTAGGTACTTTTTCCAAAGCAGTTATAGGCGCTATGCATATAATCAAACGATATGCGGTCCATCGATGTGGACACGAGAAGAAACCGGTAACCGGTTCAAAGTGTTTAAGATCTATGATAGGAAAAACTAATTCTTCTAGGTAAGCTCAAATATTTCTTATTAATATGGTATATTTGAAAATAAATAACCTTTCTAATACTCATTGTAGATATATTGTTGCTACGCAAGATCGTGAATTGCAAGATGAATTAAGAACGATTCCTGGGGTGCCGTTGATATATCTTCACGGTAAGGCGCCTACTTTGGAGACACCTTCGGAAGCAAGTCAGAAGTACGCTGAAAATGTTAGAAATAAATTGGGAATGAGTACGTGGGAGAAGGAAAATATAGAAACGTTGAAGAAGGAGGCGGGTTTGATAAATGAAACCGAGCCAAAACGAAAGAAACATAAGAGAGGTGGTCCAAATCCGCTTAGTTGTTTGAAAAAGAAGAAGAAGATCGTACAAATGGCAACGGCAGTGTCGGAGAAAAAGAAATCCGGTAAAATTAGGAAAAGGAAGAAAATAAAAATAGCGTCTCATGTCAAAGAAGCACTGATTGCTGAACTGTCAAATAAAACACAATCGTCGTAACAGTATTCAAACTCATTAATAATAATAATAATAATAATAATAATAATAATAATAATAATAATGATGATGATGATGATGATGATGATGATAATTGATCAAACATATCCTCTTTTCTTTTTGTTTTGTTTCCTTTTGTTTGTTTTTTTTTTATTCATAATACAATATCTCAATTTATTTAATAAGAATAAAATATTTGTTTAACTTTGGCTGGTTCAAGCTGGAACACATCTATAGTTTTGCTGTCAATGACATAAAAGATGTACCTGTTAACAGTTAATTTTTAAAATACATTATACACACTATTTATAAATTGCTCATTTTACAGAAATACATTCAAATGTAATGCATGAAGTATAATACCAAATATGGTAATAATTCATGTCGTTCATTGGTTCTCTATTTAACAAACATGATAAAAGCCCAAGATATTTAGCATGGAAGATTATTGTATACATGATATGCCATGTATCCATGACAATTGATGTACAAAAATGATAAAAAATACATCATGATTTTCAACATTCCTTGCAATATTTTTATGTAACTTGTTATATATATATTTTTAATATTATGAAAATATTGAAGATTGCATCATCCTATATTGAGGAAAATCAGAATGTTGGAATCTATAATTCTTTGAAAAAAATTATATACTCCCAATATGTATATATATAATATTAGAACTACTAATATCTAGACACATTTAAGGAATAATATCTGGAATTAGGAAATATTTGCATCATAGAAAGAATATATATGTAAGTAAGATATGAACACAATCCTCAAGAATGAATGTAAAATACGCTATATTATTTACATACGTCGTTGAAAGATACAAGAGAAACATTTTCAACATTATATGGAACACTGACATGCGTGTACATGCAAATGATACGCAGTATTATTTACTCCGAAACGTTATAAATTTAAAAAAAGAAAAAAACCATTAGAAAAAAGGTGCCTATTTATAAATGTAATGAATAATGTAAAAGTATGTTTTACATATAGATTATTTTCCGATCTTATGAAGATTGCATTTTATGTACCTTTTTTTGTTTTTTTTTTTTAAAGTGTTGTATTACCTTTTCTCTTATAATCTAGATAACGTGAAATATTTTGATTCGCTAGATGAAATAAGAATATGAAATTTATGGTAATAATAATAATAATAATATGTACATAATAAAAAGGAAAGAAAGCTAATGACAAATCGCGATGCAAAGTACACGTGTATCCTGCAAAGAGGAGAACAAAAAATGCCAATTGGTAATTAAGAATTTCTAGAATTGCCTCAAATTTATAAGTATGTATATCCAAAATATATTGTTATAAGATCATGTCATGAATCGCGTGCACTGAAATGCACTGTCTATATAATTAGCAATAAAAAAGTTTTCTGAACATCATTATAAGTAACAAATGTAAAATAGGTCATTTCTTTTGTTTTTTGTTCGTTCGTTCGTTCGTTTTTGTTTTTTCTTTTTTTTTTACAGTTTCCGTTGACATTGAAATCCCCCTTTGTATAAAATTCACATGAAAGAGTAAAAGAAACAGAATTAAATGGCGAACGGAGGTTTTGATCGTGAAACTAACTTCTCGACGATAAAACAAATCTTTTCGATGGAACCAAATATTTCGATAAACATGAAATATATATATATATATATATATATATATATATATATATATATATATATATATATATATAAAAGAATCTTACTTAGAAGTTTTGACGTGATAATAATACTAATATGAAAATATTTTGATTGTTATTTTACAAATTCGAGTATTCTGCGGACAATAGAAAACGGTATATCCCAGTAAATCAATACGATTACAACGTATCATATTCATACAAGTATTTCTTTCACATTCCATGTGAACAACTAATGTCAGTCTTAAATTCGCATTGGCGATATTGTTTGTAGACTAACACGTCTCAGTTTTGACAGAAAATAAGAACCTTATATATTATACACAAATATGTTTATCGAAGACAAACAACTCCTGGTCAAGGATGTTGATTTAACAAAGCACGCGCCGCCATGGCCAACATTTTCATTCGTCGGGCCGATCGGTGATTTGGATTTGCTGTTACAAATGCGGCTAATTGACTTTGTAAAGTCATTAATACAGTACCCATGTGCTCTCGAGTTACCGGATCGGTTGGATCTAAATTCAATATAGCCTCCTCCAGCCACCTAACGTTGAAATTATTGTTAGAGTTTTACAAAAGGTCTTGACGATAACGACGTATAATGGGGCTTACGTCGAATTAATAAATTAACGAAATCGTATCGATCCGTGCTTTTTTAATTTACCTGTGCTTAAGTTCGGTACGATGTCCTAAATCGGCAGACAGTTGTTGTACCAACGACAATAGTACCGGCTGTTGTAAAATACATCTCGTACCTTGGCCCTGTGGCCCTAAAGGAGAAGAAAATACCCTTGACGGTTCTGTCCTTTCACAGGCCAAAACGACTAATCCCAAATCACTGGCACTTAAAGCCTGTTGGAAAGCGGCATTTAATTGACCTCTTTGCAATAAGGATACAACTCGGGCTTGTGCATCGGCAACGGCAGGTACGGATATCGTGGCAGGAGTCGTCGCCCGTGAACTGTTGTGTCGTGAATAAACGGAGAGAACCACGTAATCATCGTTAATATACAATAACGATTAAGAAAATATCGACAATAGTTACAATATTATTTGACAAGTACCGTGCGCCAGATATTTCGTTCAGTTGTTGATTTAGATTTTCCCTGATCGATTCTCGAACGATACGTAAAGTATCCTCTTGTAAAGAAGACAGTCCTCTAGAAAATTCATTTCTTAATTCTTCCCGTACCAACGTCGACAATGCCTCGCTTTGTTGTTCATTTCGTTGTTGATATTGCTTATCGATAATAATATCGACGTTTTGAAGGTCTAAAGAAGAAGAAAAAAAAAAAATATATATATATATGTATATTTATATATACATATACATAATATTGATATTGGCGTATAAATATAAACACGAGTACGAGCTTCTACTATGAATATAGTTAAGAATTATAATGCCTTACATTCGCGTGTACCTCTGACGAATGCATCTTGCACTTGTCTGAACATATTTTGGCAAGCTTTTTCCATCCCAGGTAAGAGAATATTTGTGAATGTGTCCTTAAAGGCTACGTCGAGTGCGGGCTTAGCCGCATTTGCCGCAGCCAATGCCAACGTTTCTTTTATATGCGTACCATTGATTAATTTGGTCAAATTATCTTTCAACAGATCGTCCATACGCGTTACGTCCAAATGGAGCTGACGTTTTAACGGTTCGACCGTTTCCTCGACTATGCGCGGTAAAATGGCATCTATTTTATCCTTGATCGTTGTCTCGAGGGTATTCAAGAATTCACGTTGACGAGTCATCTGTCCGTACAATTGTTCTAACGTTGCCGTTTGTTGTTGCGATGCCCTTGCCAAAACCGATTCCACGCGCGTCAATATAGGGGTCTCCTGTCGTAATCTCGTAACCTCAGCCTTTAATTCCCTAATTTCTTGATACTGTTCCTGTATGGTCTCCAAAATGGATTCCATTTTATTGGTTATCTCGGTGACATTCGCGTTATTAGAATTTTGCCAATTGGCCTCTTGCTCGCAGGAAATGTGCGCGGCGGATGACTTTGTCTCCTCCTTTGGCGGCTTGTTCTTCCTTTGTACGTCGTTATCGTCTTTTTCGTTCGTATATTCCTCGGAGTCCGGTTTCATGGCGTGCACATTGACGTCCTTTAACAATACCATAGGTATATTAGGCCAATCTTCACCTGCATTTGGTGCCGCTTCCTTTTTATTTTCAGAATCAGCCTCCTCGTCTTGTTTACTCAGCGACAGAATCTCTCTAACCTCTCTGGAAGGGCTACTACCGCCGCTAGCCGGTGCGTGTTCCTCTAATTCGCTCGTCGCAAGCGGTGGATCCGATGCATTTAACGCTTGCACGGCCTGCGCGAGTGACGGACTGGCGGACAACACGTTACCAAGTTCAGGACTCGCGGGACTCGATTCCAATTCCTCATTGTTCTCCTTCTTCGCGGGCGAACTAAAGGCGTCCGGCGTCATCAGGTTTAATCCGGCGTTATGATTACTCGTTGGCTCGACGATCGTGGCCGATAACATACGATCCTCTTCGCTATTCTCTCCTGAAATTCCATTGTGATTAACGGTCCCAATGTCCGGCAAATCTTCAGAATAATCCAAGGAATCATGGGTCAGCATATCCATGAGGCAGTTGCCACTGACTTGCGAGGCGGGCTTAAATGCGATGTGACATTCTTGCAATGATTTTGGTTGAACCAGGTACATTCTGATGACAAGCTGTTCCTCGGATTCTTCCTCGCACTGGGAAAGATCCTCCAAGGATTCTCCCGTTGGACGTATCTTTCTTTGTCCGGCATCGACAATTCCAAAACTCAAGATCGGATATGGCAGAAGGAATTCTGATATTGTACTTACACACGCTAACGCTTCTCCGCTGACTTTCGAAATACTCAATATGTACAGAACTTTATTATATATGTCGGATAATAAGAGGTAACCGGCGCTAAGGTCTAAGCCTGCCTTCAATACAGGAACTTTTCCAGTGGAAGGAGTTGGAGCAAATTTAATCGTTTGCA
>OU426854.1:9316094-9338594 GCA_911387685.1 Dolichovespula media
TGATACGGTATGCGATCAAATTTTCTAAACGATCGACCGCCGAGCAAAATTTGTTATTTCAAACAAGTAAAATGAGTAAATCGTGACGCATGTCTTGTCGACGGAACTCTTTACGAACGAAACTCTGTGTGCTTGGAAATGAACTTTGGAAATAAACGGATATAATATATCGAACAATATAATATATTGTGTTGGTACGAAAAATAAAACACGTGACGCTTGGACGGAAAATATAGCGAGTTACTTTTCCTTTTTCTTTTCTTTCAAAATAAATTTCATCATTCTCACTGATCCTTGATGATATATCAATCGGAAACGAATTGATCGATTATTAAGAAAAAAAAAGCAAAATAAATATATATATCTATATATATACACAGGTATTATATATGTGATGTAGATAATTCGTTCATGAGATCCAAAAAAATCGATCGAAATTAATTTCTGAAACAAATATTGATAAATATTGTATAACGTACATGTTTTTGAGAGAGAAAGAAAAAGTAAGATAAAAAATAAATATATAATATATATAAATATATATAATATATATAAATATATATAATATATATAAATATATATAATATATATATATATATATATATTTATGTGTATGTGTGTGTGTGTGTATAGTAATGAATTGTCGAGTAAGATTGGTTAATTGTTATTACTGCGATATTTCCGTGTTATTTATTACATGGTATTAATGAATGATATTTTATGTATATATATATATATATATATATATATATGTATTATATATAACCAATAATATCCCGAATCGAGAGTAAATTTGTCATTTATACAAATCTGTGCACGTAGTAATGTTTATTTTCGATTAGATCGGTCGGACGCGCCGCGCCGTGTGGGATCATTAGATTCGACGATGGATAATGAATCAATTTTTTTTTTCTTCTTCTTTTTTTTCGACAGAATGTAAATTTTACTTGCGCTTCAACGATCAAATCCGCATACGTGGAGTATTATCGTTGAGGGGGTAAATTTATGGCGTGCGAGGAGATAACGTCGGTGAGCAGTAGTGGTTATAGCGTTTCGTAGTCGAAAAATTATGTATATGTATCTAATTTTAAAAACGCCCTCGTCGAATCGATAAATCACAATGTTCTCTCTCTCTCTCTCTCTCTCTCTCTCTATCTCTATCTCTATCTATCTCTCTCTTGCCGAGCTTCAAATTATATTCATCCAATAATAATATTTGTGCGCTCGTTGGCTCACTTCTGATTCAATCGGTGAACGAAGTAAAAAAAGAAAAAGAAAAAAGAAAAGCAAGGAAAAGAAGAAGAAGAAGAAGAAGAAGAAGAAGAAGAAGATGAAATAGAAAACAAAGAGAAAGAAAGGGAAAAAAAAAGAAAATAAAAATCGTCGACGTAAATCAACGACATTGTTTAATTTTAACGAGATAAGTGAAAAGGAATTTTTGTCGATCGTCGTTATTTTCTGATATGCCTTAGAAATATTGCTGATATTTTCTTCTTTTTTCTCTATTCTTTTCTTTTTCTTTCTCTTTCTCTTTACCGTCCTCATCAAATAAATGAATATGAGAGATACACGAACACAAATACACACACACACACACACATATATATATATATGTATTTACGTGCGTGTGTATGTATATATATATATATATATATATATATAATATTTATATATATCACGCAAATAAATAAATAAATAAATCGTCCGTTTAAGACACTAGTCTTAGATGTCTCTTAGGTATCGATGACGGTGTTTACCGTAAAAAAAAGAAAAGGATTCTAACGTTACTTTTTATAAAGAAGAAAAATGAAATCGAAGGATTCGCGATCGATGGACGGAGTCGTGCGAAAAGTAAAAGGAACGAATGGATTTATCATTAAAAATTCATTTTAGACATCGGTCATCGCGTGTTCTCGTACCTAATTATTATAGAAATCAAATTTAATATTACATACATACGTACACACACACACACACACACACACACACACACACATATATATATATATACCACTGAAGATTTTTCTCTTTTATACATGATGCCGTACAATACCGCTTTAATTTTGACGATATATCTATATTGAATTTATATTTGAAACTACTCGGCTGTATCTCTTTAAAAGCTTCTCTCTCTCTCTCTCTCTCTCTCTCTCTCTCTCTCTCTCTCTCTCTCTGTCTCCCTTTCACTTACATTTTCGACCTTTTCGATAAGCGCCCGTTTGTTTCCAGATCGATACTCAAGTTTCACGAGGTCCCAGTCTTCAAAATCTGGCCTTCCCATTACCTTTGAATTAAATAATTAAGCTCTCGTTTTATCGTAAAATGGTTTCTTTTTTTTTTTTTTTCTTACAAACGTCCGATTTAATTAATTAATCCCCCGTCATTGGTAACGCGCGGAACGCACTACTTTCTAATCTTAAACTAAATTCGCGTATAGTTCTTTTTATGTTCGAATCGTTACGGCAGGCTCTCTCTCTCTCTCTCTCTCTCTCTCTCTCTCTCTCGCAATCCCTCGTTTAAATATTTTTTCATTTTCACGGGTGGTTTTTTGTTCTCTTTTTTTGGCGTATGGTCATTTTTTTTTTTTTGATCGGATATTTATATATAAGATCGGTAAAGTCAATAATTTTCACTTGGCGATCGACGAATCTACCGTCACATGTTGTACGACATCCTAAGAACTAAGACCAGTAATTTTCTTTCTTTGTTTGTTTGTTTCTTTCTTTTTTCTTTAACGAATCAATCAATCAATCAATCAATCAACTAACCAATCAATCAATCAATCAATCAATCAATTATTATTACTGTTGTTATTATTGTTGTTGTTGTTATTATTATCATTATTATTATTATTATTATTATTATTATTATTATTATTATTATTATTATTTTCAAAAATACTGTACACAAGAAATACCTAAGCCACGTAAACTCTGTCGGTTATTCGAGTTGTTGTTGGTTGTTGTTCTTTATTTTTTTTTCATTTTTAAATTTTATTTTACCTCACTTTATATCCTTCTTTTTTATTTTTTATTATTTTTTTTTTATTTTTTTTTTCTTTTATTTCAAACGAGTATCGAAGCGATAAGTACGTAACAATCGAACCCGTTTCTCGCGTTGAGAAAAAGTAGTGATAATTGATTGGGAGTGGAGTGAGAGAAACGGCAAGAACCAGGTAAGGGTTTGTCGAATGAAATGGTGGAGGGGAAGGGGAAGGGGAAGGGGAAGGGGAAGGAGAAGGAGAAGGAAGAGGAGGAGGAGGAGGAGGAGGAGGAGCCAAGAGATAGTCCTATTATCTTTGTTGGTTTGTTTCTCTCTCGTTTTCGAAGCGGTCGTTCACCTCCTCAAAAATCGAAAGAAGCCTCTGCTCTTGTCGGGTGCCGGTGCCATCAGCATCGGTACTTGATTTTTATGGGTTACGTGTATCTGCAATCAAAATGGAATGCTTTGCCGTCGAAAAATGTCTCTCTCTCTCTCTCTCTCCCTCTCTCCCTCTCTCTCTCTCCATCTTTCTCTCTTCCTTTCTTTTTTCCTTTAATTCTTTTGAATTTTTAATATAAAATAGAAATCCATAAAAATGTACAGACTTACCGTGCATGGACCTTGCATCCATGGTTCGCCATCTATTTGCATGGGGAACCGTTTGGTCGTGATGATGGTCACGCTGCTACATTGTGCCAATCTTCTGCCAGAATTTCGTAATCCCGTTTTAACCTGGCCCATGTGCAAACAATCCTCCAAGCCTATCACTTCTATCAGATTGTCCCCGATATCTGGAGGAAGAAAAAGAAAGAAAAAAAAATAAAAAAAAAAAAAAATAAAAAACACGAGAATAAAAGCAAAAACCCTCGCGCGATCGGTCGAATATCTTTGGATTAAAAAGGAATAATGTAATATCGATGATATAAATTTGGGTAGACTCACCCTGTATCGCGGCAGTTAGATCTACGGAATTAAAGCTACTGGTACTGAGTTCTTTGTCCGGCCTTTTCTTTCGTTTACCAAGACGATGTCTCGCATGATGCTCACCCCAAAGATTCGAGCCTCCGTGAGTGAAAGGAATGTTCAACAAGGCGACACCCTGTAGAGATGGCCCATGAGCCAAATCCAAAGGCGTACCGTCGCACTACGACATTACATGTATATATATATATATACATACATACATACATACATACACATATGTATTGATCGACGAAAAACGTCGTGCCTTTTTTTATCCTTTCGTTCTCCTAACTAATTTCCTTTTCGAAATGATAAAAAAAATTTAATTCGAGGGATACCTACAATCAATTCGAGATGCTCGTGAAGCTTTTTACAACTGGCAGCAAATTGTTCGGTGGTCGCGTACTCGAAGTACCACAATTTGTTCTTCATTCGGCTGTTAAATTTTTCCGGATTCTTTTCCCTCTCTACGTGAAACTTGTTGCAAATTGCTGCGTCGACGCCAACGGAGAAATAATTGTTAATTATGTTGTAGGGTATGCTGTCCTGATTAGGCTTCTTCTCCTCTTTCTGATCTAGCACCTCTATCTGCCAACGGTCCATCATCACTGGCGTGGATTTTTCTATTTTCTATACGAAAGAAAGAAAGAAAAAAAAAAAAAAAAGAAGAAGAAGAAGGAGAAGAAGAAGAAGTAAATGGGTATTCTTAATTCGACAAATATAATTCCTACGAGGAATCGGATCGTTGAAAATTTCTTACTTTACCTTTAATACTTTGTAAATGGCCTCCCCCTCGTATCCACCCCCCCAACGTAGACATCTGGCAAGATCGTTACCAGTACCAAGTGGTATTACACCAACGGCAGGCTGATGTTCGAACTGCACACGATCTAAATAGTTTTACAACAGGGACAGCGTTATATACCATGAGTTTTATTTCTCCTCTCTCAAAAGTGTTTCCATCAAAGTGGTTACCCATCATTAATGATAAGGTGTTATACCGTACCCCATCGTCGGTGCTTACCCATAGTTTCTAAAACCCAACCGACGGTACCATCGCCACCGCAACAAATTACCCTAAAGTTCTCGATGTCTTTGAACATTTGCAAGCCTTGCATCGGGCCACCAATGGCAAGATTGTGTACCTGCCTCGGATTCAGTATATATTGGAACTTTCTCAACATCCTTTCACCCTGTCTACCCCCAGATTTCGGATTGATGAAGACCAATAGCGGCACCGTATCCGGGGATGGCGTTATTTGGAAGGACATTGCCGGCTGTTGATTCGACGTGCTAACACCGCAGCTTAATAGAACACCCTGACGAAGAGGAATCTTTCGTACTCCAATAATCGCATCATCTAATCACAATCCGTAAGTCTATCCCAAATAGAAATGTGATCTCCTTTCATTCTCATCGTTATCGAATATATTACGAAATCAATCGCGGGTTATGGATGCACGGACCGCGGATATAGCGTGATTCATAAAAATATGATATACATATATATATATATATATATATATATATATATATATATAAATAATGATAGATACCAAGGTCACAGTCTTATTTGGGATGAAATATGCACGAAGTGGAGACTAGTTGAATAATAAGAAAAAATAAATAAATAAAAGAATAAAGTATAAGTGTATATACATACATATATAAAGAAATAATATATAAAAAAAAAAGATTATCACTACGTTGTCTAACACACTCACGGAACTGACGGATGAAGTATCTTGCCCGTATTTACTACCCCTTTTGCTATCCCTCGACAATGATCTCTGCCTGTCCAATACGACCGGACATATCGCCGTAGGTGGTAAAATGTGTACAGCGTATTCGCCGAGGGTGCATTCGGCTTTCACTTGGGACACGCATCTGTTGTGCAGCTACAAAGTTACGATTGAACACAGCCGATGTTGATCGATCGATCGTTCGAGTCTTCGAGGAGAGTTACAAGAAAAAAAAAAATAAAAATAAAAAAAAAAATAAAAGAGGTACAAGAAACCGAGATAAAAAAAAAAAAAAAGAAAAAAGTGGAGAGGAGAAAAGCATAGTCGAGCTATGAAAAAAAGGATAAAACAATAAAAAATAAAAAGAAGTAAAAAAGAAAAAAAGATCGAAAAAGCTTACTCACGGTCAGCTGACACCAACGGCAATGGAGTCCCGTGATTCCGTTGTAACTTTTAATGGTCTTTCTGCACTTGGAGCACTTTCCGTGACAATTGCCCTCGACCCAGTGATGGAGCATGGTTTGCGATGTCTTTTTACTTTTCACATAGGTCGCAATGCACGATGCCGGTGCTCTTTGAACGCACCTCTCGTGAACAGTATACTTGCAGAC
Organism: Dolichovespula media; assembly: GCA_911387685.1. NCBI lineage: Eukaryota > Metazoa > Arthropoda > Insecta > Hymenoptera > Vespidae > Dolichovespula > Dolichovespula media. Next base: position 9,322,393 of record OU426854.1, read on the forward strand.
TTACGAGAAGAAATAACGAAAGAAATGAATGAATGAAGGAACGAACGAACGAACGAACAAATAAATTTCATCGTAGAAAGAAATATATATATAAGGAATATCCAGCAACGTTGGAAAAATATTTCCACTTACTCGATCGAGAAGAAAGAAAATGAAAAAGGAAAAAATAAAAAAGGGATGCTTACAGACACAACAGAGTCCCTTCTTTCCAAGCCCAACCAACATGTTCAAGCATAGATTGCAATAAGCGGGTTTGCTGAAGTGCTTCAATCTCCAAAAATGATTTCCATCCTCCTTCACGTGAGAATCGAGACCAAGGAGAACTAACAATGGAATCGTCGTCAATCCGCCCCTCTTCCATTCCTCCAAGGACACCGTACCATCCGCATCGTAATCGATCTCTATCATCATGTCTTGTAGTATCTTGAAAAAGAAAGAAAAAAAATAAAAAAAAAAAAAACGTTCGCCGCTCGTTATTCGAACTTTCGTACTCCGACGTTCATCGTTATCCCTCGTTTTTGAAACGAGAGAAGGAAAAATTTGGATCATTATTTATTAGAAAAACTCGAATTATTACGTACTCACCGGTTTCAATTCGGTTACATCCCAACCGAGATATTCGGCCACGTTCATCATTTGATTCACTATGCAGTCCATCTCCTACGATAAAGGGAAACACAAATTATCACGAAACATAATTATCATGTACCTGATGACGATGACAATGAATGAATGAATGAATGAATGAATGAATGAAAGAATGGATGAACGAACGAACGAATGAATTTAATAACGATTGACAAATGACAGATCGTATCGAATCAAAAATCAATGAAAATTAACTATTTAATAATTGGATATAAAATATTTACAATTTTCTTCCTTTTCCCATCTCGATTCTAATCTAAAAGAAATCATCGGATGTTACGAATCCTACGATTGGGTTATCCGGAATGTTCGTGACGATTTTCAAACGTGGATGATTTCAATTTTGTTATAAATTTGTTGAATTATTATTATTATTATTATTATTATTAAAATATTATCGACATGAATTTTCCGGACGATCCTATAATAATACGTATACGTTGACGAAATAATTGCAAGATTAAAAAAATAAAAAAAAAAAAGAAAAAGAAAAAAATAAAGAGAGAGAGAGAGAGAGAGAGAGAGAGAGAGAAAAGAAAGAGAAGAAAAATAGAACGACGAACGAAACGAATTATTATTACCTATGTACTCCTATCGATGTGTATCCATTTGAGAGATCGAATCGAATGACATATTCAATATATTCGAAGATTTATAAACGATTCTCGAAAAGAGAGAGAGAGAGAGTAACAATAGATAGATAACTTATGGGTCACGTTGTAGAATCGTATCAGTTACAACTAACGACCGGATCTGCTATAGCAAAACTTAAACGAGTTGAAGTACTATGTATCCATAAAGTACGTGCTTTTACGATGGCATGGAACGTAAGTAATTATTCGTTGTGAAACACGTTGTGAATATATATATATATATATATGTATGTATGTATGTATGTATGTATATGGAATGAAGGAAACCGTGAATATTCGTGCACACGTGTGGTGTTACTAAGGTAAACTCGTAAAAAAAAAAAATAAAAAAATAAAAAAATAAAAAATAAATGGGATCCGTTCCTAAACGGCGCATATTACTCTCGTTCGGTTGATCCAAAAAACATGCGAAGAAATTTTCGAAAAACGTCATTTTTCCTCGTAATCTTTAACCTCGGGTGAACGTCTACGATGATTGGCGAAAAAAAAAAATAAAAAAAAGAAAAAAATCAACGATCGAACGAGCACCACGCTCTTTTTTTATTTTTCTTTTGTTTTACTTTAATTTTTATTTTGTCACCGTCCCAAGATAGATAGACAGATATATAGATAGGTAGATAGAAAGAGATAGAGAGAGAGATAGATAGAGAGAGAGAGAGAGAGAGAGAGAGAGAATATGTGGTGGAATGAAATAAAAAATAAAAAAAAAATAAATAAATAAAAGAAAAAGAAATAGAAAGAAAATAGAAAAAAACTTTCGATATCGGATCAACGACACGAATGTTTTATTACTCACGTTCGTGTCAAGGACGCCATTCCCATCAGTATCGTAGAGCCGGAACATGACTGGAAACAAAAAAAAAAAGAAGAAGAAGAAGAAGAATACCTATGAAGAAAAGCGTCAACGGACTTGACTCCAATATCGAAAAGTGACGTGCAACAAGTTGCAATCTCTACGTGCGAGTGTGTTCATGTACAAATTGCGTTCAATGCACGTGTGATCCTCCTGGGGTGGAAAATCGAGAGGAACGTTGACGTTTTAACGATTACTTATATATATATATATATTTTTTTTTTTACACACACACACACACACACACACACACGTAGATAAATATGAGTATAACGCGTGCGTATAGAGGGAGTGTTCTCTCTTTTTTTTTTCTTCTTTCTTTCATTCCTTCTTTCCTTCTTTCCTTTCGTTTTCATACGAGTAGAACAAAGGCGAGAAACAAAAAAAAAAAAAAAAGGAAAAAAACCAAAAAAGCAAAAAGAAAGAAAGGGGAAAAAAGAGGAAAATAAATGTAAAGAGAGTAAAAGAGAATTTTCGAGGCTTCCTCATCTCTTTGCGAACGAAAACAAAAAAAATAATTCTCTTTTAATCATGAAAAGGTAAGACGAATAACGCGTAAATGACGATCGTGTCGAGAACGAGCCATGCGTTAGGAGAGAGAGAGAGAGAGAGAGAGAGAGAGAGAGAGAGAGAGAAAAAGAGAGCTTTCGTCGATTACGTCGGAGCGAAAAAGTGCTAAAGTAAAAAAAAAAAAAAAAGAAAGAAAGAAAAAAATAAACGACGAAGGAAAAAAAGAAAAGGATAACACAAAAAAAAAAGGAGTTGTGAGGTAAAGGAAAAAAAAGTGTATTTCTAAGGAGAAACGAGCCGTGGGCTATGGTATCGCTTGTAAGACAAAGAAGAAGAAGAAGAAGAAGAAGAAAAAGAAGAAGAATAGATTTTTAAGCTCTAAATTTCTCTTAAGATAAATTTTATTGAGAGAACGTTCGGTGTACTTACACTCTAATTTGTCTTCCGGTCTGCCTCCTTCCAATAGAGAAAGGTAACAGACGATATCCTTCAAGCTGACCTTAACCGAGTGGACGTCTATCGTGCTTTGCTTTCTAACGAGGTGTCTCATCTCTGCGAAATAAAAAAGGGAAATCGATATATCGAATCGTTTGGATCAATAGTATCCGGTCTGATGTATAGGAACGACGTACGTTTGTTTGTATGAATTCATTAGTAAAACCTACGGATATTACTTTTCGATCTCAAATTTTCTCTCTCTCTCTCTCTCTCTCTCTTAACGTCATTCGATCAGAGATATATTTTATTAATAAATTCGAACACATAATATTATATATAATATTTTTTTAATATTTATATAATATTTATATAATATATTCGAACACATAAATTGCACAGATTCTCGAGGATATACGGAAAATTTCTATTGTTTTGTGGAAAACAAATTATTATTATTATATTTATCTGTTCCGTACGATGCGTTGTACGATAACTTTGTGCATAGTTTGTTTTTTTTCTTATCTTCGTGTTCTTTTTCTTTTTTTTTTTTTTTTCTTCTTAAATCTTCCCTCTACTCAAACATAAGAATGATATTTTTCGAGCAAACACACTTTAGATGGCTCGCCCATCTATCTGTGAGCTTCTATACATGCACGCACGCAACACGCACACACACACACACACACACACATATGTATATGTATATATATATTTGTATATACATTGTTCTTATTATAACTCGAAATAATATCTATTTCAGACGATACGCGACATAGTCGTTGGTATTTTTGTAGCATTTTAAAAGAATGAAATATTTACTATCACGTTCGATTTCGTTCGATGCTAAATCGGTGCCACTCATTGTTTTCTTAAAGTATTTATTACTATATATATATATATATATATATATATTTCTTAAGAGAAATCGTCGATTGTAAAAAAAAAAAAAAAAAGAGAGAGAACGTTGAACGTCATTCAAAAAGAATTTTCTCGATTATATTATACATCTATTCGTTCGATATAACGTAATGAAAAATCTATTTGGTAATGAAGAATTAACGAAGAATAGATAAAAGAGCAAAGATGTAAAAAGAAGAACGAAAATTAAAAGAGAAAAATAATTTGATCGAAAAGACAAAAGATCCAATTTCTTTCAGATAAATTTCTCCTTGGTTTTCTTTTTCTTTTATTTTATTATTCTTTTTTTCATTTTTTTTTTTTTAATCGACGGCATATCCTTAGATTCGTATATTTATTTTCGTAGATTCGCGATGCTAATAGCGTAGATGATTTCGTACACGGCGACGGTTTAGGCTAAAAATAATTTTTTCGTCAGACCTAGTCTAGCCGAATAGCGCTCTTCTGTCTGTCAATTCTATACTTCCGTAATTTTATTGAATAATATTTAGATCCGTAACGAGACAGAGAGAGAGAGAGAGAAGAAGATATATATATATATATATACATATACATATACATATACATATACATATACATATAACAGTAAAATACGAAGAACGTCGACATCGCATTAAAATTTGTTTTCTAATAAAATTTTAACAAAATCTTTTCTCAACGAATAGTCGAATAAATTTCGCGATATCTCATCGAAAGTTTTTCCTTTTTTCGAGAATTATATCGCAAAAAAAAAAAAATATATATATATATATATATATATATATATATATATAAATATATATTACGACAAGACACCTGTCTTTATTTCATGCCATACCATATTTCCGTAATTTTATTTTATGACGTTTTAAAATCGCAACGAGAGATAGAAAGATAGATAAATAGATAGATAGATAGAGAGATAGAGATAGAGAGAGAGAGAGAGAGAGAGAGAGAGAGAGAGTCGAAGAGCACGGTGATATACAAATGAACACCGGATATAATATCAAGATTTGTTGAAATAGAATTTTTACGAACCTTCCTTCAGCAAATTGGCAGGTACATTTCGCAGGTCTATCAAAAGTTTCCTTTTCAGAACCATTATCGAATGGGATTTAATCGTAAGATTAAAAAAAAAAAATAAAATAAACGCGATTCTACCGGGAGTTTCAAGTAAATACAAAAACACAAAAAAGAATAACAAACAAACAAACGAACAAAAAAAAAAATATATATATAAACAAAATCACAAAAATTATGAACGATCGAAAAATAATCTCACGTTAGACGAACAGATATTTCTTATAAGTTAATTATTATAGATTAAAACGACGGATTACGTTGAGGGATTAATGATTCAACGTAAAAAAGCTGCGCAAACAAAAAAAAAAAAAACAAAAAAAATAACGACAATAACAACATGAACAACAACGACGAAGACGATGACGACGATGACGACGACGAGGACGACGACGAGGACGACGACGATTACAATGAAGTGGAATAACAGTGGCACTCCGGTAACACTTGTTGCTTCTAATGCACCTCGAGAGTTACTGAGCGTGGCGAAAGCTCGGTCAGGATACAACACGCAAGGTTCCGAGGCAAACGACGTCATTTATACCGAATGACACCGAAGCCGTAGAGCTATTTCGAGGAGTCCGCCAGAGGCGTGCGAAAACGCGTCAACCCTCTCTCTCCCTCTCTCTCTCTCTCTCATTCCCTCATTCCCTCATTCCCTCTCACTCACTCTTTCTTTTTCTCTAATGGTTACATCGGAGACGCCAAGAATGACACGAACGATTAAACAATTAAAAAAACGACCCACATCGTTGAATTTTCTTTTTCTTTTTTTTCTTTTTTTGGCCCCTTCCCCTCTTCGCCCTCCTACACCCTCCCACGTCCCACGAAATAATAAAAAAAAAAAAAAAAAGAAAGAAAGAAAAAGAAAGAAATGTTCAATCACTCGCGTTGCAAATCTTTCTTTATTTCTCATTCGTCGGACGAGCTATACATATTTTCAATTTCGATGATCAATTGAAAATTCAATCGACAGTGGAATAGAATGTCAAAAAAAGAGAAAAAAGGAAAGGTAAAAATAAAAAAGTGAAGGAATTCATGGGCAAGCATTAACGTTCGTGAGTCGATCGATCAAAGGTCGATCGTATCGACGATTTATTTTTATCGGACCATTGTAGATTTTGTAAAAATCACGATAAAATCTGTCACGTTATATATATACATATCGAGAGAGACAGAGAGAGAGAGAGAGAGAGAGAGAGAGAGAGAGAGAGAGAGAGAGAGAGAGAATTTCAAACGCGATTTGTTCATTCTCAAAGGAATAATGTTAAGAAAAATTTTATATACATATATTTATATAAGACAAAATATTTATATGTTTTCTGAAAAAACACATTTTAATATACCTTTATTCTCCTGAATATTTTGTATTATAAAACGACAATAAAAATTTACCATTTATAGCGATTAAATAATTTATCTTAACGATAAATTAATAATAACTTAATTATGTCCATGAAACTATACCATATTTAAATATACTATTTAATTAAATCTATTAATTATTTCTATTTCTTTTATATATATATATATATATCTGTCTCTCTCTATCTCTTTCTACGTTATCGTCCCATGTATCTCTTCTCAAACTGCCGATCGGACTGATATATGTATGGTAAGAAGAAAATGCAACGTTACGATATCAACGAGAGATTTGTTTGTTCAAAGAAACGCGGAAATAAACAGAAACATGCTAGCGTAGCCCTAGCGGGATATTTCTAATGACGTGACATTTCGTTAAAGATCAAGCCGTTTGTGTGTACATTAGATTTGTTAAAAGCGAAAATTAGAAATAACGAATTCCGCCTTCCTGTATTTTCACGTGAGAAATATAGAAAGAGACGGACGTATGTATGGATGGACGTATGGATGGACGTATGGATGGACGTATGGATGGATGGATGAATAGAGGAGAACAGGAAGAAAATTTATTCGAACTTCTCTCTCGGCCATTGCGAAAGACTTTGACGAACATCTGGATTCTATAAACCAAACATGTTGCATTTATAATTATATTAATACTACAGGCAGATCTCTCAGGAATAAAAAAAATAAAAAGAAAAGGAAAAAAGAAAAAAAAATAAAAAGAAAATGATCGATCAAAGCGGAATATCAGGCAAAATTTTCGAGTTAAAATTGTTCAGTATTCTTGGTATATCTATGTAAAGCACATGCGTGTAGTATATACGCATTCGGATTATGTGTTTACAGTTAACATTTACAATTTTATGATAATTTATTATTTTAAAATCGTACGAAACAGAATAAAGGTTTCGTATTTTTTCTGATTTACGTTCCAAACGATAATGCACACACTAACACACTAACACACTAACACACACACCCACACACGCACGCACGTTTCGTTAAGAACCTCGTATCTTTTCAATGCTATAAATGCACTCCCACCCTCGCCCCGCCCCCCCTCCACGTCCAGTGATCGTACGATTCCGCACGATTTTACGATTTTTCTCTTCCCGGGAGAGGATCAAATGGGACGCGTGCTCGCGATTAATAATAATAATAATAACAATAATAATAATAATAATAAAAAAAAAGAAAGAATAAAAAATAAAACGGAAAGAAAGAGGAGAGCTCTTTTCTTTTTTTTTTTTTTTTATAACCCCGCTGTGTTTCAAAAAAAAAGTTTGGACAGATGAAACGGAGGATGATATATCTCAAACAATTTGTATGAAATAAAAAGTGAAATAACAAAGCTTTATACGTTAAGAGGAGGGGTAGTGGGGAGAGGTGGGGAGGGGGGTGGAAGAGAGGGTGGATGGTAGAAGGTAAAATCGTCGTATTTGTCATGGAAATTATTTCGTTGGTATACTTTTAAACGAAGAATATAAATCTATTCACTGTACTTACCAGTCCAGACTACAGAAAATGTAATACATATATATATATATATATATAAATGTAATACATGTAATACATACACGTCGATTAAAATATAACGCCGAGCGCGTTTGTGTAATATGGGGGTAAATATATCGGAATATATCCCCGAGGTTGGTTATGGAACGAACGAGAATCGAGTTTTATGGAGCCGAGCGCCATCCATTTTACGAGGGGGTTGGGGTTTGGGGGAGTGGGTTTGGTATATTGTTTGGCGAACCTTCGCTTTAAGCTTTTATCGGCAGCGCGCTCCTCCACCCGTTCTAAACGTAACGAGGTACACTTACGAGCCTGCAATCCCTGGATCATAAATCGGCTAACGACGTTAAAATTCTCTCCTCTTACAACGGGAATAAACTCTCTTACGATCTTAACCCTCCCTCCATCTCCAATCCCAACCACTCCCCTCGAACCAGATTATATATAATTCGATTGATTATCGTCGATTATCGATGAATAAATTAATATATATATATATATATATATATATATATATATATATATATATAATCTATTCTTTTATTTATTTTTTCATATAATCTATACTTTTATTTTATTTATTATTTTCCATCTGACGAAACAAAACAAAGTTTTTCGTATTTTTTCTGATTCACGTTCAAAGAGATAATAATGCACACGCACGTTTCTTTAAGAATCTCGAAAATGTCGTGTATGTATATATATATATTTTCTTTTTATCCTCGTTTCGAATAAAAAAATTTTGAAATATAAAATAATATATATATATATATATATATATATATATATATATATATATATCGAATCGTTCGATCCACATATTCAAATGTCGAATGGAACGGCAAGAGAACGACGATTAGGATTAGGAAACGAACGTTGGGACTAAACCGATTATCATCGTTCTATATCGACAAGCGCGTCGACTAACGAGCGACGAAATGAAACGCGAATGTACGCTTTTTTTTTCATTTGTAAAGAAATTTCAAACATATATATATATATATATATATATATATATATAAATTTATTTGGAATTAATATTTCCGAAAGTAACGTAAAAGAAACGTATGTACGATAAAACGGATAAATTGCTCGAGTCGAGTCGATCGATATACATAGACTAAAATTATTTTCAATGTTTGGCAAGTTTACGTGTGTGTATATCGAAATGGGAGAGGCGATCAATCGAGGCGATTCCTCGGTGCCCGAGGAATCAGTTTCGAGAACCATTCGTTGCGACGATGACGACGATGACGACGATGACGAAGATGACGAAGATGACGAAGATGGTCAATATCGAAATCGATGGTATGTACATACTCCCTCTCTCTCTCTCTCTCGCTCTTTCTACTCGTCGTATTTCTATCTGTTCGTCCGTCCGTCCATATGTCTCTATCTCTCTCTCTCTCACTCTCACTCTTTCTCTCGTACCTTCCAATTTCCCGTTGTTGACGAGTAGCGAATTGTTCGACTTCCTCGACGAATTTCGCGACATTTGACTATGACTCGGGCTGCTATCGGTGCTTTTCTTCTCGAGAACGTCGTGACAACTGTAGGACGTTCTCGTTACCGTCAGCATTGGATGTACGCTTCCTAAAATCCGTATACGTTGGCACATGAAACAATAAGAGAAAACACCACAATATAAATATGTGAACAATTTTGATTTCCTTTTCTTTTCTTTCTTCTATTTTTTTTTCCTTTTTTTTTTTTTTTTTTTTATCCACCGCGTCTTTTAATCGGTATCTCGAAATAACAATGACGCAGGGATAACGGGACGCACGCAAGGACGTGTATATATCTTTCGAAATTTACACACACACACACACACACATACGTGTAAATTAGTTTAAAAAAAAGTTATTTCCCCGAAGATATCCTCCTCCCTCGGGCGATGAAAGCGACGGAGGAAAAAAAGAAACAAAAAAATAGGAATCAAACAAGGAAATAAATATAAAAGGATAAAAGGATAAATTATATATGAAATATGTTCGGGGTGTCCGCGACCATTGTGAATTTTAAAAATGAAAAACCGACGAGATATATATAACGACGTTCCTCCACGAGAAGAACGTTCGAGGCGATGCTTTCGTAACGAATAACGATCAAATTCCAGGATACCGATCGTTGTCGAGAGAAACGATGGAAAGAAAAAGCGAGTGAGAGACAGACGGACAGACAGAGAGAGAGAGAGAGAGAGAGAGAGAGAGAGAGAGAGAGAGAGAGAGAGAGAGAGAGAGAGAGAGAGAGAGAGAGAGAGGAATTGATAACGTCGACGACTCTCGAATGCGATAATACCTGGGCATCATTGTTATTTTTCCCGTTGACCTATTTTTAAAAGGATGGACAAGGATAGGTGGAAGAGTACTGGCAACGAGAGGAGGTGGAGGGTGAAGGGAAGGGTGAGACACGGTGATGGTGATGGTGGTGGTGGCGTGGGAGGGGTAGGATCGAAGGATTTCCTTGTCCCAAACGAAAATACGACGACGCCTCCTGACATTTAAACCTCGAGAGGGAAATCGTAACGACGGGCTTTTCTACTCTCGCATCGTTTCCTCTTTTCTCTCTTTTTTTCTTAATCGCTCGTAGAGCTTCCTATTTTATTACCCCTATCCTCTCCCCTCCTCCTCCTCCTCCTCCTCGTCAATTCCTTCCCACATCACTTGTATCTCGCATTTCCTTCAAATCCGATTTCAAATCCTACCGACGTATATCCTCGAATTGTAATTTCTACCTTTTCTCTTCTTTCTCTCTCTCTCTCTCTCTCTCTCTCTCTCTCTCTCCCCCTCCCTCCCTTTTTTTGTCTTCTTTTCTTTTTTTTTTTTTTATTTTTTAGAAGCGACAAATCCGATACTCTCTTCCCCGTGGTAACAGATGCGCGTCGAATTATCCTCTCCTCGTACTTCTTCTTTTTATTTTTTCTCCTTATTTCTTTCTTTACACGAGACGTCGCTTCGTTTTCCTTTTTCCTTTTTCCTTTTTCCTTTTTTTTTTTTTCTGTTTGTCGTTACGACCCCACTAAATGCGAATAGAGAAAGAAAGAAGGAAAAAAGACCGAGGACAATTTTTTTTTCCCTTTTTTTTTTTTTCTTTTTTCTCCTGTAACTGTCGATATACTACGAATTAATGTGAACGTCGAGCAATAGAAAAATAAGCGGATGATATATATATATATATATATATATATATACTGTGGACGGATCGGTGCTCACCTACGTTCGACGATTACCAATATAATTTAATTGTTTTCGTTTATTTAAAATACACGAACGACAACGGCAGTCGCTGGTCACGTTGAAAGAAAGAGAAAAAGAAAAAAAAAAAAAAAAAAAAGAAAAAGGAAAATAACCTTAAAAAAAGGATACCTTCGAAATTTCACAAGAAGATATAACGCGATTCGATTTCTTATATACGAGGGATTAAATTATTTAATCGAACGATTCGATTTGGCGATAGAAAAGAAATGTGCGTGGTGTAACGTAAAAAAAAAAAAAAAAAAAAAAAAAAATAGAAAGAAAAAATAGGAAAAACAAAAAATAGAAAAGAAAAAAGAGACCCAGGTAGACGATGAGGAAAAGTTGATAACGAACAATATAAAAACGTGTCACGCGAGAGAATTAGTTTGGGTGGGGGGTGAATAGGGGTTGGAGGGGGTGGGGGGGATGGATATTACCGGTTCGCGTTCTCGACGAGGCTTCGCTCTCGGTTCTGTGGTGTCCAAGGGCTTGGAGCTTTTCCGTAAGTCCATGAATTTTGTCGACCAACGAGGAACTACCGACGTGGCTATCGGTGCATGTCCCTCCTCCTCCTCCTCCACCTCCACCACCACCACTTCCTCCACCACCACCACCACCACCACCACCCGGTAATCCGGTGCTGTTCACGTTACTGCTCGAGGTTGTGTGAGAAGTAATCGCCGCGCATGCAGTCGCCGACGAGAGCACAGCCATTTCCTAAAAAGAAGAAGAAGAAAAAAAGAAAACAAGGAGAAAAGAAAAAAGAAAAGAGAGAGAGAGAGAGAGAGAAAAAGAAAGAAGAAGAGGAGGAGGAGGAGGAGGAGGAGGAAGGAAAAGAATAATAATACCCAACGATAAAAGATAAATGCAACAATATTTCCATTCCCCTTAACCTAAAACGATTACTTAACGTAAAAAGAGCTCGTTGGGCCGATTTAACTTTTATTTTCATCTTCTCCGTCCCACTTCCTTCTTCTTATTCGTATTCTCTTTCAATTACTTTCTTTCTTTCTTTTTTTTTTTTTATACTACTACTTTACTCGTTTCCTTCTCTCTCTCTCCCTCCCTCCCTCCCTCCCACCCTATTTCTCTCTTTCTCTTCGCGATCAAGAATATGATACATCCGATCCGACTCTCTATACACGATTTTATATTATACGACTTTTAAATAATCGACGAAGGTCGAGAGCGTCGAAAGAGCGGGGTGTGGATTAAAAAAAAAAAAAAAAAAAAAAAAAAAAAAAAAAAAAAAAAAAAAAAAAAAAAGAAAAAGACGAAAAAAAATCCTCCTCGATCCTCCTCCCCCCCTCTTTCTCACACCCATCCCTTTAACCCCGCTCGAAATAAATTTTGCACCTTCATTTTCACTTCGGAGTCCGGTCTCTCTCGTCCTTCTTTCTTTTTTTTGGCCCTACCCTCCCCCTCCCCTTCCCCACCCCTCCCCCCACCAAGCCGCCGCCTCATCCCCAACCCCCATTTTCCCGCCACCATATACTCGCCGTCCCTACCATCATAAATGTCTACCGACATGTGAACGATACGTAATCCAATCCGTTCGTTCGAGCCAGAGACACGGTAATCTCTTTAATTTACGTTGGGTACGTTGGTGAGTACGACGACGAAATCTCATCCGGCGCGTTAACATCGTAATCATCGCGAGAGAGAGAGAGAGAGAGAGAGAGAGAGAGAGAGATATCAAATTCGAAAAGGATTCTTTAACGACAAATGAATATTTTTCGAAAAATTCTCTTCTATCCTTTGCCACTTCATTCTTCTTCATTCTTCCTCTTCATCTTCTTTTTCTTCTTATTTTTTTTTTTTGATGTGTGTGTTCGTGATACAATACACCCATTCGCTTCTATTTCCGAAAGGACAAACCTTCGATCGAACCTTCGGCCTATAACCTTTCAATCCCCGGATTTATATGTGTGTATATATATATATATGTATATATATCCGTATCAAAGTTACGATATTGTTAAGTTTTACGATGTAGACGTACCTTAAAGGCTTTCCCATCGACACCACGCGAATCCTTTCTAACGAACGATAGAAATAAGTGACGCGATAGTTCATCCGGCGTCGCGACCTCGAGGTAGGTGTCCAGAAATTTTCTAAAACCTTCGTAGTCGATGTCCTGCAATACATGGACGTGTACGTTAATGAACAAAAAATTATTTTTATATAAAAACAAAAATATATATATATATATATATGTATATATGGGCGTGTAACACAGGTATAAATATTTGTCGCAATGGATTCCATTTACGAAGAAAGTAAAAGAGAAATATCTTGCAATTGTAAAAAAAAAGAAAAAGAAATGAAAAAACATCGATCGATTATTTCTATTTATTATTTTTTATTTTTATTTTATTCGGAGACATATCCCCGCACCCGTTAGATATCTCGCGAATACAAATATGAAAGATAATATATATCACTAATAGAAAATTCTCGATATATATATATATATATATATATATATATATATATATATATATTTATTTACAATGCATTTCACGAGTAGTAGAAAACGATTAAACTTGATTGAATGCACTCGTGTAATTTTTTATTTTCACTCACTCGTTCATTCATTCAATTATTTATTTATTTATTTATTTATTTATTTCTTTTTTTTTCGTATTTAATAGACAGCTCTCTTTGGAATAAACTTTTAATCCCACCTAACGAAGCATATAAAATAATAGTAGGGGTGACGCATGTATTTGTGAGTGAAAGAGAGAGAGAGAGAGAGAGAGAAAAAGAGGTGATATTTCCATCACGAACAAAATGTTGTCGTATTCTCGATGGACAAAAAAAAAAGAAAGAAAAAAAAGAAAAGGACGAGAGCCAATCGTTTTTTCGACAAATTGACCATTCCTCGCGATTGCAATCAATGGCCTACGTTAAAGCCCACGCGGAGCCGTCGCTGGCGCGTTGGGCACTACTAATCGATACATCGATCTATCGATCTATCTATCTATCTATCTATCTATCTATCTATCTATCTATCGATCGATCGGCGTTTCATGCAATTAACTTGTGTTTACCCAAAGCCATTCGTCGAATAGCCGCGCAAACGTTGCGCATCCCCGTTATTATGCACGAAATACGTTTATTACCTCGATAGTTATTAACGACGGTGCCGTAGTTATTTCACGATGAAATAGCACCTTAATCCCTTTATTGTCATTCGCGAGTACAGTTTCCGCCTTTAAGAATGATAATTATTCAACGAAACGTATTGGAAACTCTTCGAGTAAGATAAACGGGTGGATATATGGATGGATAGAGAGAGAGAGAGAGAGAGAGTGAGATAGAGAGATAGAGAGAGAGAGAGAGAGAGAGAGAGAGAGAGAGAGAGAATGAGGTTTCGAATATCCAGTTTGTAGGTCAAGCATTGCGTGAGAAATCTATGATGTTCTCAAAACGCGACACTGTGACTGACTTGAGTATTTCCTCAAGAGAGAGAGAGAGAGAGAGAGAGAGAGAGAGAGAGAGAGAGAGAGAGAGAGAGAGTGGGGGAGATGCGACAAAAGAGGGAGGGGATGGAAAAGTTAATTAAAAGAAGAGAGTGAAGAGAAATTTGCATTTACAATGCAATCCTGGAAGAAAGAAAAAAAAACATATATATATGACCACTTTGGTGTTTACTCAAACAACCATCCCGCTCTCCCGGTCTCAGGGGTTTCGAAGGACGAGAAATAAAAGAGAGACAGAGAGAGAAAATTTGAGAGAGAGAGAGAGAGAGAGAGAGAGAGAGAGAGAGAAATGCAGGAAACGAACGTCGCGATACCTGTTGATCGAGACGTTAATAAGTGTCTCGATTTTCCTTATACAATTATTCGTTCGTTCGTTCGAGAGCGAACGACATTTAATTATTATTATTATTATTATTATTATTATTATTATTATTGTTGTTATTATTATTGTTATAATTATTATGACGAGTACGTATGTCGAATTTTTTTTTTTTTTTTTTTCTAATTAACTATTCGTGATTTTCTTCCTTCTTTCTTTTTTTTTCCTGTAGAAATTAATTAAAAAAAGAAATTAATTCAGTTCAATTGATCTTTTCTTTTTTTGTAGAAATCAATTACATTTGTAGAAATTGAAAATTAATTGAAAATTGTTTCATCTTTCGTCAAAAGATCGTGATTTTAATCTCTCATTCGAGGATAAAATGGAACGTGAAAGATAGAAAATCTGTCTCTTTTTTTATTATTATTATTATTATTATTATTATTATTATTATCAATTTCTTCTTTTTAAATCGTCCTGTTCGATCGTTGTATTTATCTAAAAAAAAAAAAAAAAAAACAAAAAAAATAAAAAAGAAACGAGGGAGTGAGAAAAAAGAAGACAGAAAGAGAGAGAGAGAGAGAGAGAGAGAGAGAGAGAGAGAGAGAGAGATGAATGAAAAATGAAAAGAAAAAAATAAAGAAAAGAAAAGACAAGAAAAGAAAAAAAAAGCTGACAACCAAGAGACAACTCAGTTTCGAGCTTTTCTCGAGCAGAAAGCTTTCTCCCCCACTCCTTCTCCTTCTCCCTCCTCCTGCTCCACTCCCCCTCCCCTCACTCTTACACTATCTCTCTATCGCTCTCTGCTTTACTGTGTGACATTTATCGACGCCACTCTTCAAGGACGGAGGGCGTCGCCTTCTCTTTCTTTCTTTTTTCTTCTTTTCTCTCTCTCTCTCTCTCTCTCTCTCTCTCTCTCTCTCACACTCTCTCTCCTTCCTTTTTCCCATTAAACTTGCGCTCTTAGCGATAAACTCTCACCCTCCTTGGTCGAGACTGGACTACGCTTACAAAGCGAAAGGGCGCGGTTTCTCTAAAGGACGAAAAAAAAAAAAGAAGAAGAAGATAAAAAAGGAAAGGAAAAAAAAAGCAGGAGAGAAAGGGAAAAAAAAAAAAGAAGAGAAAAGAAAAGAAAAGAAAAGAAAAGATAGGAAGGAAGGAAGGAAAGAAAGGAAGAAGAAAAAAAAATCGAGTGTTCGTGTG
>OU426854.1:9343594-9348594 GCA_911387685.1 Dolichovespula media
TACGTATTATTTAATATTTACACGATTATATTCACCGTTTCGTTATCCTTATTTATTTAATTATTTAATTAATTATTTGTTCTATACTTTACGTAGGGGAGGGGGATAGATATTCTATCACTACGCGCGAACGTATAAAGGGTTACGATAGGAATAAAAAGTGCAAAAAAAAACAACAACAACAACAACAATAAAAAATAAGACAACAAAAAAATCGTCTGAAGTAACGAATCCGTGAAGTATTAACCCGTACGATCGCATTCTTTCGGGATCGTAATTAGTCGGACGATGATACACAGCCCAGCCTACCCCTCCCTTCCCCCTTCGCTCTCTACCAACCCACCCACCCACAGCGCACGGACGGGTGGTATTTCGTTCTCAAACGCAATATCAATAATTTTCATGTTGGCATAAGTACCATAAGCGCTCGTCCGTTAGAGGACCTTAATGATGGCAAATGATCGATTCTGATGATGTTTCATGAATAATGCACGGTAAGAGAAGTTCATGGTAGTTCATTAATACACGGCGGAGAATAATATGGTAAAGTATAATACGTACAGCGGTTATATATATATATATATATATATATATATATATATGTATGTATGTGTGTATGGATGTATGTATGTATAGCAATGAATAACAGCAAATCAAATGGGGAAACCTCGTCGTTACGGGGGAGGGGGAGGGGGTGGTGGTGTTGGTGGTATCTATGATTATATTCTCTACTATACTTCACTTTCACACTTTCCTTTTCTCATTTAGAACCGAAATCTCTCGGATTGATCGAAAATAGCAATTGACCCGGTTTCTTTATGGATCGAATCCATACATACATACATACATACATACATACATACATACATACATACATACCATACATAGCATACATACCATACATACATACATACTTACATACATACATACATAGATACGTTCGTACCACCACCAACGTATCGTACGTACGTATCGCAAAATGTCTAAAAGCGGTGACCCTACGACGTTTCGTCGATACGCTTAAAAGAAAAGAAAAGAAAAGAAAAGAAAAAAAAAGAAAAAAGAAAAAAAAATTCCATCGTCATTCTCTCTACGGTTTCCCCTCCTTTCCCCTCCCCTCCTCACACCTGATCGACTTCCCGTCGGTATCGGGATAAAGGAATCGAAAGCCGGAAAAGCGAACGTCCTGGTAGATATACCGTGCGTGCAAGTTAATCCGTATTTTAAAATGAACGGAAACGAGAGAAATCGAACAACGATTATAGCGACTCTCTCTGATCGATATTTCTTGCTATCGTAATAAAAAAAAAAAAAAAGAGAGAGAGAGAGAGAGAGAAGTAACGAACGATATTTATCGCGAGTGATGAAGGAGAAATGAAAAAGGAAAAGAAACAAACCAGACAAGCCAGAAAGAAAAGAGAGAAGAATAAAAAGAGCAAAAATTGTTAACAAGGATCAAACATATTTATTGATTATCAATGATTAATTATGAAACCAATGAAACGTTCGGTAGAGATATATAAAATTGAACGATCGTGATATTCTTAAAAAAAAAAAAAAAAAAAAAAAAAAAAAAAAAAAAAAAAAAACAAAAGAAAAAAAATACTCCCCCGTAATTTTCTTATTCCGACTTAAACGCATTTCTATTCCCAACAGCAAAAAAAAAAAAAAAAGAGGTGAATCTTCTCCTTCAGCGTTGATTGATTGATAAAAACTAAGGTACACACATACATACATTATATATTTATACATGTATATAAAAGATGATCGGTTTACTGGTTTGGTAAGGTCAACGATATGTTCTAAGAATAGATCCGAAGGGTTTCGCGCGCGCGCGTGTTACGACGAGAAATATACTTAAGACTAAGCGACTATAAGGTCCTACGAGCGAGGTATCTTAGAAAAGGACTGAATAAAAGGAATGAAGGATGGAGCGAAGGACAGGGGGTGCTTGTAAAGAGAAACATAGAGAGAGAGAGAGAGAGAGAGAGAGAGGGATGAAGAGACGAGGAGGAGGGTGGAGAAGGAATAATGTCAACAATTTATATACTAAAAATAGAGAGCCGAGGATAGTACGATTGTCCGGTTAGTCCGATCCCACTATCGCGCGGAGCCGACCTTAAAGGTCGGCCCGGGGTGACTTCAATTAAAGCTCTTACGACAAGAATCCACACCCTGGTCAAACATAATAAGCTTTTTACCCTCGCCTAGTACCACCACCACCACCAGCAGCGACCTTCTTCCCCCGTTCCTTACCCGTTTCCAACCTATTACACGATTTTCTCTTTTTTTTTTTCTATCTATCCATTCATCCATCCATTTATCCATCCATTTATCCATCCATCCATCCATCCTACTCTTTTTCCTTTTCATTCTCCTTCAGTTTCGTTCTATCACTACCATCACTACCGTCGCTGTATTTTAACATTCCATTCGTTAAACTGGACTACGACACGATCTCGTTAAATAACAATTCGAAATAGAAATGATAAAATGTAAGAGTCAATGTAACGTATCGAGCGAAAGAAATAGGAGTAATATCAGATATATCCAGTGTCTAGAATATATATTGTTTGATCTAGGAATAATTTACACGATTACTAGCCCGCATTATCTCGTTTCCAAGGGAGTAAAGTATACAACTATGGTCGAATATTAAATTCTTCTCGATTGTATTTCAACCGTACGAAAGATTCTTCTTCTTTCCCGAGTACCATTTCTTATAGTCTAACCGATGAAAGAGAGAGAGAAAAAGAAAGAGAGAGAGAGAGAGAGAGAGTGTCGAGAGCACGTATATATTTTCCGCATTCTTCTTCGTCGTTTAAAAGATAAAAGGAATTCCAGGTGTTCTTCCTTCCTACGAACGATCAAGGATATTAGTAGCAGCGAGCGAGAATACTCGCCTATCTCAAAGAATCACTTTCTTAAGAGGTTATCCCTTTTTCATTTTCTTTTTTTTTTCTCTCTCTCTCTCTCTCTCGTTGTTTTGCAACAATGATTTTTCTCTCTCTCTCTCTCTCTCTCTCTCTCTCTCTCTTTGTATCACTCTATCTTTATCTGTTTCATTTGAAATATGCTAACGACAATTGACGAGCAATAAATATTCATACAGGGAGAGAGAATGAATCGTTTATAAAAAAAAAAAACAAAAAAAAAAAAAAAAGAGAAAAGAAAAGAAAAAAAGAAAATTTCTTTCTACATATTAATTAACGACATCGACCTCGCGAAGCAATAAAATCGATAATCGTTTAACGATGATTACAAAAGAAGAAGAGGAAGAAGAGGAGGAGGAGGAGGAGGAGGAAGAAGAAGGAATTGTTCTAACCTCGGATTAATTAATAGACGATTGTTACGACTTCGATCGTTCGCACAAAATTCTCAGGAAGTGTTTGTGTGTTCGTGCGTGTACTCGTGTGTATGTGTGTGTGTGTGTGTGTGGGGGTGGGTTGTGTGTGGTTTTCTCGGTTAAAACGAACGGGTTCCGAGAGATCACGTAAGCTCGTACCTAATTCAGTCTCACCTAAATATTCCAAGTTACTAGGCTAAGAGATCTCTTAGAGGATTAATACTAGCTATTATATATTATTATCCGACGTCGTGAACTAGGAATATTAATAAAATAGACGCAAGATTGATAGATTGTTCGATACAAAATGTAAAATAGAGAGAGAGAGAGAGGGAGAGAGAGAGAGAGAGAGAAGGAAAAGAATAAAAAAAAGAAAAAGATTAAAAGTGGATACATTTTATAATGAAAATAATCCTTCGCGTAGAGAGAGGAGAGGGGGAGATACAGGGGGAGAGAGAGAAGGGGAGAGAGAGGGGGGGGGAAACTTTAATCAAACGTTAGACGAAAATCTACTTTATTAGATCCCAGGTTAGATTCAATCGAACTATACAATGTCGTCTTAGCTATCCAGAGAGAATGAGAGAGAGAGAGAGAGAGAGAGAGAGAGAGGGGGAAAAAACTCCATTGTAAGCAGTAGGCGTATTTCACTCTGGTACGTCGAACGGAACGCTTTAAATCAACCCTAACAAAGGACGAAGGTAAGACGGTACGTAAGTACTTACTTACTTACTTACTTACTTACTTTGGAAAAGTAGAAAGAGAGAAATCGTGAAAGACTAAATCTCCTAAACGTCAAATATCTCCTACGATAAGATATATATATATATATAACGTATATATTATATATATATATATATATATATATATATATATACGTATATATTATATATATATATATATATATATATATATATATATATATATATATATATATATATATATATATATATATATATAACGTATATATATATATATATATAACGTACAAAGTTTGCCTCTAAAAAATTGAATTTATATCGGAGAAAATCAGCTGATCCGAGACATTATTTATATCGCGATTTAAATCATTCTGTTTCTTTTTTTTTTTTTTTAATTATTTGTTTTCACGATAATACATAACATCGCGATTTTGTATTTACCTCTGTCGAGGACGAAAAAAATTTCTCTCTCTCTCTCTCTCTCTCTCTCTCTCTCGTTCCTCCTACCCCACCTCTCCCATTTATTTTAAATACCATTCTATCCTGGATATATATTTGTGGGATTTATCGCGCATAAATGCATGAAACAAATATGGGTTAATCTGTTAAGAAATCAGAAAACGGATATGGCTCGTTAATCTGTCATAATAGAGTGCACAGCTGTTAGAATTAATGAAAACAAATACATACAAACATATACAGATGGACACACAGAGACACGGAGACAGTCGCGAGCGCGGAGACGGACGATAAATCTTGAAAAATATTTTCATGCTCGATAATATCGCAGCGTCGCTAGAGAGATATAGAAAGAGAGAGAGAGAGAGAGAGAGAGAGAGAGAGAGAGAGAGAGAGAGAGAGAGAGAGAGAAAGAGATTATGTAATCCTCGAATTTCTACCTGACGCTATGACTCGTGAACTTATACCTAGCCACCACCTCTCAACCTATATATCAT
>OU426854.1:9356094-9358594 GCA_911387685.1 Dolichovespula media
GACGGTATATATGTGGAAGAAGTGACGACGACTTTTCACGCGCTTTCAACACGCTTTTTACATAAGCTGAGAAACGCGATGAGGAACATTTCGATAAGCTTTGTGTGTTCTGCGTGCGCGTGTTTGAGTATGTGTGTCGCGTGTGTGAGTATGTGTGTCGTGTGTGTGAGTATGTGTGTCGCGTTTATACGTGTTTGTGTGTAAAGAACGGATAAAAGCTTCGCGTCGAGGACGTAACTTAAGTTATGCAGTAGTAAGTTAAAAAAAAAGTGAGAAGAGTATATATATATATATATATATATATATATATATATATATATATTTATTATTTTTTCTTAAGAGATTCCGAGAAGAACGAATTTGTGTAATTTGATTGAAATTTTTTTATTGATTTTTTTTTACTTTTTTTTTAATTGAAAGAAACCGTCAAGGAGAGAAAGAGAGAGAGAGAGAAAATGTTAATAACATATAGAGATTATTATTAATCGTAGGATATATAAATATAAATATATACCTAATTGAGATATAATATTGTATCGACTGTATTATATGTGTGTGTGTGTGTGTGTAATATGTACATACTCGGATAATCAAGTTATAATGCATAGTCTACCTTCGTTAACCCTTATTATTATGCATCTACGTGATAAGTATGCACTTCGAACACTAGTACGTTAGATCAAAAGCAACTGCTTCTCGAGACGTTACCCCCTCCCCCGTCCTTCTATACTTTTAAAACGTCGTTCAATCGTGACGACATCAGAAACAAGATAAAAATAATGAGCATCCAGTTTAATTATCTTCAAAGGACGTTCCTTCTTCTTCTTCTTCTTCTTCTACTTTTTTTTTCCTTTTCCTTTCTTTTCCTTTCTTTTCTTCATTCGAAATACCAATTAACTTGGGATCAAAGGAAAAAAATGTATTATCCTGGAAATAATTATTTTTTCCCCCTCCCCCGTGATAGAAATTATTTATTATTAGAAAGAAAGAAAATGATGTTTCTTTCCTCTCTTAATAAAGTATTAACTCGTCGAGGATGAAATTTGTAGAGATAACAAAAAAAAAAAAAAAAAAAAGAAAAGAAAAGAGAGAGACAATTAGGAATTATTGAATAGAAATTTCATCTTTGACGATTTAACACGCGCGCGCGCGCGCGCGCACACACATAACTGAATATAGTAATAATAAACGATAATAAACGATTAATGAATATAAGTCAAAAGAAACGAACAATTCGTTTCGGTACAAATAAAAAAATGGTTTTTTTTGTTTTTTTTTTTTTTTCGAGAGAGAGACGAAATATATTATCTTTATTTATTTTTATTTATTTATTTATTTATTTATTTATTTATTTATAATTGTTTTTAAACAAAACGCTACCTACGCACGTGCGTATGCATGTACTCTGATAAAAAATAAATATCTAAGTAAAATAATAAATATAAATGAAAAAAAAAACTATACATATACATATATATATATATATATATATATGTATGTATGTATAAATTTTATATATATATATATATATATATATATATATATATATGTATGTATGTATGTATGTATAAATTATCTCTCCGATATGAAGACGATTTATCTATTATAGAAAACAACAAATTAATAAAATAATATTTCATTTGGATTAACCAAAATTTGCTCAATTCAAACGTATTAACGATTTGGCTCGATCATTTGACGAATTCTCTCTCTCTCTCTCTCTCTCTCTCTCTCTCTCTCTCTCTCTCTCTCTCTCTCTCTCTCTCTGTCATTTATCTTTTTTTCGGATCCCTTCCCTCCCCCCTCACCCCGACCGATTCGTTGGTCCTCTCAAGAGGGCGTTTTCCACACACGATGACGCGATGACCTCGCTCCGCATCCTCCCAACCCCTCCTCGCGCCCCTCTCTTCGTCGTCACACCCAAACCCCGGCACACACGCTTCCATTCGAGTGCGTCAGAGATGACGTCACGTAACTAAGCAACCGCACCCTTGCGGCTCCGCAAAGACCCGTTTTTTGCGCCCTTCCTCCTTCCGTACTTTCCTCGTCCTTCGTCCCTCGTCCTTCGTCCTTTATCCCTCGCAAACCCCATCATCCCCTTCGCGTTTTCGTTATTCCCTTTGTTACACTACGTTTGGGAAGCTAATTAGAAAGTAGGAATATAGTTGACCATTTCCTGATAGTTTACAATCAACATTCCTTTCTTCTGATTTTAATATATTTCGTATATATATATATATATAAAAACGTTGAAAAAAAATATATATATATATATGCATATGTATGTATGTATGTATGTATGTATACGCGAAAGGGAGAATTTTTTTTGTTTATTTATTTTTTTTTTTCTAAATATCCTTTAACATTAATAATTCGAATAATACGTTGACGTTTCGTTCGGTTATATTTAATAACGTCAATGTTTTCTTAATAATTTCATGGATAGACTTAACTCCAATGTATCGTCGAAATCAATGAAGAAAATTCGATCGGAAATCAT
>OU426854.1:9363594-9373594 GCA_911387685.1 Dolichovespula media
GAGAGAGAGAGAGAGAGAGAGAGAGAGAGAGAGATAGAGATAGAAACGTTTATTTGCTCTCTCGTCGGGGGTGCATCGGTCTCTCTAACTCTTATCCCTCGCTTATTCAACGAAATCCATCGAGAAAAGCTACGTATAGAGAAGCTTTGCAAGTAAATCTTTATGCCTCTCCGGAGACCACGGAGAAACGTACCTACGCGTATATACGGGTGGGGGTGGGGGAGGGGGAGGGGGAGAGGTGCCCACTCACTCGCTCGCTCGCTCGCTCACTCACTTATTCTCTGTGAGAGATCGATCGGAATATCGATTTACGCCTACGTTTACCATCGTTATTCATCGAAATAGGACAGACAAAGAGAGTGTGTGTTAGAGAGAGAATATAAAGAGTAGGGAAAAAAAAAAAATATCTGTGTAAACCAGAACGCTACGTTGCGTTTAATTATATGAGTATATAAAAAGAGAAAAAAATAGAGAGAGAGAAAAAAATATATATATATATATATATATATATATATATATATATATATAAATATATAAAAGATCGTCAATATCGAATCAGCTGATTCGTCGTTCGAAGAAAATATAACGCGGGGACGATATCGCGCTCATTATTTTTTTTATTTTTTTTATTTTTTTTTTCCCCCCACAAAATACATATTCCCTGCACCGACGGAACGCTAAACTTGTCTGTCCTTTAACGATATCGAATCAGGGAAGATTGTAAGGAAAAAAAAAAAAAAAAAAAAAAAAAAAAAAAAAAAAAAAAAAAAGAGAAAAAGAAAAAAGAACACGCGCGCGCACGCGAAACAAAAAAAAAAAGAAAAGTATTTAAGATTTCTCGTTGATCGAAACGAATCTTACGCGACGATGGAAAACGCATTGTCGGGATGAAGCGTGTCTTTTTGCAGGATTCGTCGTGAATAAATAAAAAATAAATAAAAAATAAGTAAATATAAGTAAATATATGTAACTGAATATTAATGCTCGAACTATCTTCGTAACTGAAATTCGCTGAAGTATATGGTATTAAAAGGTATATATATATATATATATATATATATATATAAAACTATATTCCTGATCTAAGGATAAACCCAGCTCTACCGTGGACGCTGGAGTATTATACCAGGATCTCCAGACATCGTAACTGGGAACAATGCAATCTGTTAACGGTCCGACCCGACTGTCTTGCTAGTTATGTGGGAGTGAAAGAGAGTTAGAGAGAGAGAGAGAGAGAGAGAGAGAGAGAGAGAATAGGTGGACGAGAGGAAGGAAGGAAGGAAGGAAGGAGAAGCAAAGGATACGATCGATCGCCTTTTGCTTTGAGCACACAGAGAGCGCATACTATAATATAATGTTTCTCTCTTATATTACTGGAAATATCTTTCTTTCTATTTTCTTTTTTTCTTCTTCTTCTTCTTCTTTTTTTTCGTTTCTCTCTCTCTCTCTCTCTCTCTCTCTCTCTCTCTCTTTTTGTCTTCGTTTCTTTTTTTTTCCTCTACCCCCTTAAATATACGTATCACAACGAGTCTCGCATAACATATTCCGAATCCATAAAAGGGACAACGATAAACTTCGTATAAATGTAAATGTAAAGAAAAAAAAGAAAAAAAAAAAAAAACAAAACAAAAATTTTCAAACCAAACCCGGACCCCCCACCCCCACCACTATCCTCATCCCCATCCCAGCCAGCCTCTGCCTTCGCTACGTATTATTTCTAATTTATTTTATCATAAAACGTAAGTAATATTCTCATTATAACAAGCGAATACATTTATATATACAAAAATTCCACATATATATATATATATATATGTTCAAGCTACGATCCTTTTACATTATTTCTAATTTATTTTATTAAAAAGTATAAGAAATATTCTGTAGATACGTGTATGTGTCTGTGTGTATAATTCCTCTCTCTCTCTCTCTCTCTCTCTCTCTCTCTCTCTCTCTCTCTCTCTCTCTCTCTCTGTCTCTTTTTATATCTTTTATGTATTTGCAAAGATAAAAATATAAAGCATATTCGAATGTTTTTCTTTTTTTCAGAATATATCGAAGAGAGAGAGAGAGAGAGAGAGAGAGAGAGAGAGAGAAAAGAACGAAAGAAGAGACAAAAAAAGAAGAAGAAAGACTACTTTTCTACTCGAATGAGTATAGCGAAAGAGGAATCAGTATATATATGTTATATATATACAGTATATATATGTTTATGGGGGATGAAGAAAAGTCATTATCCGTGAAATAGTTCAATGGATTCGTTTAATGGTTAAACCGTGAGACGCGTGCCAAGTGAAACGTATGTTTTCTATGTATATTCGATACTACCGTACTATATTAGCAGGATATATAAATCATTCTACGAATCGAATGGAGTTGAGTTATTGCGAGTAAAAAAAAAAAAAAAAGAAATTCTCTCTCTCTTACTCACACACACATACATAACGTACGTACGTACGCACGGACGCACACCGCACTTTGATATTTCAAAAGAAAAATGTTCGCGCTCGACCGAAATTTATATGTAAAAGTCATTTAAAACAAAAAGAAATAAATAAAATAAAATAATAATATTAATCTCATACAGAGATTAGACAAGGTGATTGTTTAAAATGATTTCGTATTGAACGAAAAAATTGTCAAAAGTATGATTATAACGAACGAACGAACGAAAAAGAACGGATTATGTTACGATAAAGAAGAATTAATTGTAACCTGGTCGCGCCTATGTGTGTCGCGATCGACTATATAATATGATAATTCGTTTGAAAAAAGTGTGCGTTCGTTGTAGAAAAAATAAAAAAAAATAAATAAATAAATAAAATAAAAAAAGAAATAAAAGGGAAAGAAAAAAGAATCATCATATTTACTTTGAAGAGTGTAACAAGTTATATTTGAAAAAGGAAGATAAAGAAAAGGACAGACGGATAGGCAAATAGGGAGAGATAGTGAAAGACAGAGAGACAAAGATACACACACAGAGAGACAGAGAGAGAATATGAAACTAGTTTCATCCACGTAGAAATGATATTTACATTTCTACTTTGAAACCGATCTCGGCTTTCATTTTTTCCTTGAAAATTCCTTTCTGACGTTTCACAATCCTCATTCATAACGTTCATACATAATTATATACATACATACATACATACATACATACATACATACATACATACATACATACATACATACATGTATGAATAAATGCATACATACATTACATTACATTACATTACATACATACATACATACATACATACATACATACGCGAAAATACGTATACATATTTTACATATGTATCAACATTATTTACAATAGCTTTTATATATATAATCGATCGTGCTTCATTGCGACGTCGTTTCCACTCTAATGAACTTTTCCAATCGTTCGCTCTCGTTTCACCTCTCCGCCCTCCACTTCACCACCACCCACTACACCCTCCCTCCCTCGCCGCTCCATCTCTATCTACACTCCCTTAAACCCTCGACACCGCACTCTTCTAACTCAAGCCGCAATTTCAAGCGAACGGAAATGGACAAGCTGTAATTTAATTGCTTTCTAATTGCTCCCAGCCGACGTAGACCAAAGCGCGAATTGATAAACGTCGGTTGGTAATCTTTAATTCCATGTGGTATCATTGATATATACGTACATACATACGTACATACATATATACATATATACGTATATGGATATACAAACGTATCTACGTATGCATATACACGATATACGTATATGTACAACATGTACGTGTGTGTGTGTGTGTGTGTATGGTCGTTATTCAGCGATTTAATGAAAACACGAAAAATATTCGTTGTTCGCCAAAAAAAAAAAAAAAAAAAAAAGAAAGAAAGCAAAATAAAAATCGTTCGATGGTAAAAAAAAAAAATTAATAAATAAATAAATAAATATGGTTCATCGGTTTCGTGCAATTTCTCGTCGGTTTTTCCTTCCCTCATTTTTCTTTTTTTTTTTCATTTAATTTTATTCTATTTTATTTACTACTGTTTTTTTTTTTTTTTTTTTTTTTTTTAGTAAGAACGGATAGTCTCTCCCTCTCATCGATCATATAAAATTTACGAATGCCTCCGGAATCGGGTCCTTTCGTTTAACCCTTTTTTTTTTTTTAATTTTTTGTTATTTTCGAATAAAGAAATTTCTTTTTCTTTATTTTTTTCTTAATCGATAATTTTATATCGTCAATGAACGTACCCCATCGGGATGATACTTCGGTACACCGCTTGCCGTCGTGTTGCTACCACAAAATTCTGTAAGAACATCCTGTAGCTTTCTCGTTGAATCTGAAATTGAAAGAGAAAAATATTAAATATATACCTATACATATATATATATATATGTACACACACACACACACACACACACACACACACACACACACACACACACACACACACACGTGTATAATATTTTAGTGTATTACATCGATAAATTAGAGCACGCTGAATTGGTTGTTATGTCTTTTTTCTCTTTCTCTTTCTATTTTTCTCTCTCTCTCTCTCTCTCTCACTCTCAATTCATTAATCTACACGAATGACGGACGAACCGGGGGGAAAAAAAAGAGGGAGGGGGAAGAGGATATTAAATCGATGAAACGTATATATCTTGGTAGATCAGGAGTGCGTTTTGATCGAAAAACATCGAGCGCGATAGATTGGCTAATAATAGGAGACCATTGGCCTACTACTACTACTACTACTACTACTACTATTATTATTACTACTATTACTACTACAACTACACTACCGATCTACGTCATAATGCACTTAAACGCCGTAGATATTTTGAAGCATGGAGCACTATTTTCGGATCGATTGACGACGCGACGGCCACGACCACGATTACGACGACGACGACGAC
The DNA here is from genome assembly GCA_911387685.1 of Dolichovespula media. Classification (NCBI taxonomy): domain Eukaryota; kingdom Metazoa; phylum Arthropoda; class Insecta; order Hymenoptera; family Vespidae; genus Dolichovespula; species Dolichovespula media. The sequence goes on from OU426854.1 coordinate 9,368,471, forward strand.
GACGATGATGATGATGATGATGATGATGATGTGTGTGTATCGTCGTCTGTCATCCGGGAGTGGGGTGGAATGGGGGGGGGGAAGGAACAACCCTTAACGATCGACGTTGTCCAATTAAAAGAACGGAAATTTGACGGTATTATTCCGTCTCGTAAACGCGCCAAATATGGATAGTTTATTTGGTAAGATATTATTATCGAATGGGATCAATGGAAAGATGAATTAAAAAAGAAAAGAGAGAAAAAAAAGGAAGGGAAAGAGGAGAAGGACGGGGAGATATTGCGAGAGAAGAGAGAAAGGATTAAAAAAAAGAAAAAGAACGATTGCGTGCCCCGACATTTTGTTTTCTTTTACCTGCTTCTTTTTTCTCTCTGTTTTATTTTTCTTTTTTTCTTTTTTTTTTGTTTTTATTTCTTTCTCTTTTATCTCTCTTCTTTTTTTCACGATTATTTTCAATGAAGAAACTCTCGTAAATGTACGTACGTGTATATACGCGTACATACGTGTGTGTGTGTGTGTGTGTGTGTGTTTGTTTGTTTGTGTGTGTACGTGTACGGTACAGTCTGGTACAATGTGATCGAGATAAATAAAAGTATGCACAATCCGATAAAATAAATAAAACGGAGAGATGATATCGGTACCCTTCTCGCGCGAACGGTTTCATTCGATGACGATAAAGGAGGAGGACAAAAGATAAAGATAAAAGAGAGAAGTGAAAATAAAAATAAAAAAAAATAAAAAAAAAAAAATAATAAGAAATGAAAAATACGAAAAGGAACAAAAAAAGAGAAAACGAATAAACCTTTACAACCCTGTACTTTTTATTTGAAAATCTATAAAAGTACATTGAATGAACGTACGATTAAAAACTATAAAGAGAGAGATAGAGAGATGTAGAAATAGAGATAGAGAGAGAGAGAGAGAGAGAGAGAGAGAGAGAGAGAACAAGCAAAAAAAAGAGAGAGAAATAAACGTGAATTTTTTCGCGCCGATTCAAATCGTCCCTCACTGCGGAAGAATAAACACGATCGGAAAGCGTCGATTGGATTTATATACCGTGAATTAGAATACCGTGAATTCTTAAATCGCGACTAGTATTTTTCCAATTCGTGGGCATTTTTTTGTCGTCGTCGTCGTCGTCAAACGAAATTTGTTCGAGGTTTCTTTTTATTTTTATTTATATATTTTTTTTTTTTTTTTTAAAGCGAACTAATAGTAAACTGTTTAGTAAAATAATGTATATATATATTATATATATATATATATATATATAAAATTATTATATATTTTATATATATATATATAAAATAACATATATTATATATTATATATATATAATAATATATATATTATATATTATATATATATAAAATAATATATATATATATATATATATTGTGTGTGTGTTTTTTTATGCGTGCGCGCGCTGGTACGTAGGAGGGATGGGATATATCTGAAAACAAAGGTTTGTCGCGTCGGGCCGGGAGAGACGGCAAACGAATTCCCAGCTTTCACAGACAATATCGTTGGAATTACCATAATCCGATAACCAACGAGGTGACACGTTGTGACTTTTAATTGAGACCTCGACACGCTTTTGTATCGGTAATATCGTTCGGCTTTCTAGCGTAAGCTTAGCACCAGCATCAGCAGTAGCAACAACAGCAGCAACAACAGCAACAGCAACAGCAACAGCAGCCGCCATCATTGCGGCGTTACAACGTCGGTGTGTCGCCGTCATTTCGAACATTTTCTACGTTATAGAGGAAAAAGAGAGAGAGAGAGAGATAGAGACAGAGAGAGAAAGAGACAGAGAGAGAAAGAGAGAGAGAGAGAGAGAGAGAGAGATCCATTTCGTGCAATATGCGTACACGCATTTCGTTTCGTTTCGTTTCGTTACGTTACGTTACGTTTCATCTAGTTTCATTTCAATCTAGTTTCATCTAGTTTCGTTTTTCTCCGATATAAACGTGAAAATCCACCATATCATCCCACGTTTTCGAGGTCGCGTTATAGAAAATTTTCATGTCGCATTCAATGGGCGTCGTATCTCTATATAACGACACATACATATATATATATATATATATATATATATATATATATCTTCATGCGAACGAAAACACCATCGCACCACCACCATCGCGTCAAAACGAACGTGACAATTTCGATGGAGTCTTCCCCCATATTTTCTTACGTATTATAGTCATCAACGATCGCGTTCGAATTTCGTCAAAATTCGTTTAACATTAAACCAATCACCCTCACCTCACCTCACCTCACCTCTCCTTTCCTCTCCTCTTACGACGCCTCCTTTTTATTATTATTATTATTATTATTGTTATTATTATTATTTGTTTTACTTTCTTTCAATTTCTTTTCATCGATTAAAATTTACAACAACGTTTATTGATTCTCGTAATTCTGTTTCCCGTTTAAAAAAAAAAAAAAGAAAGAAAGAAAGAAAAAATTAATAAATCGGTGTTCATCCCCCTCCCTCCCTCCCTCCCTCTCTCTCTCTCTCTCTCTCTCTTCTTTGTTATTTATTTATTTATTTTTTATATTTTATTCGCGTTTAAATTTCTCTCGTGAATATTTTTGTTCTTTCTCTCTCTTTTTTTTTCTTTTTTTTAATCGACAACGAGACATACACGAGCGATGTAAAATAACGTCGACATGCACACGTGCGCGCGCGTTCGAGACTTCGATCGAATTTGTTTCGCGTGTTTTTCTTTTTATTATTATTATTATTATTATTATTATTATTATTATTATTATTATTATTATTATTATTATTATTATTATTATTATTATTGCTTTATTTTCGTGCATTTTTTTCCATTTCTATTTAATTTTCCCTTTTGATTCATAGAATTTGTACTCACAAGCTGCCAAATCCTGGAGCTGTTGAAATTCCGCGGGCGAGAGTTTATCCCAGTGAAAGGCCATCCTTAGTAATCTTGTCCTCGATGTACCTTGGGACGAACGCCCGGACGGTGATCGCCTTTGAGATTCATCACCTGAGCGATTTAAAAAAAAAAAAAGAGAGAGAGAAAGAGAGAGATTACATTTCTAACCGGAAAAAATTTATTTGCGAACGGGGGGGTAGGAAACGAATGCAAGAGTGCAAGAGTGCAAGAGAGAGAGAGAGAGAGAGAAGAACGAATGAAAATAAACAAATTAAAAAAAAAAAAAATAAAGATGAAAACAAAAATAAAATAAAATAAAATAAAATAAAATAAAAGAAGAGAAAAGAAAAGATCGCGCTGATGTAAAAGAAGCAGATAAATATCAGCTCTGAATGAGTAGGAAAGAAAAAGGGAACCCTTTTCAAAATAAGGTAAAGAAAATCATAGTAGTAATAGTGATTGCTTAGTAGACATAGTAGTAGTAGTAGTAGTAGTGGTGGTGGTGGTAGTGATAGTTGGAACCAAACGAACAGTTGAGTTAACGTGTCCGGGGAACTAAGTAGAAAAGACCTCTTCTTATCGTGAAGAAGCGAAAAGAAAAGAAGAGGAAAGAAAAGAAAAAAAAAAAAAAAAGAAAAATTTGAAAAGAAAAAGCACAGCATCGTTTCCGATAGTATCCCGGTCACGTTTAAACCTTTTTCTTTTTTGTTTTTTTTTTGTTTTTTTTTTTTTACAAGTATTTCTTTGTGCCCACAGGTTCAAACTATCGACTTCGTTCTAACCCTACCTCGAAGAAGAAAGGAAAACGAAAAATGTCTTTATGAATTCTACAATCATTTTCGTTGAAAAATCAAGAAACACTCGCGAAACGGGGTTATTTGAAAAATAGAAAGAAAGAAAATTTAAAAAAAAAAAAAAAAGAAAAAAGAAAACTGCGAAACGAATGTCCTTCCGCATTTACGAATAAAAATCGTAGATTAACGAAAAAGAATTTGCGTTTAAAAGCTTCAATTATCGTTGGACTGTTCAAATTCTTGGATAAAAATTTATCGATTGAAATAGTACGACGAATTCTTGTTGAAAATCAATGAGTCTTTATGAATCGATAAAATGAAAAAAAAAAAAAAAAAAAAAAATAAAAAAAAGACAATATATATAATATATAGAATAAAATAATAAATATATAATATATACAAACCATTGAAAAAGGAGAAAAAAAATAACACGAAACAAATCACGTTCGCGAAAGGGGTTATTATTTGAATAAAACGAAAAAAAAAAAAAACAAACAAAAATAGAAAGAAAGGAACGTACAAAAAAAAAAAAAATGTTCCTAAACGAATGTCGTTCGCACTTACAAATAAAAATCGTACATTGACGAAATAGATTTACGTTTGAAAGCTTCAATATCATTGGACTGTTGCAAGGGGATAGAAATATTTCGATCGATATAGTACAACGATTACTCTTTAAAATCAATGGGACTCTGTGAATCAATGAATAAAAAAAAAAAAAAAAAAAAAAAAAAAAAAAAAAAGAAAAAGAAGAGCAATGAATGTACAGAATAAAACGATGATAATAACGCTTCGATCGATACGCATAGAAATCGATCGATACACAGATCATCGATCGTAGTTTGGAAATAACGATCGACTCGATTTTCGTACCATATTTCTACTACTCTTTCCCCACCCCCTCCCTCTCTCTATTTTTATTGTTGTTGTTGTTGTTGTTGTGGTTCCTTTTGTAATTTCTTTTTCGTTTTATTTAACTTTACTTTACTTTACTTTACTTTATTTTACTTTACGTTAATTAATTTTTTTATTTTATTTTATTTTATTTTATATTATATTTTTTTTTGTTCTTTGTTTTTCCACGTGACACCATCACACAACAGCATTGATACCACCTATTTTAGCAGGAGGACGGAATCGAAATTGCAGAAGAACATCGATAGGATCGAGCTGGACCGTGCACATCGGTTTTATTTCACGCACGGACGACCGAAATTGAACGGCTTCGGGGGAAAAGGGAGGGGGAGGGGTGGGAAAACCATAAACGAAGCTTAATTTTCTCTCTTTCTCTTTCATTTTTTTTTTTTTTTTTTTTTTACGAAAACGTATTCACGTAGGAAAAAGAATGACAAAAGCAAAGTAAGCGCGCGTTTTGGTGAAGATCATTCATCAAAAAAAAAAAAAAAAAAAAAAAAAAAAAA
>OU426854.1:9376094-9378594 GCA_911387685.1 Dolichovespula media
AACACACAGAGAGATCAAAAACGAGGGAAGAAAAAAGAAGAGGGGGGGGGGAAGGGGGAAACGAAAAGGAACGAGGAAAGAATCTTTGAGAATCGTCAAAGAAGACAAAATTTACTGAGCTATTACAACTTCCAATTGGTCAGATCGAAACTAAAAGGGATTTTGGTAGCATCGTAGAAATTCCGATGCGATCTCTCTCTCTCTCTCTCTCTCTCTCTCGCAATCAGCGAAAGCTGGCTAACGCATCGGCCACGTAATTTCTCAAATTCGTCGCTTAATCGCCGAACCGTTATCGTTTTAATCCTAATGGACGTCCACCCTGCCGCGATATTCCAAATTTAGCGAATGTACATATGTACATATGACGAGAGAGATAGATAGAGATAGAGATAAATAGATAGATAGAGAGAGAGAGAGAGAGAGAGAGAGAGAGAGAGAGAATGACGACGCGTTACCTCCTCGATTTTTGAATATTACATTAAGTTATATGATTAACTTACGATAGGCAAAGAATTTGCAGTATTACGGGGTTCGAAATAACGTCGATTTGAGGAAAAATCGATAGCTTCAAAGATTTATCACGAATTGTCCCTCTCCCACTCCCACCCCCACCCCCACCCAACACCTCACATCGCCACACTCTTTTCGCATTGAAATATACTACGTTCGTTAGTACGTGCATCGCGCGAATCGAAAATGATTTGTTCTTTTTTTTTGTCCGAGTGAATTTAGAAAACGAACGAAAAAAGAAAAAAAGAAATCAATCGCCCGTGCTTTCCGGAGACTTCTTTGTTTTTTCTTTTCTTTTGCTTTTGAAACCGATCCGTGTTCTCTCTTTTCGAATTGCTGCGAGGTTAGGAAAGATCGATCGAAAAAAGAAATGAGAAGAATGGAAACGGGTCGATCTTAAAAACATGTCGGAAAAGGGTGGTTTTGATTTCTTTTTTCCTTTCGTTCGTTTTTCGTTCTTCTTTTTTTTTCTTCTTTCTTTCTTTCTTTCTTCGTAAATCATCGTAGAACTTTCTGGCCCGTAATTCGTATTTATCGAATTTTTTGCGAGGACTCTTGATAGATAAAATCGATCGACGTTTCAATTGACGTCATTATTTCAACATTAATCTTTTTTTCTCTTTGCATTAATCAAAAGAGTCTCTTTAACATATATATATATATATATACATATGTATATATTAATATGTATATATTAACATATATATATATATATATATATATATATATATATATATATATATATATATATATGTTAAATAACATATATATATATATATTTACATGGAATATGAAATCATCTAAAGAGCATGAAATAATATATATATGGAATATATATATAGAATATATATATGGATATATATATATATATATGGAATTCATTTGAACGAATTTAATCGACACGCATAAGCACATTTACGTATGCACATTACTAACGAGTAAGTAATCTCTCTCAATGTGAATCGTAATGCGATCGTTTCATACATGCGGTCCTTTAATTAAACGTAAAATAGACTCGACTCGAATCTCTCTCTCTCTCTCTCTCTCTCTCTCTCTCTCTCTCTCTCTCTCTCTCTCTCTCTCTCTCTCTCTCTCTCTCCTTTCTCGAGCTCACTTTGTTCTTTTTGTTCTTTTCTTTTTTTTTCGTTTCAAGATGAAAACTTGTTGAGTACAAATCTCCTTCTATCCGCTAAATTCACGAAAATATTAATAATAATGAGATTACATATCGAATGATAAATTAGAGAATGAGAGAGAATGAGAGAGAGAGAGAGAGAGAGAGAGAGAGAGAGAGAGTAGATTTACGCTCGAAATTTTTCATATTTCACGAGGCTTCATTAACTCGCAACGAGCAACTTTTCAAACGAGCAAACGCGTGTACAAAGTATCCAAACTAATTCGAGCGAAAAATATGCCTGTGAAAATTTATTAAAACGTATCATAATTCTTTCTTCCCCTCTCTCTCTTTATATATATATATATATATATATATATATATATATATATATATATATATATTATACTATATAAAAAAAAAATAATGCAGCGTTTACACGTATACCGTTATAATAAACATACATACATACATACATATTCGACATATAATATATATATATATATATATATATATATATATATATATATATATATATATATATATATAGATTGTAAACTTTTGTAATCCATAGGGACGTCGTTAAGCGCAACGAGTTTCATATTACCACGAAGGTTTCTCGTTTACAAGGCGGTCTGCGAAACCGCCGACGGAAGGTAGTTAGGCGAATATTTATTATCAGCGCGCGACGTACGACCAAAATGAAATATACGGCCATCATCAGTTATACCCGCAGCTTCTCGTAGATCACCGTTTCGTGAACGACGACGACGACGACGACGACCAGAAAGGAGGAGATTTCACTTCGGCGAAATATCGATAGAGAAAACCCACACATATATATCCCAGCTGGCCAGAGTTATTTATCCTACTTTC
>OU426854.1:9386094-9388126 GCA_911387685.1 Dolichovespula media
TTGGTTCGTCGTGAACGTAGGTACGTACGTACGTACGTACATACGTACTTACGTATTTACGTACGAGCTAATTCGACGACGATAAAATGCACATCGCACCTTTTCTCTATAAATAAAATATCCGTCCATTTTATTAACGACGAACGAACAATTTCCTTCCGGGGAATATTTTTTCTCTCTCACTCTCTTTTTTTCATTACTATTATTATTGTAATCATTATAATACTAATAATAATAATAATTATTATTATTATTGTTGTTATTGTAATCATTAAAATACTAATAATAATAATTATTATTGTTATTGTTATTATTATTATATTTATTGTTCTTATTGTTATTATTATTATTATATTTATTGTTCTTATTATTATTATTATTATTATTATTATTATTATTATTATTATTATTATCATCATTTATAAGATTTTTGTACGCGCGTATAATCTATTTATTTATATATTTATTTATTTATGACATATTTAAGATTTATTTATATTAAAATAAATAAACGGTACATTTATCGTTTATAATCACTTATATCTATTATTTACATTTACGATTAATGTGTGTGTATATTTATATGTTTGTTTATTTATTTATTAATTTATTAATTTATTTATTTATTTATATACTTATGCAACGATAATTTGTATTCGTATTTCTTCGTTTTTGTTTCCTCTTCGAGAAATAATAAATACAATCCACTTTGATCACTGTCGAATGAGTTTCTTAAATTGGAAGGAAGACGAAAAAAAAAAAAAGATAAAAGAAAAAAGACAGAAAAGAAAGGAGTATTGTACGTAAAAGTCTCGTAAAAAAAAAAAAATGGAAAGAAAAATAAATAAAAAAAAAGAAAAAAGAAGAAAAAAGAAGAGAAGAACTTGGCAGAATGAAGAAATGCAATGAAGGGAAATGAGAAGAGAGGAAGAAAGCAAGAAAAAAACGAGGAAAAGAAAGAGATAGAGAGATAGATAGAGACAGACGGACGGACAGACAGACAGACAGGCAGACAGGCAGAGAGAGAGAGAGAGAGAGAGAGAGAGAGAGAAAGTAAAAGAGGTTCAACGAGTTGCAGCTCTTACATCATCGTCGTCGTCGTCGTCATCATCATCATCATCATCATCATCATCATCATCATCATCATCATCATCATCATCTCCATTTAAATGTGAAAACTGAAATGAAACGTCGGGAGTTATACACGTTTTCGCTTTGCGTTTATCTTCCAAGAGAGAAATTAAAGTTTTCCTCGATCAGGAAACTCTATTACAAGTCGTTTGGTTAGACATCCCTCTTTTTTTCTCTCTTTTCTTTTCTTTCTTTTTTTCTTTTTTTTTTTTTTTTTTTTCTTTCATTCGATCGACCTCGCATACCGTCCGTCCGTCCGTCCGTCTGTCCTCGAGACGGTATTCCCAATTGAACGGGTCGTTTGTGTAAGTCAGAGAGAGATGGAGATGGAGATGGAGATAGATAGATAGATAGATAGATAGATAGATAGAGAGAGAGAGAGAGAGAGAGAGAGAGAGAGAGAGAGAGAGAGAAAATTATCCATACTAAATCCGTACGGATTACTCTTGTAGAAAATTTGATTGGCGAAACGAACGAAAGGTTGAATTCTAAAATGGGGGAATGCGTGCGTTGAGAAAGAAATGGGAGAGAAAAGAAGTAAGTAAAAAAGGAAAAAAAAAGAAAGAAACGAAAAATAGCAAAACAATGTAAGAAAGATATGAGTGAAGAGGAACGGGGGGAGGGGGGAAAGGGAACGAAAGGAAGGGAAAAAAAATTGAGGAAATAAATAATTTATCGTATAACGTTCCTGTGTTATCCGATAATACTAACTTCTAAATGTCTCTCTCTCTCTCTCTCTCTCTCTCTCTCTCTCTCTCTCTCTCTCTCTCTCTCTCTCTCTCTGTCTGTCTGTCTCTTTTTCTCCCTCACTCACTCTGTGCGTGCGTGGGAGGGCGTGTGCGTGTGTGCGTGGGTGTAAAGAGAAAAAGATAGAGATAAATAGATGGGGAAAAAGGTGTGG
>OU426854.1:9395826-9398326 GCA_911387685.1 Dolichovespula media
CAAAAAAGAAAAGAAAGAAAGAACGAATGAAAGAATGAAAGAATGAAAAAAAAGAAAAAAAAAACAAATTAATTAACCTACAAAGGTCACAAGGTTGAAGAGCCATTTGTATCGATTTTTCGATATAAACGTACAAATTTCTTTATTTTGCGGGAAAATTACAGACGAATTATGGTTTAAAAAAAAAGACATTGTAAAATAAACGTGTAAAAAGGTAGACAAATAAAAAATAGATAAACGAGTATAAAATAAAAAAAAATCCAATCCAATCGAATCGATGAAGATCGATAAAGATCGATCGAAATTGAAACATTTTCTCGTTTCATTTTCATTTTCAATCTCTCTCTTCCTCCCTCCCTCCCCCCCCTCTCTCTCTCTTTCGTTTTCTTTTTCTCTCTCTCTTTCGTTTTCTTTTTCTCCCGTCGCTCGTAAAGATTCCCCTCGTTTAAATTAGGAGTTTGATAAATCGTCCGTTATTATCAAAGAGGAACATTAGACGAGAACAATGAGGAACTTATCGCATTCATGTGAAAATTTTGCTTATTTGGACGGAATGACTTGGCTCGTTTAAATTCGGTTGTTTTAAAATGACATCTTCTTCTTCTTCGAGGAAGGAGCTCGTCGTTAAGCTAAACGACAAATTCTAGACACGACAGAGGGATGTATGAAAACATCTTTAGATGAGTCGTAAGAAGAAGAAGAAAAATAAAATGGAAAATATTCAAGCGGAAAAATGAATGAACGAGTGAATGAATGAATGAACGAGTGAATGAACGAATGAACGAGTGAATGAACGAACGTATGAAAGAAAGAAATAAAGAGAGAGAAAAAGACTTGGTCATTGAAGAAACGCGACGGAGGTATTTTTTTCTCTCTCTTTTTTTTTCGTTTTTTTTTTTTTTCTTTACTTACCGGCGCCAGGATTCATCCAATCTTTTTTCACTTTCCTTCGAAATGAAAAAAGGAAATAGATAACAGTAAAGAGTGAGAATGAGAGAAAGAGAGAGAGAGAGAGAGAGAGAGAGAGAGAGATTCCGTTTTTCTTTGCACCGTCTACACATTGTTTTTACTTTTTTTTATGTATTTATTTATCTATTTATTTATTTATTTATTTTCTCCTTCGGTCAATTATACACCGAAGACGACGAACGAATTTTTTTCGATGATCAATTCAAAAGTGAGAGAATACGTCCGAGTACTTACTTTTACGCTTTTTTTGGTTTTTCTACTTTTTTGCGGTTTTTTTTGTCATCTTTCTTCTCTCTCTCTCTCTCTCTCTCTCTCTCTCTCTCTCTCTCTCTCTCTCATAGACCAACGAGTCGCTTTAAAATACGTCGGTGGATGGTCTCTCTCTCTCTCTCTCTCTCTCTCTCTCTCTCTCTCTCATCCTCCCACATACACACACACATACTCTCTGGAGAGAGACACGACAAACGGTCAACATTGTCTACCTACCTACCTACCTACCTGCAGGAACACACGCGACTAAAGGCACTCTAATTTGATTACACTTACGTGTACCGCACACGATCCGTTTGGAGCCATTTACGCGAAAAGCGTCAGGTGGTTACGTAAGTACATTTCTATGTATACGTATACCCTCTTCCGTGTATAATACGTACGTACGTACGTACGTATATATACGCGTGAGCATGCGTATACGTGTATGCGTATGTATGTATGCATGTATGTATGTATATAAACGGTGAACACACGATACGATACCATGATTGGCCGATTAAACTTGAATTTGCCTTTTTATTCTCTCTCTCTCTCTCTCTCTCTCTCTCTCTCTCTCTCTCTCTCTCCCCCTCTCTCTCTCTGTTTATTAAATATAATCGATTGTTGCTCTCTGCGTTGCCGTTCTAAATGGAAAGCCTTTAAAAAAATTTTAAACGACGTTAATGAATCTTCAATAAATCAATGTCAATTTGTTTTACACCATTTTCTCTTTTCTTTTCTTTTTTTTTCTTTTTGATTTTCCTTTCCCCCCTCCCCCCTTCCGGACTAAAATTCTTCATGGCTTATACACGATTTAGTAACTATCCCTCGTGAGAAAGTTTCGTCCGCTCAAGTTCGATAAAACTTCTTACTAAGGAGATCTATGGGGGAGGAGGAGTGGGTGGAGGGGAGGGGTGTAACCTTTCGAAGCGCAAAAGGGAACGCACACGAACACACATACACGCACGCACGCACGCACGCACGCACGCACGCACACGAGATCAGCGTCATTTTCAAGAAACGACGATTTGTTTCGCATACCAAGATCCCCCTATCTCGATCGCGAATCCTCCTCCCCTCGATTCGCGCAAAGTTCGACCGAAAATTTCAACTACAAGAAGAAGAAGAAGAAGAAGAAGAAGAAGAAGAAGAAGAAAAATAAGAAGGAGGAGGAGGAGAAAAAAGAGGAAGAAGAAAAGAAGAAAGAAAGGGTAAGAATCGTTCGTATAATCGTCCTATAAATAAGTCGAAAGTTTGGCCAGTAGTATGAGAAAGAGAG
>OU426854.1:9403326-9430826 GCA_911387685.1 Dolichovespula media
CTAGCTTACTTTGACTCTTTAATAAACTTCGAAAATATAAAGATTTCATATCTTGTCTTACGAGAGAGAGAGGAGGAGAAAGAGAGTGAGAGAGAGTGAGAGAGAGTGAGAAAGAGAGAGAGAGAGAGAGAGAGAGAGAGAGAGAGATTCTAAACGAGATATTTCAAACATCACACCGCGATGGATTGTAACGTGAAAAAAAAGTACGATCAGGTTTTTCTTCGAGGCAACAAAGATTTTCTATTAAATTCTTTTTACCATCTTCTCGACCATCTACGAACTTGCACAAAGTTCTCTCTCTCTCTTTCTCTCTCTCTCTCTCTCTCTCTCTCTTTCTTTCTTTCTTTCTTTCTATATAACAACGAAGATGAGTTATTATCTTTTCCCCGAACGAAAAGATAACAAAAGGAGAAATCTCGTACCCGTAACGTCCTGTTTTCTATACGAAAATTATTTAAACGAAAAAAGAAAATAAAACACACACACACACACACACGCACGGAACGAACGAAAGAAGAAAGAAGAAAAGGAACATCGAGAGAGAGAGAGAGAGAGAGAGAGAGAGAGAGAAAAAATGAAAAAGAAATTTCTCCAAGGAATCCTTCGAAGGATACTTTTTTTTCCTTTCCTTTTCTTTCTTTTTCTTTTTTTTTATTTTTTTCGTTACTCGTAAGAACTGTGATCGTTTCGATGGGAATTTCAAAGTAAACCCTTTTAATGGCCGCGAAAATGTGAAAATAAATTACATCGATAGAGGAATGATATTACGTACAGACACGCGCGTTCGTACACTCACGCACATACAGAAAGAGTGTGAGAGTGAGTGAGATATATATATATATATATACGTATACGTAAGAATACACATATACGTGAATGTGATATACATAAACGTGCATATTACAAGCGAAGAATCGGTAACCTCGGCACCCAGCCAAAAACGTTAGACAACTATCCAGCTGCGCGAAGCTCGTTTTATTCTCGCCATGCCCGCCAGGTTTCGACAAACGATGCGTTTATTGCCAGATCTCATAACTCGATCTCTCTCTCTCTCTCTCTCTCACACACACACACACACACACACACACTACCTCCCTCTCCTTCCCTCGAAACTTTCTTCGGGCTCGAACGAAAATGTATATTCTCATCATTCGCTGACGAACTAACAAACGAAAGAGATAGATAAATTGGATTAGATAGATTGATAGATTGAGAGAGAGAGAGAGAGAGAGAGAGAGAGAGAAATAAATAAATACTTTCTACGATTACCAACGACGAACCAATGAAGAGAATAATAATTATTCATCGTTCGATTTGATTCATTCACATTCTTAATCATCTAGAGTGGAGATATCAAGTATTCGTGTCCGACCATAGCACATATCTCTACTACTTAAAATACGCTATATAAACTCGTAAGAATCATATGTGTGTGCGTGTGTGCATGTACGTGTGTGCGCGTCGATAAAATTGATAAATTATAATTCTTTATCGTTTATCAATATATAAATTAATGTATTTACCAAGAAAATTTCTCTCGGAGGAGGAGTAATTATATCGTATCAATATACTTCGTATCATTTTTAAATGATGTAATATAGTACGGAGGAATATTATATATTTCAAAATTATATATTGATATTATATATTAAAAAAAAATATATATATATATATATATTAATATTTAACGACAATATATTCTCCACAAATTTTTCCCTTGTCCGTATTATTCTGCTTATAAATGAAAAAAGAAAAAAATAATTAAAAAAATGAAACAAACGCTCGAGTAGTGTCCTTCGAAGATATTACAAATAATATAAGATCAGTATAATATAAAAGAAACTAAAGAATATAAAGAGAAATAAACATTTTCTTGTTTCTTTTTTTCTCTTTATACATGTGTGTGTATAATTAATAAATAAAAGTATTATAAACTTTAATATATCTTAAAATTATTGTTAAAAAATATACTTTTTTTCGTCTTCTTCTGTTAAAACATATACGTGATCAATTATATTGTAGTAATCGATTGTATGCATTTTGTCGTTCTCTTTAAAATATTGAAAGAAAAAAATCAGAAGATAAAAAAATATCGTTGAAAGTAGAAGAAGAAACGAAAGAGAGGTAAAAAAAAAAAAGAGAAAGAAATGACAAAGAGTTTCTTAGAATCGATGAAAATTCGCGTGTGTGTGTGTGTGTGTGTTGTGTGTGTATGTGACTCTAGTATAGCTTGGCTTTAACGTACGTTTTTCTCTACAGGTGGTTGCCTCTTTGACACTTTCTCGGTGTCAGCGACACCACGAGCCATCGATGACTGTTAAACAAACGTTACGAAATCTTTGGCAGAAAGACTAGAGCCACACGGGTCGTTAGAAATTATGTATTTAACTCGAGTTCCCAACTTGACCGACTAAGAGACAATGGATAAGAATATGTTATGACCTAAAATTATGAAAACGTACGCGCAAAAAAAAAATATATATATATATATATATATATATATATATATATACAATATATACATTACTCTTTCGATAAAACGTAAAGTAATCAATGTCTGTGTGTGTATTTATAATTATTTATTTATATATATATATAAACATTATTATAATTATCTAATTTGAATTTAATAATATCACTCTTGAAATTATTGATCCATAAAGATACATAATTGCATATATATATAAATATATATATATATATATATATATATATATATATATATATATATAAAAGATCTTAATAAATTCTATATGTATATATACACATATTTAAAGGAAAGAGAGAAAGAGAGAGAGAGAGATCTCATTTAATTATATAATTTCTATATATATACGTTTGTGCGTGTGTACGATTTTAATAAATTATATTAAAATAATGAACAATTAATTATACGAACACTCATGAAAATAAAAAATGAAACTTATCTCCGTTAAATATAAAGAATAAAATTCGTAGGCCTCTAACGCGGGGAATGTAATAAAGCTTTTTTTAAAAAAACGAGTCACGAAAGACGTCCATTTCGTTTTCGACTGGACAGAAATCGTCCTCTCCTCTTGGAATCCAATTTCGTGTAGAAGAGGGTAGTAAAAATAAAAGTAAGAGGGAACGAGATAAAGTCCAGTTCATGTGATATTCCCCTAACGTCCTCTGTTTCGACACACACACACAGAAAGAGAGAGAGAGAGAGAGAGAGAGTAAGAGAGAGAGAGAGAGAGAGAGAGAGAGAGAGAGAGACGGACATTAGCATATTCAATGTCACATGTTTGCGTTAGTCTAAACTTTTTCTCCTTGAAATTAGGCATTTTTCAAAAAGTTTCGAGATCTAAAAACGCTCCCATAGAAAATACATTGTCCAAAAGTAAACCATAAACTTTTTTACGAAAATAATCGTACAGAAAGATAGCAAAAAAAAAAAAGTATCACGTAACTTTCCATTTTCTAGGTTTTATTTATTTATTTATTTTTTAATCGTAAATTTGAATTCGTCGTCCCATAAAAGCACTTTTCATGTAATACGAAGTTCGAATCGCTCGATAATATAACTTCTATCGATCATACGAATCGACAAATTTCGATGATAACGTATAAGATAAAATATATATAAAAAAAAAATATTATTATTATTATTATTATTATTATTATTATTATTATTATTATTATTATTATTATTATTAATAAAAGGATGGATCGAAAGTTAACATCAAGCCGATTTTAAAAGTCAATTATTACTACTACTACAACCTTTTCGAGATTGTCTTCGTTCGTTCTAGTTTCGCTACGATCGGTCTCGTAATTTTTTAAATCTGTAAATGGAAAAAATTAAAAAAAAAAGGCGAGAGAGAGAGAGAGAGAGAGAGAGAGAGATTTAAGCTCAGCATAAGAACCATTTCGACCGATCTGGATGTACTTTTAGCTCAACTTATTGATAGACGCGATTGATAACGAAATAGCATCCATAAACCGATAAACGGATACAGAGACCATTTTGATGTATGCAACATACAGAGAGAGAGAGAGAGAGAGAGAGAGAGAGAGAGAAGAGAATAAATTAATAATTATTGGGTGGATTAAGTATTCTCGTCGTCCATACGAATTATTCATCCGTGACGAAATTGTCATACGGGATTTTCTAAATACAATGGAGTACAATATAGATAGGTTAGGGTAGGCGTTTAGTAGATGGTCTCTCGTCGATTTTCCTAGTCTCTTTTGAAACGACGTCCCTAGTCTCTTTTAAAACATCGTCGTAACTCAAAATATCGATCGACCTCTCCCCGTCCAACGTACCCGACAACTCTTCCTCTTCCTCTTCCTCTTCCTCTTCCTCTTCTTCTTCCTCCTCCTCCTCTTCTTCTACTTCTACACTTTTTCCTTCCTCTACTTATTCCTCGAGTCTCTTATTTTCACCTCGTTAACCGACGAGTATCCTTTCAAAGTGCCCCCCCCCCTCTCTCTCTCCTCTCTCTTCTATTCTTTCAACGATAAATAATTTAATCGTGACGTTTTCAAAAAAAAAAAAAAAGAAAAAAAAAGAATAAGAAAAGAAACCCTCTGCGGAAAGTGTCAATAAATTTCTTTATGAACCTCCCCACCCCCCCATCCCTACCCCCTCCGTTTATCGTTACGATCGATTTCTTTCTTCTTTTTTTGTTTTGTTTCTTCCTCGAATGAATTTAGAAGAAGAAGAAGAAGAAGAAAAAAGTGAAGCGCGAGAAAAGAAGGAAAATGAAAATTATTACGCTACGTAATTACTTAGGACCGTTTATTTTACCATTAATTTCATCTACGCGAGAATTTCACTGTCCGATATTCATACTCGATATTTTTTTTTTTTTTTTTTTTTTTTTGGAAATTACGCTTACTACAATTACATTACAATACTTGTTAGTATTTATATAAAGAATAATTGATAACAGTGATAATATGAATATAAATATTCAATAAATAATAAATTTTATATATATATATATACTCGGTATAATTCGATAGTATCTTTATTGATGAATAAATAAATTATTTGTCGCTGGGGCATTAAGTTAATTTATTTAAACCTTTCGGTTGCCAATCGCGTCGCTTTATATTTAATCAAAATAAATTAACGGGTTAACAAAAAAAAAAAAAAAAAAAAGAAAAAAAATAGAGAAAGAAAGTAAGTAAATTCTAGCAAATCTATTTTAAAGATTAAAAGGGACTTCGTTACGAAAGGGAAAAAGAAAACCCCAAAAGAAAATAAAGATTAAAAAAAAAAAAAAGACAATAAATCAAGAAATCGACTCTTACCGAAGCAAAGTAAAACAAAAGGGGGGGGGGGGTAAGGAAGGGTAATGGTTCTTTCCATCCCTATTTCGTTTTCTTTTTACCAAAAGTATTTCGTTTAAGGATATTTACGAGGAAAATAGTCGTCACCAAATACGTGAGCGATTTCATTGAAATTTGAATTAAAGCCAAAACTCTCGAATTGATTATCTCTTCTCGTCGAGATGACAGATCCAAGAGTATTGAAAGGAGTTTTTGTTAAAAATTTCCTTTTTTTTTTTTTACGTTCCTATTCTTTTCTCTCTTTTCTTTTTTTTTTTTTTTTTTTTTTTTTTTATCTTCTACCATTTAACGCAATGACCATCGTACCAATTTAAACGAACGAAAGCTCTCGCGAGATCGATTAATTAAAACCAAACACTCTGGGTCGACGACTCTCTCACTCTTTCTCTCTCTCTTTTTTTTGGTCTTTTGAAATCACAGATCCAATGATCTGAAAACAAATTTTCTGGGGAAAAATCTGAATCGATAAACACGTTTGAAATTACAGAGAAATTCGACATTATACGAATACTATACGATTAATATTTAAATTTAAACATGCGATCTCTCTCTCTCTCTCTCTCTCTCTCTCTCTCTCTCTCTCTCTCTCTCTATCTCTTCTTTTTCTCTCATTCTCTCTCTCTTTCTCTCTCTATCTCTCCTCCTTTCAAAATCAAATTAATTAAAATCAAACGCTGAAACGATGATCTCCTCTTAATTGACCCAATAAATCCAAGAATGTTGAAACAAATTTTGGAAGAAAAAGAAAACGAAAAAAAAAAAAAAAAAAGAGAGAGAGAAGAAATGCACGACCGATAAACAATTAAGCTCGAAATAATAGAGAAAAATTATCGATGCTCTCGGGTGTCACGAGTAACATTTAAAAATTTTTTTAACGCACGAACGCGCTTCCCTTCATTTTGCAAAAAAATCGTATTGCATTAATCGACGTCACAAATTCAATCGACAATAATCACTTTTCTTTCTTTCTTTCTTTTTTTTTTTTTTTTCTTTTTTATCGAGTCAACTAATCGAAGAACGCCGAAACGAATTATTGAAATGAAACAGTTAAAAACCGTAAACGCGTTTGAAATTACAAAAAAAAAAGAAATGAATAAAATGAGAAAGAGAGAAAGATAAAAAATACTCGACATTCTCGTATTAGCATTAAGCGAGCACTCGATTAACATTCATATTTAAATAGATAAACATTATTACGTATGAGTCTCTCTCTCCCCCCCCTCCCCTCCCTCCCTCTCCCTCCCTCCCCCCCTCTCTCTCTCTCTCTCTCTCTCTCTCTCTCTCGATTCGCGTCAGGTCTAGTGCATCACGTCACTAAAAAGACGCATGTAAAAGGGTAAAGTGGGAGTGGGTTCTTTGCCAAAGGTCAACGTCTACAAACGCCAACGATATGCTCAAGGAGACGTAAGCACTGCTAAGAGAAAGAGAGATAGAGATAAAGATAGAGATAGAGAGAGAGAGTTCGTTTACTTTCGAATCCGACGGGCGATGTAAACGTAGTCCAAGATCGACCTACCCCTCTTTTCTTTTACCCCAAAGCACATGAAAACTGATACTACAAAGAGAGAGAGGGGGGAGGGGGAGGATTATAAATAGAAAATAAACAAATATTACTGAAGAAATAGCTTTCGCCATTTTTAGAACGAATTATCGACAAACGTACACAACATATCTTATCGGATATTATTATCTCTATCGGTGGTATCGCAAGGACAAAGAGAAAGCAAAAAAATAAAAAAAGAAGAAGAAGAAGAAGAAGGAAGGAAGGAAAAAAGGAAAGAAAAGATAAGCAGAAAGGAAATAAAATGTTGTTGCCATAAACGAAAATATTATCGGTCACGCTTCTTACGTTCCGTTTTCTAATAAATTTTTGTTTAAGAAAATAAATTAGGAAAATAATTTTTTTTAATACAATGACACAACGTCGATGTTGCGTACGTGTAAATCGTTAATAATAATAATAGTAATAATAATAATAATAATAATAATAATAATAATAATAATAATAATAATAATAAATCGGTTGAATAAATTTACATAATATTTACGTACGACCGCGTACCGCACGTATGTATGCATATATATATATATATATATATATAAACGTGACATACATATATATTTATTTTGTACGTATTGATCCACGGACGTAAAAAAAAAGTGCAACATTTAAGTAATTTTATGAAGATAAAAAAAAACATTTGTATATGTAAAACGTATACACATCTTAAGCGAGTACGCGATATCTATGGTAACACGACGTAACGTTACGTTAAGTTAAAATAACAACGACGAACAATACGTACGTACGTAGGTACGTACACGTATCCGTAGTATCGATTGCACGCGAATACGATATCCATACGTATGGTTGATTTCAAAGGAGAGACATAGGCGTGGAGTTAAATATCAAACGTTAACCTACATACTTGTGTGTGTGTGTGTGTGTATCTTGAAATATTAACTAAAAGAACAATTTTACTTTATATGATATAACATTATAAATAAAGTCCATTTCAAACGAGATTACGCGAATAATATATATATATATATATATATATATATATATATATATATATATATATATATATATATAAACGATTCATCGATCGAAAATTCACTCGATCATTAACAAGTATCTGTCAGTCTGTGTCGACTTTATCGCGTCTTTTTATTTACCTATTTATTTATTTATTTTTATTCTCAAAAAATTCGTTCGCGAAAACGTCCAAGTATTAGCTTTGTCGATGCATCGTAGAAAGGAAATAGTTAGGTTAGGAAAAAGTCTGCAAACAAATCTATTCGAGAATTACATGAAGCAGTTTAATGGAATATAGAAAGTAAGTAGAAGGAGAAGGAGAAGGAGAAGGGATGGGAACGGAAGGGGAGAGAGAGAGAGAGAGAGAGAGAGAGAGAGAGAGAAATTGGACAAAAATAAAAGTAGAAAGGATAATGAAAAAGATGACGAAAATATTTATCGAATTATATCGATAAGTATTGATATTTCCACTATGGGACGATTTTCTTTTTTCGTTGCATCTCTCTCTCTCTCTCTCTCTCTCTCTCTCTCTCTCTCTCTCTCTCTCTCTCTCTCTCTCTCTTGTCTGTTTCACTGTCTGTCTATCTATCTGTCTAACTCTGTCTCTATGTAATCATTTCCTCGAGTATGTACACCACATTCCTTTGAACAAACTGCGATTATCGACGACAAAGGAGGAACCACGAAGGCGACGAGAAGTTAAAACGAAGAAGGGTTAGGATAGGAGAGTGGTAAAGAGGGTGATAAGGAGGGGGATGGATGGAGGGAGGGGAGAGAAAGAGAGAGAGAGAGAGAGAGAGAGAGAGAGAGAGAGCGTCTACAAAGAGAGAATTCCGTCTTTCGGCGTTTCTCCTCTGCGATAATGCATCAGAAACCGCAGGATCCCGTCTTTCGCGGCAAAACGAGGACATCTTGCCGCAGACTCTCCCCCCCTCTCTCTCTCTCACTCTCTCTATCTATCTATCTATCTATCTATCTATCTATCTATCTATCTATCTATCTATCTATCTATCTATCTATCTATCTATCTATCTATGTATATGCTTACGCCAGTTCTCTACACTTAGGTATGTACCTACAATTCTACGCCCGTTTTACGTGGTGTGTGTGTGTGTGTGTGTGTGTGTGTTGCACAAACGGTGCAACCACTGCTATGTACGTACAGGGTAACTCGTTCAAACTTTTGATAGATAAAAAAATATTCGTATCATAGATTATTTCTTCTTCTATTTTCTACAATAATTCTTTCATAAAAAGAAAACAGAAAAAAAAATAAAAAAAATAAGAAGAACAGGAGGAGGAGGAGGAGGAGGAGGAGGAGGAAAAGGAGAATGATTAAGAGAATAACGTGTTTTATTTCGAGAAATAATTTTCTCTGAAAATAAAAACTAAAGAAAAAAAATCTGCTATTAAGAAGAGGAAAAAGAAAGAAAGATAGAACACCGGAGATGGGGTGGGGTGGGGTGAGGACCAAAAAAAAAAAAGAAAAAAGAAGCGAAGTGACTAATTTTAGAGAGGAAACAGCTTGTAACGCTTCAAACGAGACACCCTGTTTATATGTATTTGTATACATATATATACGCGTTACATATAAAATATATATATGTATATATACATATCAAATATACGTATATGTATTCCTAACAAGTATTATGTGTACGAGAGTCTCTTGTCTCTTAGCACACGTGCAAGAGCCTGGTATCTTTGAATATCAAATTTCTAACCTTAATAAATAGATACAACGAGAGAGAGAGAGAGAGAGAGAGAGAGAGAGAGAGGGAGAGAATATTGAATAAAATCACGAGCAAGGCTATTCCTTTTTGTCGTATTCACGTACATAAGTACACGCGTATATTATAACCTATGTATATATTCTATTTTAATCCTGACGTTATCAAAACCACCATAAGTTATCAACTATATGAATTCCTCTGCGGGATGGAATGAGTAAAAGAAAAGGAAAAGGAAAAAAGAAAAGGAAAAAAGAAAAGGAAAAAAGAGAAGGAAAAAAGAAAATAAAAAAAGAAGGAAAGGAGAGACGCGAAAAAGGGTAGTAAAACGTAAACTTCCGTCTTCTTTGAGAGCATAACTGATCTATTAAGCGTTAAGAAATAAAAGAAAAAAAAAAAAAAGAAAAAAGGAAGAGGAGTTTTAACGCGACAGAAAGAAATATGGTGGAACGACGGGAACGGGGGAAGGGAGGAACGGGAATGACTTACGAGCACTATATATATATATATATATATATCGAATATCATAAATCGAAGGTCCTCTTTCACTACTAAAGAGGAACGATCCTAAGATTTTCGAGGACTTTCGTTAAGGTTATTAAGCGAGAAACTCTCAAACGTAATATCGCGACACCGTAATCGCTCAACGTTTATTCGTATTACGTAGTACACGTAGGTATGGATGTTTTTGACTAGCGTAGTAAATGGGAAGGCATTATCGGCAGGAAATCGAACGAGTTATTAGAGAAAAAAAATATATATATATGTAATAAAAATTAAAATTAAAGTTAAAAATATATATATATATATATATATATATATATATATATATATATAAATGAACGAACAAACAAAAAGCATCGAGCTCGTATTTCTCGAAATTTCGTAAATAAGCATGATAATTCTTTATTTCGCAAACAAGACGAATCCTCGAAGGCAACATTGTGTCGTTTTATTTGAATCGATCTAATTCGAAATATAACACGGTCTATATCATGAAAGGATGAAAGGAGACATCGAAGAGGGAGAAGGGAAGAGAAAAAAAAGTCTATTGAATCGCATTGTCGAATCAAGAAATTAACTTAATTTTCTCTCTCTCTCTCTCTCTCTCTCTCTCTCTCTCTCGGTCTCTCGTGAATAAAGAAATAATAGGAAAAGAGAAAGAGAGTATAATAAACGTGAACGTATTATGAGTACTTGACGATTCTTTTTCTTCTTTCTTTTTTTTTTTCTTTTTAACATTTACATATCTCACGAAACAGTCCGATAATTACAACATAATAATCGAAGAAACGTAACGATCGTTCGTTATTAAATACAACGTGTCTCCGTTTAAATGTTGTCTCGTGTAAACGAGACAAACAAGTGAATAAACTGACGAAATTACATCAAAGGGGAAAAATAAAATCAAATCAAATCAAATCAAATCAAATAAAAGAGAAAAGGGGGGAAATAGTGAACGGAGTTAGAAACGGACGAAAGGACTTACCATTCCTGCGCCATAGCGCGCGCTTCCTACAACCGGTGTGTCGTCCTTATGTTTCCGGCATTGTCATGGCTCTTCCTCTCTCTCTCTCTCTCTCTCTCTTTCTCTTTCTCTCTCTGTCAGTCTTTCCCAGTCTCTCCTTCCGTCTCGGTTCTGTACTTCTATCTTCCTTTCTGCCTTTATCACACACTGATATACGAAAATCCGTTCTAATCGACTGAATCCTCAGGTATTCGGCTCGAAACGAGAGGTGGAGAAGGGGAGAAAAAAACGTCGAAACGCTCGAAAAAGTTGTCGTTGGGGGAAAAAATAAAAAGGTTTACCGTTTAGAAAATACTCGGAAATATCGACGTGATCGTATATAAATAATTGATAATTGATAATTAATAATTAATAATAATGATGACGACGACGATGACGATGACGATGATAATAATAAATGATAATCGGTGCGGCTAACGAGAGATAAGTTGAAAAAGATTATATTGACGCAAGTTAACACGAGGAAGGAAGCAATAGATGTATACACGCTCGTGGCGCGGGACCGACTGACTCGGTCCTCCTCGTACGGACCCGTAACCCCCGCCACAGCGCCACCTGCCCGCCCACCAACCAATCGCGCTTATCGCCTATATACAACCTACACGCGTATCCTTCTTCCCCCTCTCCCACTCCCTCCATCTCCCCACTACCTTACAACCGAACAGTTTTCGTACATTTTCGCGGTTACGACGCCCCTGCGCAA
Source organism: Dolichovespula media (assembly GCA_911387685.1). Classification (NCBI taxonomy): domain Eukaryota; kingdom Metazoa; phylum Arthropoda; class Insecta; order Hymenoptera; family Vespidae; genus Dolichovespula; species Dolichovespula media. The sequence continues at coordinate 9,415,149 of OU426854.1, forward strand.
CCGTAAAGACTTACGTACGTACGTTTCAAAATATTAACCTTAATTGTAAACGTATTAAAACGAAGGAAAAGAAACCGCTAGATCGTCGAGGAGGATAAAGCGAGATAATTTATATATTTATTATTATTTTTTTTTTTGTTTGTATTTTGAACTTTTTTACCGTCGGAACGATGATCCGAAAGGAAAGAGAACGAGAGAGAGAGAGGGAGAAAGGAAATAATTGATAAATAAAAGAAGAGAAGGAAAGAAAGAAATCAAGATGGCGAAGACGACGATGACGACAACGACGGTCGCGATTTTCTTTATCGGTTTTCGCGCGAAATACGAATTTTCATTGCCCCCTGAGCGTACCGCCATCTTTTGCTTCTTTTCTTTGACGTTTTGTACTTTTTTCTTTTCTTTTCTTTCCTTTTTTTTTCCCCCCAGTAAAAAGGAATTTACTACCGATCGATGAGTTTTATTTTTATATTCCTCTCGATAGAGAGATAAATCATATTCTAAGAAAAATTCAGTTCGCGTCTAGTTGATTTCTCACTCGTTTGACCTATTTTATTCTGTTTTATATATATATATATATATATATATATATATATATATATATATATATATCGCATATCATCGTACTGGACGAACGTCCGATCTTTATCGAGCATTACATTACGACGAGATACTCGTGAGTGCGTAGGCGGCGCGCGAACATAGATGTCAAAACTTCTTGGGCCGTTTCTCTATTCCTTAGACGTTACGAATTCTCTATCGAGTCGAGTTTACCGAGGACGCGGAAAAGAGGGGGTGGTTTTATATTTAACTTGATACGCGAGAGACGCGAGAGACGCGACGAAGCGTACGCGACGAGGACGATGAAGTAAAGTAGTGTAAGGATGTTCGTTGAAGTTTCACAGATTATATAAACCCTCGTCGTCGTGTCAGTCTTAACGAAAAACGTAACGTAACGAAACGAAAGGAAACGAAACGTAGTAGCTAAATCAAACCAAACGAAATCAAACTGAACTTAACTGAACTAAACTAAACTTAACTAAACTAAACTGAACTGAACTGTACTGTACTGTACTAAGACTAAAGCCAAACTAAAATTCGGTCCTCGTTAAATACTCGTAAAATCTTCCCTCGTTTCTCGTTTTCCTATTTAATAATATCCTACACCGACGAAGTTACGACGAAATTACGACGATCCCTCACACTCGGTTCCTTTGTCGTGAACGGCATGTAAAAGCGTAAAAAAATAAAAAAAAAAGAAAAAAGAAAAAAGAGAGAAAAAGCGTCTAGTAAATTTAACAGGCTACGACGTCGTTCTTATTCTTCTTCTTCTTAAACGCGGCGATTAAAATTGTTCGGTAGATGCGTAGGAGTATAAAGGGTCGACGCCTAAAATCTTCACTCTAAATCTTTGCGAGAACGATCCTCCTCTTCTACCCTCCGAGCTTTCGTTAATTCGTTTTCTTTCATTTCACTCTTTACTTACTCTCTTTGTACCTTGGCTTCGTTTATTATTTTCTTTTTTTTTTTTTTTCAACGGACAAAGTTTAACTTAAACTTGATAGCTAAAAAGTAAGAAAGTGAACGTGGCTACCTTCATCCCCCGGTGTCCACTTGGTAATTCTGTTGGAATAATAATAATAATAATAATAATAATAATAATAATAGTAACAGTATTGTAATAATCGTAAAATTAAAAAAAAGTAAAAAAAAAAAAAAATGAGTAAGGAACGATCGTCCGTATTATAGTTCCCATGATAACCGTTCGTATAATAGTTATCCTCGTTGAAATTTCATACTAACTTTCTTAACACTATGATCACAACACCAGTCGCGTTATATAAGGTAATCTCGCTTGACTTAATCATTTACGTTCAATTCAATCGACATGGAGTTTCCTTTGTTCCTTCTTCTTTTTTGTTTTCTTTTTTTTATTTCTCTCGATTCCTTTCGACCTATGAGAGGAGAAGCTGTCCGAATATTTAAAAAAGGGGGATGATATCGATTACAAAAATAGCGATTAGAAAATGAATCTTTAGTTTAAAAGCGCATTTATAGATAATTTTTCAATTTGACGAAACGAATTGTATCGAATAATAATTATAGCGTGGTTAAAGCATTTTTGTCACGTTGTTATATATAACATACATACATACATACATACATATATATGTATGTATGTATATGTATATGTATATGTATGTTATGTATGTATATGTATATTTATATGATCAATTACACACATTGGAAAGAAATGGAAGTTTTGGTAAAAATCTTAAACTCGTTTCATTCAACACGCACAGAAACTTCACTTCTATTATCTTTTCTTCTTTCTTTCTTTTCTTCTTTCTTTCTTTTCTTCTTTTTTTTTTGTTTTTTCTTAACGTAGGAATGTTGGAATACAACGTTTATACAAAAACGTAAACGATTAATAATAATTGTTTTTTATCTTGTAAATTATCCTAATTATGATGCAATTAAATCATTGATAAAATGTCTCTCTCTCTCTCTCTCTCTCTCTCACACACACACACACGCTCTCTCTCTCTCTCTCTCTCCCTCTCGAATGAATCGATCAACAATTAATTGGTCAAATTCCCATTTGACCAAAATAAACGTGTAAGTATATTTTTATATATATATATATCTATAGTAGTAGTAATAATAGTAGTAGCAGTAGTAGTAGTAGTAGTAGTAGAGTAGTAATAATAATAATAGTAATAATAATAATAACAAAGGATACACGGTAGCAAAAAGGAATTGTACATAAATGTCAATATATATTTACATCATCAAGAGTATCACGAGTCTCGCTTAAAAGTGTTTTTTTGTTTACCGTCTTATAAATTTATTAACTCCTTTATAGCAAATCTTTTTACGGTCTATCCCTTTTTACGAAAGACGTAAAATTTTGACGAATCGACGACGAAGCAGAAATAATAATAATAATAATAACAAAAAGGAATAAAATATATCATTAAAAGATATTCATTCTAATGTAATAGGACACTTCGGGCACCATGTTGTTCCTCGTACTCTCCCCTCCCTCGATTCCCCTCTCTCTTCTTCATCGTCCCATCCCCAACCTTTCTTTTTGAACTTGCTCACTTCTTTTATTTTTTTTATTTATTTATTTATTAAATAGAACCCGTCGCTTATTCGTTCTTAATTTATTTTTTATTTCTTCCTCCTTCTTTTTTCGTTTTTGTTTCTGTTCGGGGTTTTCTTCTTCCTCCTCCCTTATCATTTCATATCGAGTAAAATGCAAAGCGTAATAGTGGAAAGGCAATCTTTTTATGTACCTCGAGAAAGTGTGATGTCATTGTGTTAATTTTTGCTTGTTTTTTTTTTTCCTTTTCATTTTTCTATTCGTAGTTTTCATACACACACGAGAATGATTAATAAATTTTGTTCATTCGTTCATATAACGTAATTGTCATGATATACTCTTTTCCTCTTCTTAATCTTCATCTTCTTCTTCATCTTCATCTTCTTCGATAGGGAAACAGAATTATCTAAAACGATTTTACGTATTGGCGTGTCTCTGATACTCATCCAAATACTTTCTCAAATACGACATAAAATCAATTAAGGCCGTCGATAAAGATCTCTCAACGACCTTCCGAGGTATCCAACCATTTAGTTTGGTATTAAGGATCCAAGTGAAACGGCACTTGCTAGAATCACCGCCGTCCGCCAATTCCTCGGCCGCCCAACAGCTCACGCCATTTTCACCCCTTAAGAGAGAAAAAAACGAGAAGAAGGGAGGAAAAGACAAAACGAAACAAACAAAAAAAAAAATAAAGAAAAAAAAGGACGAAAAAAACCGACGAAACGAATCAAAAGAAAAAAGAAAAAGATTTAACGTACATCCCTCTCATCGATATATACAGGGTGTGTTTCAATTAAAGGAGGTCGCCTAAATATTTTCATTTTTTTTTTTTTGTTATGATGCGACAAACTTTTATGGCATACTTTGAATGGTTTATAAAGAGGGAAGGTTATGATGTGTGTGTGTATATATATATATATATAATATGAATGTTTTATATATATATATATATAAAAAATAGTATAATGTTATGTATGTTATAATAGACGGACTCCTTTAATCGAAACACCCTCTCTATAAGAAATTAAAACGGATTTTAATGAATTATTATTATCGAGTTTCCTTCTTGGCTCACCTTATAACATTGTCGCGAATCGGAAACGATTTCAATTGCACCGACATACCGCTGCTTATGTAGTAATGCTCGTACACGTTACGATATCTCAAAATAATAAAATCACGCGCACCAATCAGTCCACCACCTTGAGGACTCGTTGCCTGATATATTATATCCGTGTTCTCGTCGATTTTCTGTAAGAACGATACGTCAATTCATACCACACACACACACACACACACACACACACACACACACACACACACACACACACACACACACACACACACACACACACACACACACACACACACACACACACACACACACACACACACACACACACACACACACACACACACACACACACACACATATAAATTAATTATCCTTCTCTAATCATTTTCAAATCTAAATTGGTTATTAAACATTGAATAATTGACCTGCAATTTCATCGACTCGGTTACGAGTTTATTCCACGTTGGTGCTGCTTCGACGTCATCGAATAACCAATTTATCAACATACTAGCAGGCGCGTCTACTATACCCTAACAGAGGAATAATATTTATTTATATATATTTATAGAAATAATATTTATTTATAGAATATTTATATATAAATATAAAAATATGCTTGTGCAGGTAAATTCGTTTCACTTACCGTAATTTTCATTATTTTTCCTTCTGGTTTATTGGTTTGCATATATGAAACGACGTCGCCCTTAGTCGTCGTGGTTTCCAATTTCCACTCTTTGGACATTAACAGCTCGTAACAATTTTTCAACAACGTTTCAGCCGTCGTTTTGTATTCCTTAATCTAAGAAAAAAAAATAATTAAATAAATAAATGTCAGGTAAATCGATCTACGTGGAAAGATGTAAATTAAAATTCTATAATATCATAGAAACAGATAATAGATAATACAAAGGATAATTCCACGAATGGTCAACACTTTACTCATATGCTTTAGAATCATACTCTGAATCATAATCGAATCTCGTTACTTGGAAAAATTATTCAAGTAATCGCGTTGTCATCCGCGCGTTAACAAAAAATTAAAAAAAAAATAAAAAAAGAAATAAAACAAAAAAAAAAGTAAAACGAAACTTACAGATAATTCCGTAGATTCGTTCGACGATTCCTCGAAACGATTCTCTTTGGAATCCATAGATTTTTCCTCACCCTTATCGCCGAAGAAGAAACTTTTAATGAAGTTAACGTTACAAGCGTCAAGGATAAAAGATCTCATCGTTAAAGTTCGTAGAAGCTCGTAGAAAATTATTATCAAATGGTAATGCGAAAAGAATTGTCGTTGATTAAAACGATTAGCCGAAAAAGAAAAAAAGAAAAATAAATAAATAAAAAGGAAAATCCAATTTTCGTACGACTTTCGTGTAACCGTTTAAAATGATATCGCGTGTCGTATAATTAGTTTATGGTATTCGACTACTGCACCATAAACGATATCACGCAGATTAGTTTTCGCGATGAACTAAACGCGATTCGATACTACCGATACACTTTTATACTCCGATCGATGTAATTAGTCACACAGCATTAGTGTTGTCTTTGTTCGCCATTAATGGTGAATTCGAAACACGCGTTTCATAACCAACTACAGCGAACGAGAATATTTTTCTAAGGTAATTGATTTAAAAAGTATCGAAACATTAAAAAAAAAAAAAAAAGGAAGGACAAGAAAGATAGTAAAGAAAGTATTGAGGATAAAATCAAATACAAACCTTATCGGTTGTTAATTTTGGTAACGGCTTAGGTATAAATATTTCGTTCGTCTTCGATATTCTTCTAATGGCGTCCTGTCTCCTAACGGATTCGTCCTCTGTATCGGAATGAGCTGGTGAATCCATGGGCGTGTAAAAGTTACGCGAGGGTTCTATCGAACTGTATTGACGTGGATCCGCATTATCGGCTTGAATTAGGGGCGCTCTTTCCGCGCTCGACATATCTACAAAATTCGATAACGAATGGGTTAAGGGTAATTCGATAACTAATAGGATAAGTGTGTGTGTGTGTGTGAGTGTTTGCGACGAGTATTTATTATTTTTTTAAAAAATATATTTTTTATAAATTGAATATAGCTCAAAAAAGTAAACAGAAATCTTTATCTATCTATCTGTCTGTCTGTCTATCTGTCTCTTACTTTGAATCCAATTTATAACATGTGTTTCCTGAGGTATAACACGGAAATCGAAGAACCAAGCTTCCGCCCACGAAAGAATGAAAGACGTCAGTATCAAGAGTACTTGAAAGACCGGCTGTTTACAAGCCAACCACTGAAATTTAACGAACGTAGCTGTAATAAATAATCAATCGAATGCGGCGATTTTTATTTTGTTTCTCTCCATCAACGGAAAATATCAAATGTTTGCAACTTACGTCGAAAAGGAATACTTTCGCGAGTAAGAAGGCACAGGTCGTGGCGGTCGTCAACTGTAACAAACGAAATTACGTCCCCTTTTTCCTTTTTTTTTCTCTTCTTCTTTATTTTCAAGGATCGCGCGAGAAAGAAAAAATTTTTTTTTTTTTTTATTCTATAAATTATAGAAATATTTATATAATACGTACGTACAAGTTTGACCTTATAATTCGGTATGAACGTCAAATCGAGATGAGATTTATACTTACGGCCACGATGATCCAATGATTTAAATAAAGCAATGCGTAAAATAGCAACAACACCGTGAACCTGCATATCGCTGCCATCTGAGAAAACGAAATCAATAAATTTCTATTTCCTCAGCGTGTATAACAAGATGTCATTCGTATAAACGATCGAATTTCTTCCTTCCCCCTCTCTTTCTGTCTCTCTTCACCTTTTTATTTCATTTCAATCCTTTTTTTTTATATCCGATCGATTTAAAAAAAAAAAAAAAAGTAAGAAAGGGGGAAAGAGACGGAGAATAAAAAAGACACCTTATTCTTACCACAATATCGAACAGGGACGTTTTTATGTGATAATGAACAACCTGATTGACGAAAGCGGTTTCGAAATTTTCCCCGGCTATCTGAAAGAACAATACGTAATAAATAAAATGTTCGACCATTTAAAGTATCGTATTTGACGTTGATTGTATAAAAAAAAAAAAGAGAGAGAGAGAGAGAAAGAAAATAAAAAAAGCACGTCGTCGACCGGTTTTAACGAATCCTTACGAGTACTTAACGTACTCGTTACTCTAAGTGCGCGTAACTTACGTTACTGTTAAAGCATTAGAATCGTATGTTCGAGTCGTTATTACGTTAGGACGATTTTGAAAGTACTTATTCTTTTTTTTTTATTTTTTTTTTTTGTTCTTCTTTTTCGTTTTCTTCGCCTTAAGAATAAAAATTATACGTTACGCTATATAATTACATATTATTATTATTTTTTTTATTTTGATTGTTATTATTATGTTTATTTTGATTATTATTATTATTATTATTATTATTATTATTATTATTATTATTATTATTATTATTATTCGTAATGTCGTTAAATATTGTTCGGATTTACATTTGAAAATTGATCGTCGTATTGATTTTCCCGAAATTTTAATCGACGCGACAATTCGAATAAAAATTACGAAGACGTAAATTCGACCGGATAAAATTAAAATTAAAAGAAAAAAAGGATTGAAAAAAAAAAGTAAAAAAAAAAAAATAGGGAGAGAAATATAAGGGGAATAAAAAAAAAACAAAAGACGAATATGGATTTTCCCGCGCTTCATTCGAACGACGAAACCCAACCAAACAGAGAGACAGAGAGACATAACTCACCATACTACAAATTAGCCACATGAGGACGGTCAATAGAAGATCGAAGGTTACGAAGAGACAAAAGAAACGACGAACGTTCGACATCCTGCCGTTTTGTCTGGCGCCGGCTATTAGATCCTCGCTAAGGACTATGTCGGACGTTCTCGTTATACTTTGTTGGGTGTAAGAACTTCTTTGGGAATTTATCGAGCCGCTTAGGATGTTCTCCACTGCGCTCCTTATATTTTGTCTATCATCTTCCTCCATTATTCTGCGATAATAATCCGGGAACATGCAACGGTGACCTGTTTAACGTATTCAACATATTTTTATTTTTATTTGTATTTTATTTTCTTTCTTTCTTTCCCAATAAAATACAATAATCCCTAATAAACAAAATTATACGACGAATAAGATAAGATACCATCTTTAAATTCAACGTAATAAGTCGACGACACTTTGATAACAGTATAATTTTTCATTCTCGTTGCGATACGTCTCTCTCTTTGTTTGTGTGCGTGTGTGTGTGTATACGTCGTTTCTTGTGCGAGTAAATGTCCTATATGCGAACGATGCACGCGTATATACGTGTGTCTCCATAAAACTGTATTCTTGCGGCCGTGCTTTTCATATAAATTTACATGTGCTAACCCCGCGCGCGCGCGCGCGCGATAATCTTACAGTACAATTATTCTTTATACTCTCCGTTATTACGAAAATGACAACGAGGAACGGACGACGCGTCGTCTCCGCGTACGATTTCGATGTCTTCGAGTACTTCGATAGAACGTGTGAAAGTTCGAACGTCGATTAGATAGGTAAATAAACATAATAAACTTGTATCCGATCTTATAACCGCGCATCATTACTTTTGGAGATAATAATACCGTTGCCATCGCGTTATCGTTGTATGCATTGAAAATATTGTCTCGACGAACGTCAAACTTTATTCTTTCGATCATCTTTCTTCTTCTTTTTTTTTTTTTTCTTGTCGATTCAATTCTACGAAGAAGAAATTCTTGTCAACGTAACAATGAGTCGAGGACATTTTGAACATAAACAAAAAAAAGATAATACCGTGGTACGAGGATCGATTGAACGCTTATCGAAGAAAAAAAGAAAAAACGAAGTAAAATTTTGATCTCATCGGTAAACGCGATAATACAACCGGGATTTAATGATTCCTTTCTTCGTTTGTTCTACCGTCCAAACCTCTACGTCATCTACTTAATTAGCATTCGCCCATAAAAACGGTTCGATGATAAAACGATTTTATGATCGTATCGTTCGATCCTCGAATGATCGAACGTCGATAGGAAAAATATGGCTCCGAGGAATATTGGTTAGGGAAATATATTTTAATCGTTACGATGGCTGGTTATAATTGTGTGGTCGTGTGGTTGTCACCGAAGAGAGTACGTTCTAACCTCAAAATATACGCATAAATGGTTAGGTGCGTAGAAATAATGGATTCAATAACTTTTATTCGTGATATAAAACGTATAGTATTGATATTGTTATTTTATTTCTTATCCTTTATCGTGACCCTTGAACAATAATTGAGAAACACATGATCAAAAAGAGGACCTTCGATCGAATAATATGAAATTGTTGAATACCAACGAAAGTCCTCTATTTCTCTCCTTCTTAGTTTTATATACAAATGCTTTTAAGAAAAGCTCCTCTCTCGAATCGTCGTTCTCTCGTCGTTAGTTACCTTATTTCTTTCACACCGGACCCTCATATATACGGTTGAGAAAAATTATCGCGGCGAGCTCCCTCCTGCTGGACGAACATCGTAAAACTTCTATCTTCTCTAAGATCGATCCGAATTTGCCGATCTCGCAAAATCCAACACTTTTCATAGACTCACTTTGGACGGTTTAATGGTTATGACGAACGTAAACAAGCACGGGTCTGTCGTTGTTAGCGACATAACGAAGGAACGGAGTGTTCCTCACGAGAAAAGATATTTCGAGTAATTACCACCAGGCGTCGCGATCGAACGAACACCCACGAAGGTGAACGATCTCGACCGAATATTTTCGTTTTTATCTTTTCCCTTTCTTTTTTTTTCTTTTTTACTATATACATTATTCTACTCGGCATATATATATATATACATATCTATATATTTTTTAATCGTTATTACGTGAGAGTAAAAATATATTATTTCAAAAGTATAATTATCCTTTTTTGTTTTTTTTTTTTTTATATTTTCCTTTCTTTCTTCTTTTTCTCTCTCGAAAGACGAATCTTAGGAAAATATATTTAATATTCTTACAATTGTTTACATTTATACATACGTGATTAAATTACTGTCGGTGTCCCCCATTTCTTAGAGAAACATGCGGACGTAACAAAATAGATCAAATGCAAGCCCCCTTTTTAACTCTCCTCGAAAGATCGAGCGAGAGGGTGGTTATTTTTTAAATGCTGTAAAAAAAATTAAATACTCGTAGTGAAAGATAGGATTAATGCTATCTTACATAGAAAATTTGCATAACTGTCCCTTCCATCCCGCGTTCCCTCGTGTGTTATTTTTTTTCTTTGTGAAACGCTACTGATCGTGCATTTTGATTATGGTCGAATCTTTTTTTATATATTATCATCGTCGCATACGATCAGACGGGTAAAATAATATTTCGGAGTGCACCTTCCGGATCGATCTCAAATTCTGCCGATGTCCCTAAATTAAACTGTACCGCGATACCACCATCCAATACCAATCCTCCATTGAAGCACAAAGATTTTACCGTTAATTTTTTACAAGAATTGTATCGCTGCAAGCTCTTTGGTACCGGTGATACCTTCGTCATGTTCATATCTCGTATGGCATAATAAAGATTTTGTGCTTCTAAAAAAAAAAAAAAAATGAAACACAAAAATATACAGAATTTACTACATATTTACCTCTACTCTAATTGGCTTTTTGTTAATTTTTTTATTTTTTTTTTATCGTACCTGGATTAAAGTGTAAGCTATCGTTAAACTTGCAACATATTTCATTTATGTCAGCGTTTGTATAATTCGCGTTATTATCTAATAAGCCAAATATTTGACGCACTAGTTGCGGGCTAATACCATTTATCGCCTTATACCAAGAGGTCGACCCTGTGCCAGTACTTATGCAAATACCAGAACTTTTGATTCTATAGAAATTCTCTTCGTCGTCAAATTTGATCAACAAGGTGCTCATCTTCGCCGCAAACACTTCGGCCACGAAAGCCTGCAACGAGATACTTGTATCATAAATGAAATATATCCATGTCTCGTATGATATAGCTGTATAAGATTTAAAATAAAATTAAAATAACACACTTCGTTCAGTGCTAGCCAAGGCAATTGTCTTTCGTTTAATCGATCTGAATTAGGTGGTTTAAGTTGACCATCGGAAAAGAATCTGTTGGCAAGAGATTTCACGTATAAGACAAAACGTACGCATTGAAGATCCATTATATATTAATATCTTTTATACACCTTTCCACCCCAAGGAAACGCCTTTCTTCGTGCATATGAAAAGGAGGATTCCAAATTCCTTCTCCTTTCAAAGTGGTACGAATTCTAGATCTCATTAATATCTCGTATTGTCCTGCTTTCAATAATTCAAAGATTTCAGATATATGTTTTGTGTAATAAGACGGCAACATCAAGAAACCCTCGGAATGAAGCGGATAGGAATTAATGCCCATTATAGGCGTTTTGTTATCGAATATTAAGTTGGCGGCTAAGAGAAAAGTACCGTCGCCACCGATGGGCAAAACTAAATCGGCCCACATAACGTCTGATCTGCTGATGTTGCTCCTGTAAAAGGAAAAGGATGGGAGAGAGGGGGGAAAAAAAAAATAACAAAATTAGCCGATAGAATTGTCTATGATCGTTAGAGTCGATCGGACTTACCTATTGACTTTTTTGTATTCGATGTTAAGTTTGTTAAGTACCTTCGCTACCTCATTTTCAATGTCTTTGGTGGCACGATGCGTATCGAATAATAAATCATAATCCGAACCTCTCTCCAACAATTTATTTTTAAATTGTTCCTCATTTAAGTCGGGCTCGCGTAATTTTTCGAAATGATATCGGGTCAATTTACCGACGATTAGTACTCTCTTCGGAACGAAGCTCGATGCAACATTTCGTAAGAATAATCCTAAGCTCTTACGAATATACGACGTTTGTTGAGACTGAAGGATCTGCAACGTTCCTGGAAAGAAGATGCAACGACACTTCATTCACGTGCTTACGAAGCACGTGTACGTCAAGTCTTTGTTGTACGTCAACGGCCGATCGACGCCGTTGTTAGGTTATAAACAAGGATATATTCCACTGTAACTTCGACGACTAATAATAATTCCTTTTAAAAGAAGCAATATCACGTAACACGCGTAACCCATATTCATCGTATCCCATCTGATTGATCGAAACGAAGATTTATTCGGCAACTTTGCTAACGCGTAAAAACCTTTCTAATGACGCAGCAAGTAGTGTATCGCAAATGAATTATTTCGTTTTAACGATTCAATAGGAAAAATATCAAATTATCGCAAGAGAATGAAACGTATTCTCATTGACAAGAAAAAAAAGAAAATATATATATATATATATGTATATAATATATGAAATATGTAACATTTATCAACCGGCGTATCGATTTTATCTTGATATAACCACGAAACCCCGATAAACTTCACAGCACATATGATTTCTGAATTAACGGACATACCGTATGCAACGGAGTAAAAAAATGCCGTGATAAAAGAAAAGAAAAAAAAAAATAAGAAAATCTCACCTACGGTTGTTACTCGGAGACAACCAAAAACCGTCATCGCACACGCCGATCCGACGTGTGCTCGCTCGCGACGTTTATACGAAAACAATTGAGAGGGGACGAGACTACTGACGCGTTACGAAATATTTCTCGAGGACGAACGATAGCGCCGCATAGCGGCGAACCAACGTACCACGAATTTCAACGCGTGACGTATCGAACGCGGGAAGATTCGTATTTCCTGAACGTCGCCACAGCAACGTCGGAATCGAAGTTACCAATTAATTTCAACCACCTCCTCATCCTCCTCCTCCTCCTCCTCCTCTTCTTCTTCTTTCTCCTTTATTTATTGCATTCGTTGCTTCGAAAAAAAAAGTAAAAAAAGAAAAATTATTAATAAAAACATCAAAAGGTTTAAATAAACGTTTTACGATTCTGTGAATGATCTCTCTCGTAGCGATTTTGAATAAAGTAAACGTCAACAAAAATAAATGATCCAACTGTACGGATACACGCTTCGCTTACACTTTATTAATTCATTTGCAATACATTAATTAAGTCTGTTTAAATAGCATCGAGGCTACCTAACGTACGCCTTCGTTTATACTATAGACAATCATCTAACTTAGATCTTTCTCTCACTTTCTGGCTCTCCGTCGCTCTCTCTCTCTCTCTCTCTCTCTCGCAATACATTTCTCTCTCTCTCTCTTTTTTCTTTCTCTTACTCTCTCTCTTTCTCACGCACACACACAAGCACGCATTTAATCTCGCGTTCACTCTCTCTCTCTCTCTCTCTCTCTCTCTCTCTCTCTCTCTATCTCTATCTGTGTGTTACCATCTCACTCTTGCGCTTCCAGCCTTACACTTGCGCGCGCTTTCTTCGTTTTTTTTTTTTTTTATTAATTTTATTTCATATATATATACATATATATATATATATATATATATATATATATATATATATATATATACCAGCTTCATTATCGATATCAGTTTTATCTTTATTGTTATTAACCATTGTCAATTATCATTATACTATTATAATATATCGTAAGATCGACGTTAAAAACTAAAATTCGTATAAAAAGCGTCGTTATTCGTACTAACAATGTAACTGTGTACTATTTAAATAATAATTGGATCTTAAAAAATTATTTGTTTTTTGTCGTGTGTATGTGTGTTGGTGTGTTTATATCATTCGCGAACGTACGAGAGACGTCTCTAACGCATCCGTCGGCTACTATAAACGGTATTTTATTTTATTTCATATTCTCATTCCTATTATAATATATTCTCCCATCCTTCTCTTTCCCTTTATCTTTCTCTTGCTCTCTCTCTCTCTCTCTCTCTCTCTCTCTCTCTCTCTCTCTCTCTCTCTCTCTCTCTCTCCGCTTTTTATTTGCCCTTTTTCCTTACATTACCGAGACAACAATTCGATTGATTTCACTTCGTAATTTTTGGAAATTATCGAGCGCGCTCTAATGAGAAATCGATTCTAATGAATGATGCGCCTTAATGTGACATAATGTAAGAACAATCGGGGGGGTAAGATCGAGTCAGTATAATATAATTCTTTTTATTTAATCGTCCGTTTGTATATCTTTTTTTTTCTTATTTTTTTTTTTTTTTTAAATATATTTCATTAATTTTCGAACTTTTCTATCATTCACTTCTTCTCTCCTCCTCCTCCTCCTCCTCCTTGTCCACCCACCGCCTCATCCACCGCCATCTTCTTCTTCTTTTTCTTCTTTTTATTTTCGGAAAAGAAGCTAACGGTATCTCGTGTAGTGCGTCGATCGTTTCGATAGAAATTGTACGGGGAAAGCAACGTGCGTGTGATGCTGTTATTGTTATCGTTATTATTATTATTATTATTATTATTATTATTATTATTATTATTATTATTATTGTTATTATTATTATTATTATTATTATTATTATAATTATTATTATTATTATTATTATTATATTATTACCGACATATATGTATAATAACCGTTGATTTGCAGAAATTAATAAAAAAATATTCGTCTCCTACTCTGTTGTATCCGCAAATCAAGATTTGAAATTATATATATAGATACGTATATATACATATATATACATATATGTATATGTATGTATGTATATATATATATATATATATTTGTTAAGGTCGCGCGGGATTTTTGAGACGATCTTATCGGTCCGATCGTTCTTAGATTACGTTTTACACATCAATAATCTCTTGCTCTCTCTCTCTCTCTCTCTCTCTCTCTCTCTCTCTCTCTCTCTCTCTCTCTCTCTCTCAACAATTCGTAGTCTTCGTTTCTTTATGACTTTCTTAGATATCTCTCCGTTTCTTCGCCATTTCCTAACACTTTACGTTAGAACGTTCTTTCTCTTACTTATAAGTCTTTAATATATATTTATTTATATATATATATATATATATTTATTTATTTATTTATATTTTTATTTTACTTTATTTTATTTATTTTATTTTATTTTATTTTACTTTATTTTATTTTATTTTATTTATATATATACTCGATCTAATACAAGTTTTTTTTGTTTTTTTTTTCTTTTCATACGTACTAACGAATGTGTGTGTTTTTTCCCTTTTCTCATATCCACCGTAAATATTATATATACCACATCGCTACGGTTGAAACTTATGTTTTCTTTTTTTTTTGTGTCGGTTTTTTTACGTCGTTATTACATAATATTACCCTATTTTACTATGTGTTTTACGAGCAATAATGTACATCAAATTACATACAAAACAAGATATCGCGAACGTTTTCTTGTTAATCATCGTTGCAACGCTTTTTTGCACCTTAACGTGCCACTGACTTTTTATCGTTTCTCTCTCTCTCTCTCTCTCTCTCTCATTCTTTTTTCTATTTCATTAATATACGTATTAATCAGAAACTAACCGACGTCGTTCGGTATGTACGTATGCGTACGTACGTACGTACGTAGGTGGGTGGTGTATGTTTATCTCTGTGT
>OU426854.1:9438326-9465826 GCA_911387685.1 Dolichovespula media
TATATATATATATATATATACATACAGGGTGTTTCAGCTAAAGGAGGCTGCCTATAACATACATAACATTATACTATTATATATATATATATATAAACTATTCGTATAATTTATATACACTTATATATATATATATATATATATATATATATATATATATATGTATGTATGTATATAACATACTTCTTTTTAAATCATTCGAAGTATCGTCATGAAAAAACAAAAACAAAGAAAATATTTTTAGGCGGTCTATTTTCAGCTGAAAAACACCCTCACTGTATATTAAAACGGAATATCGTTATACCGTATCGATAATTGTTAAATGAAATTACGCACTTTTGGCATAACCGGATTATGGCAGTCGGTGTGATAAGCTCTAGGGCATAGCTCGCAGAGGACCAAATTTTTTCCAACCCTTTTTCCACATACCAAGCAATTACGCTCTCCGGTTGCTTTGTTCATACATTCGTGACAGTACCTGAATAAAATCGAATAAGAGAAGAGAGATATGAGAAAAACACATATTTAGATGAACGTCCAATTACGATATATATAAATACATATTATATATATATATATATATATATATATATATATATCTATATATATGAAAATTTCTATCACGAGATTATGTTTCTTTTCTCTCTCTTTTTTTTTTGTTTTTTGTTTGCAACTTCAAGTGACTTTTGTCGATAACTCACCAGTCACCATCAGGAATGTTTTCCATTTTTGGACGGAAACAATAAGTATGATAACCGCGGTCACAGCCATCGCAAAGCAATAACTTGTCCTCGTTGTCTCCACTATGGCAAAACTGGCAATTCTGAAACACAAAGATACTCGTCTTTTTAAGAAATAGGAATCAATTTGTAGAAAGAGACAAACAGACATACAGATAAATAGATAAATTAATTGATAGAGAGAAAGAGAGAGAGAGATCCTTTGCTCGCGCAATTTGGATAATATTAACGAATAGAAAAATATGTTTCTTATTCGTTAGAACTTTGTCTACCACTCTCTCTTCGGTAATTTGCTCGTTTGAATCTAATAAAAATAGCGAATGTAATCCAGCGAAGTAGCACATAAGCGTACACAATCACACAGGCACAATATTTGTTAATGTAATGTAAATGTCAAAAGCGTATTGTATGCAACTCAAATTTCAAATCAACGCAATGGCTATGCATGAGAGAACGAGACGTGTATATATATATATATATATATATATATATATATATATATATATATATATTTATTTATACCGATTAAATTAAATCGACGTTTGAAAGAGAAAAAAAAACAAAAAAAAAGTTTCGTGTGTACATTAAAGTTTAATGCGATCGTACTATGCGCTATGTATGTATGTGTATGTATGTATGTATGTATGTATATATAAAAAGCTTTTGAAAATATATATGTATATTAATGATAGCAAATTAGGATAAAGAATACAAGAAATAAAAGCGATTATAATGAAAATTAATTAATTATATCAAGCGGCATTAATTTTTGCATGCTACCGTTACGTTAGACTCTGACCACCATTGGATATTATATACATAACCTATATATATATATAATGTGTAATTACATATATATATATATATATTTTCTTTTTTCTTTACTTTTAACCTTCCTTGCACGTTACTTGCATGGATTTTCTTTTACAGCGTGACTTTTCTTTCTTTCTTTTTTCTTTTTTTTTTTTTTTCAAGGCGAACGCGACAAGACTTCACAATTTCGACTTTTACAAGTATTCACAAAACACGATATTATAACATATTAGTAATTTATTGATTTATGGAACAATGGAATCTGTTGTGAGAATAATAATATTAATTATTTTCGACGTATTTGAAGATAAATATCGAACGACACACTGTTTATAAGTATCGATTGAGTGTCCTCCTCTTTTCTTTTTCTTTTTGTAATATTTTGAAGATACGAAAATTTAAGATTATTATTCGTTTCATAAGACCGATATATTATATCATCGATGTCTTTTTCTCATTTCGAAGCAAAGAGAGAGAAAGAGAGTGAGAGAGAGAGAGAGAGAATAATAATAATAATAATAATAATAATAATAATAATAATAATAATGCTTCGTTGTGGTTCATCGAATCCAAAGGGGAGAAAGAGACATAGGTAGGAAAGCAAAAGGACAATTCGGTTAGTAAAGTTAGTGCGAATACCCACAGAGGTCTGAGAAGTAGTCAATAGTTGATTGTACTGAGTGGTAGCTTTGAGTGAGACGCAGCGGTTTCGTAGCTTGACGCAGACCGAGTTTCTAGCTGGTGTTAGACTCACAGCCTTCATGATGCTCTTGTCCCAAGCGATGCTGGCCTCGAGCATATAAAGCGCCATGGCCAGCTGTGCCGATGTGTGAGCACGTGCGGTAGCCTCTCGCCAGTTGTTCAGCCCCCTTGGCGTGGTCTCCTCTTGGGGTATGGGCGCCTGATTGCTCTGATCGGAATTGTTCGAGTTTGCGTTGGCAGCGGCCGCCTGTTCCGCCTTCAGTGCCGCCAGATTTGGATCTCCCGTGCTATTTTTTTTTTTTTTTCAATCGAACAACGTCGTGACGTATTACTATTTTTTTCCCTCGTTTTTTTGGTTATTGTAAAGAAAGAAAGAAGAGCACTTTTTGAAATACTTACCAAACTCCTAATGGTGGTTTCAAGTATCTCCTTTCGATGGCAGCCTCCAACGACAGTAACCTTTGCCTCGCCTGTTCAACCGCACTTATCTTCTCCATCTCGTTCAACTTTTCGATTTCATCGGCCTCCTCGGTTCCAGCCCTCGGAGGTAGTTTCCATCCCTTGACCTGCATGCTCGCGTTCGCGACCTTGTCCTCCAATGCTTCGACCTGTTCCAAAAGTTGCGCATCGACGCGCAATGCCACCTGCTCGCTCCAAGTATCAGGATGATCCGGCTTCGGGATCGGGGTATCGGGTTCGTCCGGTTCCGGTTGTAACTCGGTCGCTCCTACGTTACCTGGATCAACGTTGATCCTACCGGTAACAGCAAGGAACGATTCCATCGTCGCCCATGTCGTACGTTTCAATTCCTTCTCACGAACGCCGCGCGAATGAAGATGTTCTAATAACTCTTGGAACGTGTCAATGTCCGTGATCCTCCACCAGCCGTACCGTAGGTCTATAAACGTGTCGATTAGAACGGATGAGTTTTAACAAAAAAAAAAAAAAAAAAAAAAGAAAAAAAAAATCATACTAATTCCTTTACCTTTCGGTACAGGTTTGGCTTCGCCCGGAGGTGGTAATCCATGTACTTTGAGATATTCGAGCTGCACGGCCTCGTCCTGGGTGAGTATCAACGGCGCGGGACTGTCGCATCTATCGTAATTCGGACTAGCCGGGGGTGGAAAAACTGGTATCCTGAGTTCCGTAGGTTCGGCTATCCCGAATATTTGCTTCGTGCTAGGCCCGGGGGTGTCGCAAGTTTCCCGTGGCAAAATCGAGAACCAGTTGGGCTCGGCGTTGTTGTCTGTAATTATCGACATGACTGATATTAATTATTAATTTCGTTGGTACGATTTCGACCGGGGGGTCAATAGGGACTCACTAGAAATGAATGTTCCGTTGAGTTCCTTCCCGTTGTGGAGATTGTTTATGTGATTGAATTTGTCGCCATTTGGTATTGTCTCGACGATCTTATCCTCCATCATTTTTACGACCGGCTTCGCCGGGATTTCCTCGTCCATTATAATCTCCTCGTTGTTCTCCTTCTTCGGCTCCTCGATCTTCACGTCCACCTCCATTTTAACAATCTCCGTTTCTTGTTTAATCTCTTCGGAGGTCACGTTGGTCTTCGCGTCGGTCATCGTGCTGCTGCTGCCGCTGCCGTTGTCACCGCCCTCGTGTTGTTGTCTCCTCTCTTCCTTTATCGTCACGTTATTATCCCCACCACCAACACCCGCGTTGTTATCCAGAGCGCAATTCTGCACTGGTTGTTGTTGTTGTTGTTGTTGTTCCTTCTTACAATTAATTTCCTCGCAATCGGTCTTCTTATCCTTAGGCTGTTGATGATGAGATTTCGAATCCTCCTCGTCCTCGTTCCCAATCAATTTCTTCTCATCCTTCGTTGATTCGTTCGGTGCTTCGTTCTCCCTATTCTCGGTATTTATTGGTTTACCGTCGTCCTGTTGCTGTTTCTTCGTCTCGGTCTTATTATCCTCGCCCGCCGTCGGCATATCTTTGTACTTATCGTCTAATTCGACCTGCAATTCGATTACCTCGGGTTCCGCGCTTTCCATAGCCTCGACGAATATACCACCGGCGCACGCCAATTCCCAATATCTCCTCCAATACCTGTCCTGTCCGAATATGTGAGCGCGTAGCTGCTTGGACGAGCTATTTAATTTCTGGAGTTGTTCCTCCGACTGTTTCAAAAGTTTATCCAACTTTTTGCCGAGTTCCTCGCCCGACAGATTCTTATCCTCCTCCTGAATAAACGGGATAATAATAATAATTATATCGTGACTTTTTGAATAAGGGACTGAAACGAGGATCGTGGATGATTTCCCTCCCGTCTTATACGAAAGTATAGTAAACACACATGCCACCTCCCCTACGCTTGCGCTTACCTCCTCCGGTTGCGTCCCTTCGCTCTCGTTTTCCGACATATCCTCGACCTCGTCCTCGTGATGAATCTCGTCGGGAGTAGGCGTCGTACCAACCGCCGTAGACGTCGTGTTACCTTCCTCGTCTACCTCCTTCTTCTCTATGGTGATCGTGTCACCCGTTTTATTAACTATCACACCAACCGCTTCCATTCTAATCTTACGACTATGCAACTGTCTAAGCCTAAAAATATAAACACACGAAGAAAGTGCATATACATATACGTAATAAATCATTTTCCACGCGATCACGAACATAAATTATTATAAATTATATATTAAATTATATATTACATAATTTAATATATATTGTATTAATAAATAATTATTAATAACATTAATAATTATATAATTGTAATATATATTAAATTACAATGATTTATAATATATAAAACATAAATTATAATTTATAATATATATCATAAATTATTGTCGATCGATCGATCGATAAACTCACTTTCTGATCTTCGTATCCAATACGAATCTTTCCTTTCTCAACTGAGCGACCGTTTCCAGGCTACCCTCGATTTGCCTAATCACAGCCTTATTTTGCAATAGCTCGTTACAAAGGAACGCCAACATTTGTGCCTTGTGTGTTGGATTAAGCGCAAGGAATGGCTTGTCCCTTAACCTCTCTGACATTTTCCACGTCTCGTTATTGTGCAAATGCTCATAGAACTGAGCGTTCTTCCCCGAACACGTGGAGGCATTATCACCGCCGTTCTGATGATGATCGGCGAATCTCTTGTCGCGTTCACGTTCCAGGCATACACCGGTAAGTGCCTTTACCTCGCCGGTAGCATTAGCGTAAAGATAAATTCTAAGGACCTCGCTTATGTTGGCATGAGTTATGTCGGCCTGTCGTAAACTCTGTCCAAGGCCGGTCGTGTGCCTTGCAGGCTGCGGAATGCCCGGGTCCTCGATCGCGCAAACCAAAAGGTGCGTCATCACGGATAACATTTCCTCCTCGGCCTCTTCGTCGTTCAACAATGCCAATTGGAGACTCTTCAGGCTTGGCAGGGATTCCATGTCTTCGAGTACGTGAAATGAAAAACACGATTTTGACGTAATGAAATTGAAAATGAAAATCATGAAGTGATAAGAAACGAGAAGGAAAGACTTTTTCTTTTTTTTTTGTGAAAA
Source organism: Dolichovespula media (assembly GCA_911387685.1). NCBI lineage: Eukaryota > Metazoa > Arthropoda > Insecta > Hymenoptera > Vespidae > Dolichovespula > Dolichovespula media. The sequence goes on from OU426854.1 coordinate 9,444,106, forward strand.
TAAATAAGAATTGTAGGATTCGTTTCAACGAAATAAAAAATAAAAGACGAAAAATCGTACAGAGAGATTATACATTATTTGATATATAAACACATCGCTCACCGAAGCCCAAAGTTTCGCCAAAATTATGAAGAAACTCAAAGACCATGACGATATCGGCGAAGGCCTGTCCCGATAACTTCAGTCCAGGTATTCTCTTGATTTCCGGGAGAGCACGGTGATCTGCGTGAGATTAACATTCGTTATACGTCACTCTCGCGTATCGACGATGGAACGACAAAAAAAAAAAAAAAGAAAAGGGTTTTACGCAACCCAACGATTAATTATAAAAGACGAAAGGGATGGATGATACCTGTCAGTTCCATATCCTCGACGGGTTTTCTTATCTGTTCTATCAATTCCATCTCAACCTTTCTCTGTTCGGCGCGCTTCTCCTTCGTCGCTATTCTTTCGGCCCTTGCCTCCAATCGTTTCTTCTCCCTCTCCTCCATTTTACGACGATTCTCGAGCGCTCTGACCAAAGCCATGTGTTGTCTCCTTCTTTCTCGTTCCTATGATGATATTTCACCCCGCGATTATAAATGAGGAATGAAAACAAAAAAATCGACTCTTTCTTACGCGGAAACGCGGACACGGGTTAATGACAATGGCGTAAGTGAACAATGAAATAAAAGAAATAATCAATTTTGCAAAGATAATCTTCTCGAAGGGACGAATTTTCTGTTTTTTTTTTTTTTATTTTTTTTTTTATGCGTATGTATATGTATATATGTATGTATGTATGTATGTTTGGTGGGTATTCGCGTATCCATCTATGTATTAAAAAGCATGTACGTATGTATGGTATGGTATTGTATTAGTTTGATCCATTTATGTGTAAGCATGTACGTGTTTATATATTTATGTACGCACGTAATTATGCGTCTGGGTTGCGTCTGTATATGTGTCTGTCTGTATATATGTATGTATATTATATATATATGTATGTATGTATGTATGTATAAATAGTAACGTGTATATTGTATTATCTATTTCATTTAAGTCTAAGCACTAATTTTGCACGCATGGGCAAATATGGCAAACTCTACTAACCGCCCCAAATACTTTCACGTGACTACGCAGACTGAATACGATGTATATAGTAGCCAGATGGATGCAAAATCGTAATCACGATATTAACTACGTTTACTCGCGTCCATTAACTTAGCACAAAATGCTCGTCTTTTCTATCCTCGTAAAAAGTAAACGAAAAAACCGTGCAAACTATACTAAATAAATAAATAAATAAATAAAGTAAGTAAATGTATGTATATGTATACTATTATATCGATGAGTATCGTATACATAGACATACATACATACGTACATATGTAACGTGACGTGTGAATCGATGTTAAAAGAAAACAAAAAAAAAAAAATAATCTCGACTACCTTTTCTCTTCGACAAACATTATATGTATATAATATATATAAATACATATATATGTTAAATTTGTGTTTGTTCAAAAATGTTGTTAATTGATGTTAATTATACGGAAAGGTGGAGGAATAAAAAGAAAAGCACAAAAAGGTTCATCGCCCCTAGCGCAACAAAGCCAATTAACATATAAACGATGCAATGAAATATTTATATATATATATATATATATATATATATATATATATATCTATGACGAAAAACCGATTCGATTGACGAGATAAATGTGCGAAACAAAACGTAACGCGCGCGAGGAGGGGTGGGAGCAAAAAAAAAAAAAAAAAATAAAGATAAAAGTAGTGACGCTCGTTACAAAAAAAAAAAAAAAAGAGAAAAAGGAACAATGACGCTAAAAAAAAAAAAACAAAAAAGAAGTTACTCGATGGAAACGTGGCAAATCAACTTTCGGTGCTTTCGTATGCTAATAGACGCTTAAAGGTACCATTATAAACTTTACGTTTTTGAGTTAAGTTACGTTGATTAAAATAACGTTATATTATGTACGTATATTTGTGAAGTTAGAGAGATCGTTTTATTAGTTCTGTTAGGCTATAGAGAGGGGGGAGGTGGGCGGGCGGAGGGGGTGGGGGGTATGAGACATACCAGCTCGACGGTGTAGAGCATCTCGCGCTGCTTGGTGAGCTCCTGCATGTACATCTGCGGCACAAAACACATCCACAGTCCACCAGTGCTCAAAACTACACCACGACTACTCTCAAAACTAATAATCCTTTCACTTTTTCTTTTCTTTTCTTCTTTCTTTCTTTCTTTTTATTTTTTATTTTTTTTTGATCTGATCTCTCTCCTCTCTTCTCTCTCTCTTTTTCTTTTCGTCTCCGTCTCTCTCTCTCTCTCTCTCTTTGGGAGTATACCCCTCGTTCGTAATTCGTCACGCGAGGGACAAAAAAGTAAATCAAACGGGTTTTCCTTTTCTTTCTGTTCGTTCATTTATCTTTTAGAACGATACAACGACAATAAATTATACAATTATACGCGCTTAACGACAAATAACGAAGAATATTAGATATCCAAAACAAAAAAAAAAAAGAAACGTTTTAAATCGATGAAATACGAGTTCGATGCCGTATAGACAACAACAACGACGACAACAACAACAACGGGCGCACCCCCGGTGTCGTACGTATAATTTCAACTACTCGTAATCATTTCGCAATTGGATACAATCGGGGAAATTAATTTTTTTTCTTTTTTTTATCGATAAAAACGCGGTTACGTGTACGGGACAAGTAGGAAGGCGGGAAACGATGCGCGGAATGGATATTTCAGTACGAACGAATAATTAAACGCGTTAGTGTACGTATTTAGTGGTGGTGTTGGTAGTAGTAATAGTAGTAGTAGTAGTAGTAGTAGTAGTAGTAGTAGTAGTAGTAGTAGTAGTAGTAGTAGTAGTAGTAGTAGTAATAATAAGTACGTGTAGGATTCGTACGCGCTTACATACGTTGCAATATTTCATTACACCTATGCACCGATGCATGTACTATATAAATACGTACATATACGATCAATGAGAGAGAGATAGATAGATAGATAGATAGATAGATAGATAGATAGATAGATAGAGAGAGAGAGAGAGAGAGAGAGAGAGAGAGAGAGAGAGAGATGGATGGAGAGATAGAGATAAAGACAGATAATACATAACATGTATATGGATAGATAGAAATACATAGAGAGAGAGAGAGAGAGAGAGTATGATCGTTTCACGAAATCGTTCGTTGAAATTATACGAATCGATGAGTCGTACGCGCAATACGAGATAGATAGACGGTAATTAAGGCAGTGAATACGAAACACATTACGAACTAAATCTACTAAACACACACGCACAAACGTATACAGCACACAAACTCACACGCGCGCGCGCGCGCGTAACGCGCACGTAACACGCGCGTACGCATACACCAATAAATAAATCTACTACTTTTCGGCGACACGATCGACACGATCCAAGAAACGATTGAGAGAGACAACAAATTTTCTTTCTTTCTTTCTTTCTTTCGAAGAAGAAGAAGAAGAAGAAGAAGAAAAAAAAAGAGAAAAAAAAGGAGCGCGTATAAACGAGAATGTATAAATAATTAAAAAAAAAAAAAAAAAAAAAAAAGAGAGAGAAAAAAAAAAAGAAAAAAAAAAAAAAAAAAAACAAAGAAAAAAAAGAAGAGAGAAAAACTCTCACCTGCTCCTTCAACATCACCGCCTGTTGCCTCTTCAATTCGCGCTCCTGCGAAAATGAATAAATGAACGATAATTAAATCAAATATTAATATAATAAAAACAAAGTCGCGAAAGTAAAAGAGAGAATAATAAGAGAGAATGAGTGAGAGAGTGAGCGAGAGAGAGGGGGAAAAAAAATTCCAATGGAAAATTTCATTATCCTTTCTCGTTTGTTTTTTTTTCCTACCCCTCTCTCCCTCCTATCCGCCTCGCCCACTCCCACCCACCCCCGCTCATCACCCCCAACCCTCTTCTTCCTCTTCCTCTCTCTCTCTCTCTCTCTCTCTCTCTCTCTCACTCTCTCTCCCTCGCCAACTCTCTTTTTTTTTTCGTCCGTTCTTTTTTCGTTTCTGTTATCCTAAAAACGCTCTATATGGAATTACCTGTTGCTTTCGTTGTTGCTCTTCCAGTCGGATCTTCTCCACCTCTTCCTGCCGTTTTTTCCGCGCCTGCGCACAACGCCACACACACGTCACTCGTATCCGTAATAATTTGGAAATTTGTTTTGTTTTGTTTTGTTTTTTTTTTTTTTTTAATTTTTTTAGTCTCTATTTTTTCTCTTTTTTTTTTTTTGGCTTTGTCTTTCGTTTCCTTTCTTTCTTTTTTTTCTCTTTTCCTTTCCTCGCAAAATAAAGAATTAGAAGAAAGAAGAAGAACCCCGGAGGATCCTGAGAAGATTTTCTTTCGTTTGCTTTGGTTTCTTATTTTTTCCTTTCTTTTTTCTCTTTCTTTTTTTTTTTTTTTTATTTATTCATTCATATTATTTGCTTTGACCACGTCGAGAGAATAACTCTAATCGCGATTAAATTCGCGTACCGAATCGTAATCGAAATTCTTCGCGCGATTTTATTTTGCCCCTTTTAACATTCGCTTTACCCGTGAAAACTTTTTTGAACTATAAAAACGAATCGAAGATTGTTAAGTCTGAAAAGCGTACGGACGCGATGTTACTAACGTGAGAAAAAAAAAGAAATTCTTGGGATTAAAGAGTTATTATTACTACTGATGCGTCTATAACAAATCCGATCGTTCGATCCCACACACAATAATTTTTACCATTTTAATCATCGTCATCATTGTTATAATCGTTATCATCATATCATCATCGTCATCATCATTATCATCATCATTATCATCATCATCATCATCATCATCATCATCATCATCATCATCATCATCATCATCATCATCATCATCCGAACCGTGCCTCAAGAATGTTTTTAAATACGACGGACTCGTATCTTCGGACGTAGCTGTGAGAGACCACCCTCTCCAACCGCTCTCGGGGATCGATCAGCTGTTTTCCTTATCGCGAATAATACATTCGACAAACGTTTATATATGTATGCATGTATATATATATATGTATGTATGTATGCCTGTATGTATATATGTATATATGTATGTACGTGTATATATATATAAACGAGATATATCCCGATGAATTTCAAAGTAAGTAAGTAAATAAATAAATAAATAAATCAATCAATCAATCAATAAATAAATAAATAAATAAAGAAACGAATGAATAAGTAACGAGAGAACAATTTCGTGCGTGAAAAGATTTTGTAGGATTTGGCGAAGGCATGCGATCGTAAAAGACGATGATCGAAGGATCATTTTCTTTCCTTTTCTTTCTTTTTTTCATTTTTTCTTTCTTTCTTTGTTTTTTTTTTTTTTCTTTCTTTTTTATTAGATCTCGAATTCTCGAAATCGACGATAACCAATCGGAAAACGCAAAGACAAATTTTTCCTTTTCGAATTTCCATTGAGAAAAAAATTCAAACGTTTTCTCTCTCTTTGCGAGATATCTCCTACTGGCGTAGGATCAGAGGCACGATTAATGAAGAAAAAAAATAAATAAATAAAAAAGAAGGATTATTATGTACATATATATATAAAGGGAAAACAAACAAATAACAAATAAAAAAGGGAACAAATTACAAAAATAAATGCACAAAAGTAAAAATGTACAAAAAAAAAATAATAAATATACAAGGGTGAATAAAACAAACGATTAAATGAATAAAGAAAAAAACAAACTAGAAGAAGAAGAAGAAGAAGAAGAAGAAGAAGAAGAATATATAACGGGCCACACGAATAGTAGTACTACAAAATACAAAGAGGTTTTAATTATCATATAAACCAACACCACTTTACACGGAGAAAGAGAGAGATAGAGATAGAGACAGATAGATAGAGATAGAAAGAAAGAGAAAGAGAAGAGAGAGAGAAAGACAGAGACAGAGACAGAGACAGAGAGAGAGAGAGAGAGAGAGAGAGAGAGAGAGAGAGAGAGTAAAGAGAACACAGAAAAAAATAAAATAGCAAAAGAATAGAATTAGAAATAGAAGAATAAGAATAGGAACGAGAGGTAGAAAAGAAGATTGTGAAATATCAGCGCGCATGCAGGGGCCAAGCAAATACTCGCCTAACTATACACATATTAATATAATTGGTGTTATATATATATATATATATTTATATTTATTTATCTATTTATTTATTTATTCATTCATTTAACATTTTATATATATATATATATATATAAATACGCTACCGCTGAAAGCTTCATAAATATACACGGTATAAAATCGAATAATAATAGATAAAAAATACGTGGAACATCATCAGAGAAGATAATATATATATAACAGTGATATAAAAATGTGTAATAATATAATATATGTAAATAGAAATGTATGTGAAAACGAACAATCGTATATACGAATATTATATATTATAACATATCCACCCCGAAAATATATATAGACAAATACAAAGATAGATAGATAGATAGATAGATAGATAGGCAGAGATAAATATAGATAGACGGAAAGATACAGAGCGAAAGATAGAGATGGATAAGAAAGAGACAGAGAGAGCGAGAGAGAGAGAGAGAGAGAGAGCGAGAAAAAATGAGAAAAAGAGAGAGTATGCTCGTCGGCTTCTCAGAAATATGAGAAGAAAGGAGAGAAGCTTACTATTTGTATTATTATTATTATTATTATTATTATTATTGATTATTATTATTATTATTATTATTGTGATTATTGATATTATTATTATTATTATTATTATTATTATTATTATTATTATTATTATTATTATTACATTATTATTATTATGATTATTACGATTAATAATACTATGATTAATTTTACTCTCTTGAAACACAGCCTACTCTCCGATATATAAAAGTAGTATTACATAGGTGTATTCGATATATAGAGAACAGGTAAAAAATTCGACAAAACATGGCATGCTGGATAATTCATGTAGCTAGCTGTTGTTATTTTTCATAGTGACAGGAGAAGCTAGGCACAGGATAGCGTTTGCGACAGTCGATATACATATATATGTATTATGTGTATATATATTTTTATATATATATATATATCACCCTATTTAAAAAAAAAAAAGATAACAAAAATAAAAGAAATATATATATATATATATATATATATATATATATTTATACATTTTTTTTATATACATATAAATATATATATATATATCTATATACTCAATTTTTTTTTCTCTCATACATTATCGTACGCATCGTGCCTACGTTTATCGCCAGCGTTGAATTTTATCAAAATTTCGATATCTCTTTCCCTTTCTTTTTTTTTTTTTTTCATTAAACATCCTTTCTTCTTTCCTTTCATTTATTTATTTTTTTCTTCTTTCTTTGTTCTTTTCTTTTTCTTTTTTTTTTTTTGTATTTCTTTAACGTTCCTCGCGATCACGACGCGCGTTGTTGTCCCTGCAACGACGATGATTTTCCCATCTTTTTTCTTTCTCTTTCTTTTTCTTTTTTCCTCCCTCGAACACAGACAAACACACACACACACACACACACACACACACACACACACACACACACACACACACACAGAGAGCAGACATTCGCGTCGCGCGAGTCCCATTTTATGCATGAACGACACACACACACACACACAGAGACTTGTGGTGTCCTAATAAGAAAATCGGACTTAAATCGAGACTCAGAGTTACCATCGACTCGAACGTGAGATTCTCGATGACAAGAAATCGACAAGAAGTCAAATCGATCGATCGATCGATCGATCGATTTTTGTTTCTTTTTTTCCTTTCTTTCTTTCTTCCTTACTTTCCTTTTCTTCTTTTTGTTTTCATTCTTCTCGATTTTATTTTCCGGATTATCGGCGTAGCTGTAGCAAATGATCGACGATACGATTTTCAAGAGGGTGTTATATAAACACGTCCCCAAAACGATTCGAAATTGTAATGAATTTTTTAAAGGGACCTCGCACGACGTAAACCGTCCCGCGATTTTTAATAATAATCGCCAACCGTCGTGTGTCGTGTTTTCTAAGGGGAACGATACGAAACAATTTTATCAAAACGAACCCCTTTCGTTACAAATATCGTTTACGTATGGCGCAGAGGCGCGTCATCGTATTTATGCCTTGCAATTTTCTTTTTCCTTTTTAATTACTTTTTTATCCTTTTATTTTCTTCCATTTTATTCTGTTCCTTTTTTTTTCTTCTTTTTTTTTTTTTTTTTTTTAATTTTCTCCTTCGACTCGAGATTATCATCGACGAGACAAAAACAAAAGTTACGGGGAACAACGCGCGTGCGCGCTCACGCAACTCTCTCACTTATGTATGACTCGAATTTTTTTTCCCCTTCGAATTCCAACGTTCAAAATATATTGTATTATGTACCATTAACGAGAAATAATAATTTAAAAAGGCAAATAAAAAGAAAAAAAAAGAAAGAAAGAAAGAGAAAAAATATAAAGAAAGAAAAAATAATATATATATATATATATATATATATATATATAAAGAAGAATCGGAAAATAAATCGCGAGAAACCATGAGAAAAAAAAGTAAATTTGCCGTGATATTTTATATATCGACGTTACGCGTGATACGTTGATTACTTAAATACTATTTGAAACATAAATTAAGCTGATACACGTGCAAACAGATGATTTTAGCTTTTAGCGTTCGACAGTACCGTTTTTTTCTCCTTAACAACAACGAGAGATCGAGATCAAGAGAAAGAGAGATCGATTGATCGATCGATCGATCGAGCAAAAATTTTTTTAACCTTTCAATCGAGTTTTCTTCATCTTCATCTCTCTCTCTCTCTCTCTCTTTCTATCCCTCCCTCCCTCCCTCCCTCCCTCCCTCTCTCTCTGTCTCTTTCCCTCTTACTCTTTACTACTTTTTTTTTCTCTTTCCCTCCTTTTTACCGGTACTTTCGACGCTCTCTAAGCTCTCGTGAACTCTCGAGGAGATCGTTGTCTCCTCCTACGTTCGTGGGATTGAGAATGAAATCACGAGAAACGTTTAGGATTAGATAAGAGGAGAGAGAGTTTCTACGGGGTTTGATGGTGGCGGTGGTAGTAGAGTGATCGGTGGTGATGGTGGTGGTGGTGGTGGTGGTGGTGGTGATGGTGTGGTGATGGTGGTGGTGGTGGTGGTGGTGGTAGTGGCGGAGTTTTAGGGATACCGAGAGGTTTAGGATGGAATTAACCTAAAAAAACACCTACACACATTTCCTCGTTCAACAATCACGGAGAGACTAATCCCTACCATTTCTTTTTTATTTTTTGTTTATTTGTTTGTTTCTTTGCTTTTCTTTTCTCTTATATCATTTCATATCTTCACAACGAACGAACGAACGAACGAACGAACGAACGAATGAACGAACGAACGAACGAACGAATGAACGAACGAACGAACGAACGAACGAACGAATGAACGAACGAACGAATGAACGAATCACGTCAATATAATTTTATCGAACTCGTCGATAGGAATATGAAAGACGTAGAGATACCACTGGGGTTGGGGGGGTGTGGGGGATGCAGTAATCAAGGTTTCTTACCTCATAGTAACACGTCGAACGAAAGAAGGGTGGTTAGAGAGGATGGATTGGATGGATGGATGGATGGATGGATGAATGAATGAACGAACAGATGGATGGATGGAAGGAAGATTCGGTGGTGCCGATGATGAAGAAGAAGAAAGATAGATAGACGGACAGACAGATAAATGAAGAAACGGTAGAGGATTTTGAGGGGAGGATTAACGTGGGAGGGAAGAAAGATTTAAGGGTGGTTTTAGGGGGGATCGTCTCATACGACATCTTACCTCCAGAAGTTCCTGACCACTTTGCGTCTGGGTCTGGGCCTGCTGGGTATTGTCCGGTTGAACGGTGATCGTCGCGGTACCGGTGGACGTCGAGGAGGGTGGCGTCGTCGGTTGGACGGCCTGTTGTTGTTGTTGTTGTAGTAGTAGTTGGTGTTGTTGTTGTTGTTGTTGTTGTTGTTGCGAGGTGGACGAGATGGAACAAATAGACGAGGAGGAGGAGGAGGAGGTAGAAGAAGAAGAAGAAGAAGATGAAGAAGAGGAGGAGGTCGATGGGAGACCCGTGAGTGTTGCGATGGCCGCTGCTGCTGCTGCCGCGGCTGCGTTTGAAGCTGCGTTGATGACCGCGTTGGCAGCGTTGACAGGATTGTTGTTGTTGTTGTTGGCGGTCAGCTGTAGTGCCGTAGCCGAGGGTAGGAGGGAATTTACTTGAGGAGGAGCCGTCGGAACGACGGTGGCCGTCGTCGGTCCCCCGCCGCCTAGCATTATCGTCGTAGTCGCATGATTCATGCTACTGCTGCTAATGCTGTTGTTGTTGTTGTTGTTGTTGCTATTACTGTTGTTATTATTGTTATTGTGGTTGTTGTTATTATTGATGTTGCTGTTCATCATCGTCGCCGTATTCGACGGCGAGATATTCGTCGAATTGCTCGTAGACGTCAACATTAGAGGCGTGGTTGGCGATATAGCGCTCGAATTGGTCGAACCGACGATGCACGTCGTCGTCGGGACGACGTTCATCGTCGTCATCGCCGCCGCCGTCGCCACCGTCGTCGTCGTCGTCGTTATCGGTAAAACGTTCAAATTCGATACGCTCGAGTTCGTCAACGGTGACGTAACCGAGCATAGGCTCAAAGCTACCGGAGATGATACCGAGGAGAGCGTTTGCTTCTTCAACAGTATCGCTTCCTCCTGATCTATTACTTGTTGCTGATGATGGAGCTGATGATGATGCTGTTGATGCTGTTGTTGTTGATGTTGTTGATGTTGCTGTTGCTGTTGCTGTTGCTGTTGCTGCTGTTGTTGTTGTTGTTGTTGTTGCATCATGTCACGATTTCTCCAGCTCTCGGCGATGCTCTCGCGATTTTTCCAGATAGTCGCGACGGTGCTACTAGCCAGACCTAGTTCTCTCGCAACGTCGCTCTTGCTCTTCCCACGCTCGATCTCTTGGATGATCTTCATTTTCTGCTTGATCGTGAACGCTAGCCTCTTTCGACCCTGCGTTTTGCGTTTTCGTTCACGTTTCAGGTATGCCCAAAATAATCGATCGCGTTAATCGACGACGATATCACACGACTCCCGCGTCCCAGCTCTTTCGACGGCCATCGGCGTCGTTTGTTTATAGCTGGGCACAACGAGCGTGCGAGTTTCGTTCTATCTTTTTTTTTTTTTTTTTTTTTTATAATTATTATTATTATTACTATTATTTTTAACTATTGTTCTTTACTCATAAATTGCGGGCGGGCGGGCGGGCGGTGGGGTGGGGTGGGGTGGGGTGTGGTCGGGGCGGGGCGGGGCGAGGGTGATGGAAAACTCTTTAGAAACGGTCACGTTCGATGTTGTTCATGCGATGGCTCCGCCCGTCCTCTCTACTACTTTTAATCCTCGCACGTACGGTGAACTTATCATCGATGAGACGAAACACAATTCTCTTATAATACTATCTTTTTTATACGTTTTGCAAGAAAAAGGGCGCTTTCGAATCTAATGAAATGAAACGATCGTTCGCGTAAATTCATTCCTCAGCGATACGACGAGTCCACTCTACGGCGATTCGTGTATAGCCAGGGTGGACGATGTTTGGACGAGGAGAAAAAACAAAAAGAAAAAAGAAAAAAAAAATAGAAAGAAATAAAAACGGGAAGAATGAAGAAGAGAGGAAGAAAGAAGGGGGGGGGGAGGACCAAAAGAGAGAGCAAAAAAAAAAAAAGAAAATTAATTCTCAAGTGTCATAGTAATCTGTACAATAATCCTTTGACGTTGAATTTAAATCGTCCACCATGGCTTTTTGACGCGCGTGCCAAAATCAAAGATCAAGTCTCTCTCTCTAAAAAAAAAAAACAAAAAAAAAAACAAAAATAAAAAAAGTAAATAAACGACGCAGCCATATGCAACTCTATAGGCAACAACATTTTCACAGCTACGGGTTGGTAGCAAAACTTCTCCTAATATGCATGTACATAATATAAATAGATATCTATAATACGACGATATATATATATATATATATATATATATATATATATATATATATATATATCGTACGGATCTATCTATCTATTTATCTATCTATTTATATATATATATATATATATATATATATATATATATATATATATATATACATATATATACATATAAATATAATGTACATACACTAATGCATATATTAGTTCGATCATTTTCAATCACGATCATCCGACAACAAAGTATCACGTGGCAAACTCTGGTTAAACTGGGGAGCTTGTTGTTAATGGAGATCAAACGTATCAGCTTGCGGTTAAAATGTTAAATTCATAGGCAAAAGGGATGTAGAGTAGTATATCTCGGGTGTATCCCTGATTTTCGATTATACAGAACGACCCCGAGAAAGGAAATTAGAGAGAATCGATTAGGATCGATTATATATAAACGATAATGGGCACCCCTACTCCGTTACCATTCAGCTAATTATTGCAAATCTGACGCAGCTAATAAAACCTTCGAGATCAAGTCTTATTCGCCGTTTCTTTTCCTCTTATATTTTTTTTTTGTTCTTCTCGTCTTTGGTATTTTTTATTTACTTTTTTATTTCATATGTATATATATATATATATATATATATATATATATTTATTTATATGTACATATGTATTATATATGTATAGAGGTATAGCTTTCTAACCTATTTTTTTTTTTCTATCGATTTGTTATTCGTCATATACCTCTCTTCTTTCTTTCGTTCTGTCATTTTTTTTTGTTTTTGTTTTTCTTTTCTCTCTCTCTCTCTCTCATTCTCTCTCTCTCTCCCTTTCTTTCTCTCTCTCTCTCTCTGTTGCCTTGCATAGTCTACGTGTGTGGTATACGTGTGAGGACATCGGTGATGTACAGTGAGAGTGTGAATGTGGGGATATGCGTGTGTGGTGAATGCACTTCTCAGGGAGAAGGTGTTCGTGAATGAACGAATGAGAGTAACGGCGAGTGGAGGAGATGGGGAAGGTTGAGGAGGGGTGAGTTCGGCGTCGACAGGCATCGTGGAAATAAGGAAAGAGGGGTGGAGGAGGATGGTAATAATATATATATATATATATCTCGCTTGCGTTTTTTTACAAGAGTCGATCGATCGATCGATCGATCGATCGAAGATTTTTCGAGATGTCTATCGCGAGTGGACTTTTTTTTCCTCGTTCTCTCTCTCTCTTTTTTTCTTTTCTTCCTTGTTTTTTTTTTCTATTTTTTGCTTGTTTCGGTTTTATTATTTTTTTATTCTTTTTATTTCTTTTATTTTTTTTTTTTTTTTTTTTAGTTTCTGTTTTCCGTCAAACTCTCGAACACACCTCTACATTACGACGTTCGCGGATCTTACTATACTTTTTTAACGATCATTTTCTTTCGATGACCTTGCGCCTGCGTGGAAAAAAAAAAACCCCGTTGATCCAATATGAGGAACAATCAATCCGTCCCCACGAACGCGGATATATTCGCGCTCCGTACGAATTTGGCTTTGTCTTTCGAAGAAAGGAGATTGGGAGGACAAAAAAAAATAAAGCGACAACCCCACCCCCCGCCCCCATCCGACCGCTTGAAAAACAATTCGTCCTGACATTATTTTCTGCACGGGATAATCAATCATCGTGTCGGTTATGGCGTTTTTTTTTTTTTATCTTTGGTCTCGCCGGTTCTCCGAGGTTTTAATTCTTCCTTTCTTTTTTTTTTCTTTTTGCTATATCCTTCGAATATATATCGATAGAACGATCGATTAAGTACGTTACGATGATTTTTCACGAAAGACGAGATTTTTGAAGAAGATCGGATCGTGCGTGACCAAAGATAAATATATGTACATATACATATACATATATATATATATATATAATATATATACACACATATATACGTATAGATACGTATATCGAATCTTTCATTTAAGGATTGAAATGTCGATGGCAAACTGGCCGGCCCTTATGGCAGTGCCGAATCGACACTTCGAAATGCATGGAAACGGGATTTTTTTCGGCGCATTTTGTCGTTTGACGGCCACTTTAATCGAGCTATTTTCTTTATTAAAAATTTATCTAAGAAAAATAATTATTATCATCCGTGAAAAGCGTATCATTTGTAAGAAGGTATCTACAGCGTACAGAAGAAGCACGAGATTGAGAAAGGTTTTGAGAAGAGGGGCGGTGAGCGAGGGGGGCTGGGTGTTTTGGTGGTTGTTGAGGGTTGAGGGGGCCGCGGGGGATGCGTGTATCGTAATTCGCGACGTACGAGCAGGGACGACCATACGTCGGGGATTTAATTTCAACGCAACCCCCCGACTGTTCTATGTATGTATGTATTGTATATTATATAATATATATATATATACATATATGTATATATATATACACGTATATCTATTTAATTTTTGAGAAACTTCAAAATTATGGAGACTTCGTTTGTTTATTTTTTTTTTCCTTGGTTTTCTTTCTTCACTCTCTTTTCTTTTCTTTTATTATTATTATTATTATTATTATTTTCCTCGCGCATCCGACATCGACATCTTTACGCTTCGATATCTCCCGACGTGTGAACAATAAAAAAAAAAAAAAAAGAAAAAAAAAACGAAAAAAAAGTACAAAAAAAAAACGACAACAAAAAAAAAAAGAAAATGAACGAACAACGAGAGTTGCTCTCCCGCGAGTAAAAGTTTTTCATTTAATTTCACTCTCCTTGAGATATTAATCAACGAGTAGAGAAAAAGATATGTGGAGAGAGAAAGATAGAGAGAGAGAGAGAGAGAGAGAGAGAGAGAGAGAGAGAGAGAGAGAGAGAGGGAGAAAGATGGAATTGTAAAGATATCGAGATCAGTGATCGCATCATCATCGTCATCATCTACGTGTCTCCACCGTCATATTTCCTCTGTAGAAGCTGCACGTGGTTCGTCTTGGTGGATTAAAAAAAAAAAAAAAAAAAAAAAAAAAAATCAAACGAAGAGTCGGTTCTCGCTCGGCCACGTCGTATCACGCCGAGCGAAAGACGGAGATAGAGATAGATAAGCGAGATGCAGCAATGCACACACACACATATGACTTTCGTTTATTTCAAAAAACGACTAAAACGTTCGAGACTAGCAACGAGTTGAGAGGGGGGAGGAAACGAAAATATTAAAAAAAAAAAAAAAAAAAAAAAAAAGAAATGAAATGAAAAACAAAATCGGACAAACGAAACGTTATTATAATGATCGAGTACTTTTTTTTCTTCTTTTCTTTTTTTTTTTTATTTTTTCTTTTTCTCTGTTAGAGAAGGAGAGGAAGGCATGCTGGATTCTCCTGTCACTAATTGCTAGCGATTTGTTTTTTTTTTTTTTTTTTTTTTTTTTTTGGTAACTGGCTGTGGGTGTGAATTTTTTTTCTCTCATGTGTGTATATATATATATATGAATTCTTTCTTTCTTTATTTCTTTTATCCTTTTTCTGTTTCTTTTCTTTTTTTTTTCTCTATTCGTCTTTCTCTTTTCTTTTTTTCTCCTTTTCATTATTATTATTAAGATTACTATTATTATTATTATTATTATTATTATTATTATTTAGGAAAGACGATGGAATATTCTATAGGGTTGATCGAAGAGAGAGGGTGCGCGGGGGTTTGTGGGGTGGCTGTGGTTGTAGTGGTGATGGCGGTGGTGGTGGTGGTGGTGGTGGTGGTGGTGGTGGTAATGGTGGTGGTAATGGCGGTGGTAGAGACGGTGGCGGTGGCGGTTTTAGTAAGAAAGGGGGGGCAAGGGGATATATGCGAGTATAAAAGAGTCTCCTTAAAGAAGAATATCCATTTAAGGAAAATCGTATATATATATATAGAGGTATATATATGTGTATATATATATATATATATCTACATATATATAAATATATATATATATATGGGATATATTTATAAATGGTGTGTATATATATATATATAAATATGGAACACACAAAAAGAGCATGCGACACGCACGACATATGGACAAAATACAAAAAACGTAGGTATCCCAAATAGAGTATATATAAGAGAGAACAGAATATTTTTTTTTTGTGAATGAAACAACAAGATCGAGACACAAACGTGAAAGAAAAAACTCGGAAAGTAAAATCGGTTGCATTTTGACTTACCTCGAGGAGCTGTTGATTTCTTATCTCTCGTTCCCGCCTAACCGCCTCCTGTCGTTCCGTCTTCTCTTGTTCCTTGATGAGCCTGTTATGATATACGAAAAGATTATATATAAATCATCGATCGATATATACATATACGTATAATAGGATCACAATTAACGTAAAGACGATTCGTTAATTGAAATTAACAAACGACAAATTGTGGGTTATGCGCCGTTGGTTAGCGCGATAAAAAGTCGATCGAGTTTTTCGATAAATGCAACAAAAAACAGGTCACACCTGGCCTGCTCTTTGTGCCGTTGAGCCTCCTCCTTTGCGAGTTTCTTCGCGTATGCCAGCTTGTCTCTCTCGTACTGATTATTAGTCCTAATGTCCCTGAAACCACCGGCTGCTCTGAGCTCTTCGAGACGTCTCGCAACCTCCTGTGCACCGAGCCTAACGAATTCCGCCTCGGCCAGACCCATCGTCGGCTGTAGAAATTCACCGACCAATGGACGGGACGAGAACGAAAAGTTCGCGGTCGTAAGCTCGGCGGGATTCTGTTGTTCCAAAAACTGGAAAGATCCCCAATTAAATGCTCTTAGGTTGTAACGATCGATACATTTATTTATTTGAATTTTTTTTTCTCCAAACCACCCAACCACCCACCCATCCTCTTCGTCAAATATAATTTCGTATTAATTTGTACTCTCACCTTCACTAGATCGGGACTGCACCTAAACGTTTTACCGCAGGGACTGTAATAGGAAACATCGCCCTTAATGACACCAGTCTTTCCTAGTCCCTTGATAACGGTCTCCCGTTTCCAACCACGTTCCAAGGGCATCTGTAGATCCCTCTCGCTTGGCTTTAGCTTTCTTCTCTTTGCGCTGGGGGTACCCTCGGCGTTATCGTCGTCAGTGTCGGTGACGACGTCGGTGTTGCTACCGCTCTCACTGGTGACGTCCATATTGCTTTCCTCGCCCGACGCCTCGAGCAATTTGTTCTTCATCTTCTCCTGTAAAGATCGCTATATAGGGAGCATGATTTTAGTGAGAAATCAAAAGTGAAAAAAAAGAAACTAAAGCTCCAGCGCGGTTGGTCCAGCCTAGAGAAAGAGAGATAGATAGATAGATAGATAGATAGAGAGAGAGAGAGAGAGAGAAAGAGAGTATAGGAACAGCGTTGACTCTTCCGGACGATGGACGTAAAGTTCTTGTTTTTTTTTTTCTTTGTTTTACGATAAAAACTCAAATGATAACGAACTTAGCGTGGGGAAATGAAAATCGTGATTTAACAAAAAAAAAAAAAAAGAGGAAAAAAAATGAGAGAAAGAAAAGAGGAAAAGCCGCAAGGGAAAAGAAGAAATGCAATATCGGAACGCATAAAAATTGTTATTACCTGACTCTTGTCGTCAATCTGGCCCGTCGCCGAGGCATGCAATTGTGCAGCAAGTATGTTCGACCTCAGCAACGAGACCTGGTGTGACAATGGCACGCTAGGATCCAACGTCGGCGTGGGCTTAATGCCCAGTGCTCTGCTCTGAGCTAGCAACGAGGCGACGGTGTTCTTCTTCGGCTTGGAGACCCCTCGACCGAGATTACGCGGGCGGCCATCCTTGTGATGGGTCGTACTAGCTGCGCTCTCGCTTTCCTCGCTGCCGCTGCTCGGCCTCTGCGGTGAATCCGCAGCGGCAAATAATTGTGCCAATGAGGGACTAGGCGAGGCGGGAACTGGTACAGAGTTTTGCGGCACTCTCCTCGGCTTTGGTCCGGGTTTTCGTCTCGCTAGATTAATCAATGTATGTGTTTCGTCGATTGACGATCGACGATTGGAATTGAAAAAGAAAAAACAAAACAAAACAAAATTGTTTTTCGGTCGACACGCATCACCCTCCTCCTCCACGGGCTCAAATTAACCCTTAACGCTCCAAGTGTCCCTCTCTCTCTCTCTCTCTCTCTCTCTCTCTCTCTCTCTCTCTCTCTCTTTTTCTCTCTCAGGCACCACCACCGATCTGCGGCGCTCTCTACTCCGTGTCTGCTTTTCAATTCGTTATCGGTTAATTGCTTACAAATAGAAAAAATGATACTCCTGAGTCAGTTACAACACAAGCGATCAGCAAAGACAGTCAGAATTGAATCTGTTCCATTGTTAACCCCCATGTATTTTTCAATTTTTTTTTTATTTTTTTTTTATTTTTTTTTTTTGTTATTGTTGAGAAGAAAAATGTATTATCTTTGCGAGGAAAGCGTAGACACATTACTCAAGTTCCAAACGTTACCCGGTTATTAATCAATACAAATATTGTTATCGAAATAATATTACTCCTGAGACGAATAAAGATTCTTTCGAACGGCATTAATATTATCATTTAAACGTCATTGTAGCAATTAAAATCTGACACTTGAAAACTAGCGAGTCGAACGATGATGAGAATAAGTTTGAGTCGCCGGTCGATATTCACGATTAAAAGTCGGAGCGTTAAGGGTTAATTATCAAGGGATCGAACGTGACAATATTAATGTTATATTATCGTTTACGATTAACAACACGTGGATCCGTGCCACGTTGTACCACCGGTGATACACGTTATAAACTTGATCTTCAGGCCACGCGTCGTGTTGTACCCACCACAATGGTGATACGCACACTCGGACATATTTATTTTAATGCGCTGAGAAAATATATATATATATATATATATATATACGTTTGTGACAAAAATTTAATTCTGTAAAAACAAAAAATATTTCTACCATAAAAAATCGAGGAATTATACAAAATGTAGCATATCGAACAAAGCACATATGAGTTCCGTTTAATTGATTATATTTACAATTGATTAATGAATTACGTGTAATGGTTGATCAGTCGAAATATCAAATGGCCTGAAGATCGACGGGTCAGGCAAAAAGAGCTTAGCACGTAGAACGCGTTAAAGGGTAGGAAGAGGTAAATGGTACGCGATCGAGAGAGAGAGAGAGAGAGAGAGAGAGAGAGAGAGAGAGAGAGAGAGAGAGGAAGGGAGAAATATATATGTATATATGTATATACTTACACGTCCGATCGGAGGCGAGCAACGATTGGCTCAAATTGCTCAGCTGACTGAGCGGCTGACTGGCGGAAATCGGCGAGCTACTACTCGTCGTAGCCGGTTTAAGGGATAAATTTAATGGAGCATCGGAGTCGTTCGAGTTGCTCGCGGCAGCATTGTTGTTGTTGTTGTTGTTGTTGTTGTTGTTGTTGTTATTGTTGTTGTTGTTGTTGTTGTTACCACCGCTGGTGTAAGCCGACGGAGCTGGCAATACGGAGCCGTTCGTTGAGTGGGCGGGTAATTTGATAACCTCCACGCGATCGACGGACTCTCGATACTCGTTCGAATCGGTCTATAATATCAAATCGGACGTTTTCGGTGTCTTCTGACCAGAAATTCGATTTAACGATTGATCGAATTTCGTAAAAGAGATAGAAAGATAAGGAAGGAAAAGAGGAAGGAGAAGAAAGGGTGTAGAAAAGGTAGAGGAAAGGAGAGGGTTTGGTTCGAGGTGGGGGAAGAAAAAACTTACCCCTGTACGATTGTACTTTCTTGGCTCCATCATAAGGGACGACGAGGTAGTGTTCGTCTGATGAGCGCTCAACGTAGGTACCGCCGGTGGATGAACACTGACGCTCGGTGTGTCCAAAGAGATCGTCTTCTTCCTGCCACGATTCGTCGTACCAGGAACTTTCGGACCGACTATACTCGAGGTATACTTTATGATCTCCGTGTCGGGAGGCAAACGCACGCCCCCCAATATACTGCTAGGATCGCTAAACAAATCAAACGACATTTGTATATATACTCGAAATACCGAGATACTTTCCCCAACCCCACCCTCTACACTGTGTTCTTAAATCAGATATGTATATATATATATATATATATATATATATATATATATATATATATATATATATATATAACATTTTCGATGCTTTTGGGCACGTGTGAAAATTGAATTCAATTTAAAAAATCGAGATCGTAATAATCCTCACCTTCCTTCCTTCGCAGAGCTGCTGTTAAAATCGCAGCGAAGCGTGAAAGAAAATCAGGAAATATTATTCTAAACGTTTTTCACTTATCTATTATCTATTTCTTTCTTTTTTTTTTATTTTTATTTTTTTTTTTTTTGTTAGCTTACGATCTCTTTCGTATTAAACAAACACATTTTCCCTTTCTCTTCTACTTCCTTCCCCCCCCCCTCCCTTCTCGTTGCCCTCATTCGTATCGTGTCAACGAATGTTTCGGGGCAGAAAAAAAAAGATAAAAATATATATAAAAAAAAAAAAAAAAAAGTAAAAAATAATAGTAAAGGGTCGCGCCTTTACTCAAATTTACCTGACGACGTTCGTTTGGGAATTTGGCGTGCTGCTTGCCGAGGTATTGTGATGCGTTGGCGTAACCGTGGCCTGACTCGACACCGGCAAACTACTGCTCGTCATACTCGGCGTTGTCGAGCTACTGCTGCTCGCCGGTGTCTTGTGACTCTTGCTCGACTTAGCTGCAAATTAATCACATTTCGATCAAACGGATCTCGTTCGATTAAATATTAGATAATAAGGTTTAACGTAGATTAGTATTAACATCGGCCCCTAAGTCGATTATCGATTACGATTATATCGACCACCGACCATAGAGAGGGTGGAGGGATCATGATCATCATCATCATCATCATCATCATAATAATAATAATAATCATCATCATCATCATAATCATACATAATCATTATCATCATCATCATCATCATCATCGCGCGTTAGCAATTATACATAAATATATATAGACGCACTTTATATTTCTATATTAAGCTATTGTGTATTATACATTATTAATAAATATATCTATATTAAGTTGTTTGTTTTACTTACACTTGGTAGACTTGTGGGATGAAAGGGACGGGGGATTCAACAGAGATGCAGGGTAAGGCGGTAGGAGACTCTCCGCGCCAGGTGGAAAACCTGGGAGCCCTGTCGCACCCTGCAATCTCGCGAGGTAGTCCTGTGCCGCCAAATGTGAGGCCATCGTCCACCATGCCGCACTAGCAGGAGTTATACCTGCAAAATAAACAAATATATCTTACGAACTTTTTCTACACCCTTTCTCCGTGGCTTCCTATCTTTTTCTCTTTTTTCTTTTTTTTTTTTTTTTTTTTTTTTTTTTTAATATTATGATTATAATTATTTCTCCTTAACGTATTCTCGGCTAACTTTGATTTCTTTTTCGTTCTCTTTATTATTATTTTTTTTTTTATTATTATTATTATTATTATTATTATTTGTATATTTCTCTAAATAAAAATCTTTCACGCCAGTGATGATCACGTGAAGCGAGAACGTTCGTCGTAGTTTAACTTATCAAAGTATACTATTATCTTTCCTCTTCTTCCTTTTTTCTGTTTTTATTTTTTCTTCTTTTCGTTTTTTTTTTTTTGTTTTGTAACTTTTATCAATGAAACGAGGTACCTTCGAGGAAACATGGCGACGAAGGTGTGAAAAGATTTCGTTGATTGTAGTAAA
>OU426854.1:9473017-9483017 GCA_911387685.1 Dolichovespula media
TACATACATGCATACATACATACATTTATATATATATATATATATATAAATATAAATATATATTCACATAGAAGAGACTCGAGTATCGTTGAGCGTACAATTTAAATATTGCAAAGTACGGTCTCAATGGAATTTGCATTGATTTGCGAGAGGACACGAGAAGGTTTTCCAATTTTATCGGATCGATTAATTAAGCGTAGCATTCGAGAAGGGGCTATAGGGGGTTGGAAGGGTGACCGGCGAGGAGGATTTAGGGTGGGGGAGGGAAAGGGTTGGCGGGGAGGCGGAACGAGGAGCGAGGAATAAACGAGAGAGAGAGAGAGAGAGAGAGAGAGAGAGTAGGAAATCGCGCGCAAGCAGCCTCTCTCTCTCTCTCTCTCTCTCTCTATCCTCTTCTCCTCTCTCTCTATCTCTCTCTCTCGGTTTTGCTATCGCGACGCGGCGATCCATCCATCCGTCCGTCCATCCGTCCGTCCGTCCCTTTTTTCTGGAGGGAGAGGGAAGAGGGCGATAGTCGAAGTATATATATATCGATCTTTGCGATTCATCGAATATACCATATTCTGCGAAAGGAGAGGACAGACGACAGCGATGATGGCCGTCGTCGTTCGGTCAATCCTGCGGCCTAGCTAGCTAGCTAGCTACCACACCACCGGCTGTTACTAGTTCGATGATAATCGGAGGCAGATAGAGAGAGAGAGAGAGAGAGAGAGAGAGAGAGAGAGAGAGAAAGCCATTCTAGTTTCGATCAAAATGCTCGCTCATTATGGGAGCGTTTATTAAACCGCTAATTACAGATATACCGATCAGGTAACCGATGATGATTATAGTTGACAAATACGCGAGCGATCCCACATACATATATATATATATATAGATATACATATATATATATATATTTTTTTTTCTTACGTACCCACGTGAAGTAATAAATTGACGAAAGTATCGTGAGAGATGACGAACGATTTTCATCATTTCTCCTTCGTTGTTAACGTCTTTTAACCAATCCGAATGAAAATCATGCTTGAAAACTCTTCTCGATAATATATATATATATATATATATATATATATATATTTGGTAAAATTGCGAAGAGAAAAAACACACAAAGGAAGGAAGAAAGAAATGAGAAGAGGAACAATCGATTTCCTCGGCGAGAATATCGAGTTAGTTGTTCGCCGCGTCGTCGTGTTTTCGAACGTAACGTATATATATAAAAAATATAAGTATATATATATATATATATATATATATATATATATATATATATAAAAACTGACTTACCACCAAAAAGTGCAGTGGGATCGAGCAGCGGATTGGCCTGGTCCGCCTGGAGCTTCTCGGAGGTGGAGGTGGAGCCCGGCGTTGCCGTTGCCGCCGCTTCACCTCCGCCACCTCCGCCTGATGCGGAGTTCTCCTTCTCCATGCCAGTCCCCTGTAAAAATCAACGTGTTTCATTTCTTATAGCGTTTACCACTTTTCTCTATATTACTTTTTAATAACGTCCTCCTCTACTAATAATTACTCTACCATTAAGTAAAACTCGATATGCCTTATTTCGTCACTTGACAAATTTCATTGGGGGGGGGGGGTGGATAGGTGGAGGGGTGAGAGGTGGTAGAAGAAATCAGAGAAATTTATTTAAAACAGAGCGAGATATATATATATATATATATATATATATCAAAATAATAAAAAATATTCAATGTCGTCGTGTGTTTGTTTTTTTTTCTTTTTTACTTTTATTTTTAATTTCTTTTCTTATTATTATTATTATTATTATTATTTTTTTTTTTTTTAATTAAATCAAGTATCGATATTAAAAGCGAACTCGTTTTACTGGTACTGGCTCAAACACGAAGCTCGGATGGGTTGTGGTGATGGTGATGGTGGTGGTGGTGGTGGTGGTACGGTACACACGCGTTTCAATGAATTTATTCAAAGTCAAGGCGATCAACTCTAACTCGCGAGATATCGTTTCGAGGTTCTACAAATCGACTCGATATCTCGTACTATTAAATGAATAATTTATCAACGTAACACGCACGGTCAATGTACTCGTCGCTGCCGTCGCCGCCCGTTTTACTACCGACCGAGAGAGAGAGAGAGAGAGAGAGAGAGAGAGAGAGAGAGAGAGAGAGAACGGCTTCTATATATATTTTCTTCTATATATATATATATATACATATATATATATATATACTTACATTTACGTAAATTACTACAATATATATCCGACAGATAACGGCATTAAAATCATACGCAAATACGTACTAATACGTGTTCTACCGCCAATTCGTTTGATTGATAATTTCGTATTTACGTAAGGGAACGATAAAAACGATTGGAAAGTATTGGAAAGTATTACGAAAACACACACACACATATATATATATATACCCATTGGAATGCAAATAATAAATCCAATAAAAGCGATTCGATTGATATAATTATTTTAACGACGATAATACGGTGATTGTTGATAACGAAAGCGTTAATTATTGAAAATTTCCAGATAATTATCCATTCATACATCCACTCATCCATCCTCACGCCAAGTCAAGGTCACGCATAATTAAAATATTACGACGGGGGGACATTATCCCATGTATATATATATATATATATATATATACACAAATATATAAAGATAAAATATGTTTCTACTCTTTCACCAAATAAACTGGCATTTGCATTCGGCAGACTGTTGTTTACCAGCTAAAGAAAAGGCTTCCTCCTCCTCCAAGCGCTTTAAATAAAGGTCATTCTCCCCTCCACGTCTTCCCCTCCAGCGCTTTCAATCAGCTGACTGGCATACTACTCCCCCTTCCTCGCCCTGTCAGCTGTTGTATAAATATACATCGTTACAACGTTGAGTCAGGTTGTGAGCTGGTGATGGTGGTGGTGGTGGTAGATACTACTAGGCTAGACAGAGCGCGCGACACCGTTATTATCATATACTCGGTTATAATAGTCGTTAGTAGCGAGCAAGTATGATGCATGTATATGCATCTATGCATCTATGCACGCGTGCGTTCGTAAATGTGCAAGTACGTACGTATGCATGCATGTACGTTTGTAAGTATATGTTTGTGTGTCTCACGCGTACTGCAAGTATACGGAAACGCTATTGTCTCTTACTAGTCCGTCTGAACGATTATTAATCGATGACGCGTCGATTCGTGACGTGTGACCCAAATACAATTTCCTATAATTACGATAAAAGTTATTTGTCTCGTTAGAGGGGGGGGGGGGGGAAACCATCCAATTATTTCCTTCTTCGTCTTCTTTTCTCTCTCTCTCTCTCTCTCTCTCTCCTTCTCTCTCCTTCTTCCTGTCTCTTTTCTTTTTTTTTCTCCTCGTCCGATTTCAATCGGACGTATTAATTTACATATGAATTTATTATTTGTTTTAGAACGCGATCGATGAAGAAATTCCGAGAGAGCGATTCGTTTCGGTTAGAATCCGAAATATCGAATATTAAAGGAACACGAACGATATATCGGAAATTAATAATAATAATTATAATAATAATAATAACAATAATAATAATAATAACAACAATAATAATTTACTAATTATTCGTAAAAAAAGATAAGATCCATTGATATTTCCTTTTCGAGTGAGTCTGGTATCTAGTGTTTATTAAGTCGTCAAAGAATAAAATAATGGAATTTTCCGATATATGCATACATATATACATATATATATATATATATATATATATATATATATATATATATATATATATATATATAGTGTTTCTTTCGATCGACATAATCGATCTATGTAGATCGATCACCGTGTTACCTCACTCAAGTAGTAGTATTCCAAATTACTCCTCGTAATTTTCAAATTTACAACAAATCTCTTCTTCTGAAATGTATCCCCTCTCTACCCCGCTGATCGAAGAAGATTTAGAAGAATGAACGAGCAGGAAAACAAAACAAAACAAAACAAAACAAAACAAAATAAAATAAAATAAAATAAAATAAAGAAATAAAAGCAAAAGAGGGCATTACTCAATTCTCGACATTGCCCTTGCCTTTCGAGTTACGTTATCTAATTTAATATCACAAACGAATGAGCAAGCATGCAAGCGTCATCGTCGTCATCGTCATCATCGTCGTCATCATTCCCGGCCTTCTTTTTTCTCGAATTGGTTTCGCCTTTGGTTCGAGAAAAAAAGAAATGAAAGAAAAAAAAACGATAGAAAAAAGAAACCATTCCTCGGACTCGTCCGTTTCTAACTCTAAACGACGATGACGACGACGACGACGAGTATGACGACGACGACGACGACGAGTATGACGACGAGGAGGAAGTAAAGGCGAGGAAAAAAGGATTAAAGCGAATGATAAAGAAAACTCGCGTCGTTCGTCCCAAGAATAGAAATAAACGAAAGAAAGAGAGAAATAAATAAATGAAGGAACGAAGGAAAGGAAGGAAAGAGAGAGAGATAGAAAGAAAGAAAGAAAGAAAGAAAGAAAGAAAGAAGGCGAACTCGCATAACGCGTCCTCGGCGCTTTTCGTCGTCCCTGAATATCCGGGCGAGTTCGCAATGCTACCCCCGTTTTCAGGGAGCCGAGTGGTACTCGGAGGTGCTCGTAAATTGGCGAGGAAACGGAGGGATGCTAGGAGAGACGTTCCTGGGTGGAGAAATTCTCTCTCTCTCTCTCTCTCTCTCTCTCTCTCTCTCTCTCTCTCTCTCCCTCTCTCTCTCTCTCTCTCTTTCAGACACACACATTCTCATTCTCTTTCTCTCTCTCTCTCTCGCTCTCTTTCTTAAGGGGTAGGGAGAGAAGGGTGAGAGAGATGGACCGAAAGAGGGGAGGGAGAGAGCTAGGTAGCTGCTAGTGAACGAGAAAGACGGAGATAGAGATAGAAAGGGGGCGCGCGAGAGAGAGAGAGAGAGAGAGGGTAAGGGAGAGAGAGAGGGGAGGGAGAAGTGAACGGAGAGAATGGCAAGTCGAGAGCAAAAGGAAGACGCGGTCGACCATCGATTTCTCGACCGGTATTACGCGCGCGCTCCCCTCCCCCCCCCCCCCTCCACCACCCCCTCCCCATCGTCGAGGAAAAAAGTTGGTGCCGTTGTTGGACGTCCCAGGTAGTAATGCCTACGCTCGTACAAAAAAAGAGAGAGGGAGAGAGACAGAGAGAGAGAGAAAGAGAGAGAGGGGCGAGGGAGGGAGGGAAGGAAAAAAAAGGAAGAAAAAAGAAGAAGGACGGGAAAGAAGAAACGGTGAAAAGAGAAAGGACCAAAAAAAAGAAAATAAACCTTCTTCTGCCTATACTATACTACCACCACCACCACCACCACCACCACCACCACCATCCAGTTTCTTTAGCCTCGGATATTCCATTCTTTTTTCTTTTCTCTCTTTCTTTTCTTTTTTTTTTTTTTTTGGTTTTGATTTTTAATTCTTTTCTTCCTTTCTCCTTCGAATATCTTCGAATAATCGGAGGACGGGTGATCGGAAGAGGGGAGGGAGGGAGGGAGGGGAAACGATCAGATTATATGCGTTCGTAAAATTCGTGAAAACATTACCCAATGTTAATTATCCCAAATAATTATACATCCCCTATTTGTTCGTATTCGACTTCGTTATCTTGCCTATTGTCGAATATTGCGAGAGTATATAAATCTAGATACATTCGAATTTCTCTGTCTGTCTGTTCTTTCTGTCTGTTCTGTCTCTCTCTTTCTCTCCTTTGTCTTGTTAAGAGCACGAGAGCTAGGATTACGGATAAGAGCTAATCTTCGATTGCTTTCTATGCGATTAGAAGAAGAGTAAAGGGTGAATGATACTATTTTGGTATATAATCGCGTGTGTCGTTATATAATAGATATGAATGAGGACATGAAAGAGAGAGAGAGAGAGAGAGAGAGAGAGAGAGAGAGAGAGAGAGAGAGAGAGAGAACGATACAAATGCGACTACGATTCGCATAAAGCTTTTAATGAAGCTTCCACTAATAACGAGGTAATTTTATATATTCATATATATTAAATAATAATATTCATAGAAATCCATTTATCTTTCGACGACCGATCGAACGAAAAAAAAAAAAAAAGAAAGAAAAAAAGAAAAAAGAAAAAATTAAATTTTTATTAGCGACTCGTACGAATCGATTGAATTTTTTCAAAGCTTCAGAGTACCTTATATTCGTCGTTGTAATATAACGAGCGATAAATGGAGAGGAAAAGTAAAGGGGAGTGGTTGAAAAATGTAAAATTGTAAAAATCAAAAATACCAGGTATAAAATAAATTTCCCAATTAAAAATCATCGACCTCGTTTCTCCTTTTGTAACGCTGTATATGTATATCATTAATAATACGCGTTTCTCGCAAAGGGAAAATTCTCGTTCATTATTCCTCCAAAGACTCTTAACATCGTTGAAATGAAAAGATGTATATATATATATATATACCGTGGGAAAACGAGGGAGAGAGAGAGAGAGAGAGAGAGAGAGAGAGAGAGAGAACGAGAGACAGTGAAAGAGAAGAATTAAATACACAAGCACGATAGAGATAAAATTCGATGGAGCGACGTCCCAATTTTATTTCGAGTATAAAATAAAAGAAAAAAATGTTTTCATTCTCGCGCACCGACTACCCCCTCCGCCCCCCTCCCTCCCCGATCCCTCTCCGTACGTATTTCCGATAGTAAAGTCCCCCCCTCCCCCGTCACCAAAATACTTTGGAAAAGTGGGTTAATATTTAAACAAAGTAGACCGTCACTGTTTTTCTTTTTACCCTTTGTTCTCTCTCTCTCTCTCTCTCTCTCTCTCTCTCTCTCTTTTTTTTCATCGTTCTCTATGCATCCCCGCCACCCCTCTTACTTTTCGCGTTTTATTCTCTTCTTCTGATTCTTGCATATCTACAATTCCATTTATATACTTATTCATACATACACACACAAACACATAAACACACACACACAATCATTGCGTATGTATGTATATATATATATATACTTATAGATTAAAAAATTTTGGTATTTTCAATTACGCCCCCGCCCTCCATTTCATTATGATTAACTATGGACCAGGAGGAGGAGGAGGAGGAAGATTTTATACCGAAAGAAAAACAAAAAAAAAAGAAATAAAAATAAAAGAAAGAAGAAACGAAACGGGAAAAAAAAAAGGGACAAAATAAAATATAAAAAAGGGGGAGAGAAAAAAGAAAAATCACAGGACGAATGTCGAAAAAGTTTGTTTAGCGGAGGGATGGAACAACGTCCGCTACTATTTCGTGCAAAACTACAGCGCGCTAGAGACAGATGGACGAATTTAGCTGTTCGATTAACGAACAGCCATGGAACTCTCTTCTCGGCGGACATTTTCGAGAGAAGAGAAGATATATATATATATATATATATATATATATATATATATATATATACACCGACACACACACACACACTCATACATATATATATATATATATATATGTACGTGGCAACGGAGGACCTCGAGATCTTGATGCTTTCGCAGAGAACGGAGCGACATCGCGGCTCGCGTTTCTGTACGAGCGAGAGCGAGATAAGAGAAACGAGAAGAGAGCCCAGGCGAGTGAGTGACTGAGTGAGTGAGTGAGTCTGAGAGAGAGAGAGAGAGAGAGAGAGAGAGAGAGAGAGAGAGAGAGGTGGTCGCAGGAAGGTGGGAGAGGTAGAGGAGGAACAGCAATCAATACAGAGCCACCAGAGCAAAACCATCCCTCGACTCTCTCTCTCTCTCTCTCTCTCTCTGTCTCTCTCTCTCTCTCTCTCTCTCTCTCTCTCACCCTCTTTTCCCTCCATCTCATGCATACACAGGCGCGCGTGATCACACGAACGAACGAACGAACGAACGAACGAACGAACGAACTAACCAACGAAGAGAGGAATATACAGCACTATTCTTGCTTTCTCTCTCTCTCTCTCTCTGTCTCTCTTTCACGACTAAATAGTATATGTATGTACCTGCGTGTGATTGCGACTGTATTTCTAGGTAGGATAGAACGTGGTTTCAGCGAGAGCCTTCTATACAAAAGACACACGCTTTCACGCACGTGGATTATGAAGAGAAAAGAGAAACAGAGAAAGAGAGAGAGAGAGAGAGAGAGAGAGAGAGAGAGAGAGAGAAAGAGAGAGAGAAATAGAAGGGAGTTGGCAGGCACGCGTTGTCTCCTATCGTAAACGATAGAAATCGTATTATATATCAACGATTAGATATCTTTCTTACGTAGAGATACGTAGAATTTAGAACGCGTCTCGGATGAGTTTGAGACTAGATATTGAAAGGATATAAATAAGGAAAAAAAAAAGAAAGGGATTTTTAATTATCAAGTGACGCAAAGTTTATGTTATGAACTGAAAATATCCTACCATATATGTATATGTATATATACGTATGTATATATTATACATATATGAAATATATAAAAATACGTATATATATATATATATATATATATATATATATATATATATATGTACATATGTTTTTTTGTCTATTTATTTATTTATTTCTTTCCGTATTCAACGAAATGAATAATGTATACTCACAATTAATTACGAGGTCTCAACTCATAGTAGAAGCCGGCTCCACTGGGCTCCATCACACCTGTAATAGAAAATTACGATATAGAATTAATAATCTATCTCTGTTCGGTATATTCATTCCTTTCACGATTTTATATTTATCGTATTTATTTATAATAAACGTCATTATATATATATATATAATGAACGAAAGAGAAAGGAGAGCGCGCGCGCGCGCGCGTGTGTGTGTGTGTGTGTGTGTGTGTGTGTGTGTGTGTGTGTGTGTGTGTGTGTGTGTGTGTGTGTGTGTGTGTGTGTGTGAGAAAGAGAGAGAGAGAGAGAGAGAAATGCCCTAAATCAAAATACGTTGGAAAATATCTCTCTCGAAAAATAGGAATAGGGACAGGCGTATCTCTCATTGTCTCTACGTCATCGACACGAGGCCGGACTTGCATTACGTAAATGCAATATATAGTATATAACGCGTTGGAAACCGGTGAGATAATTTATATACGGTCGAATGGACTGGCTATGCCTCGATACACACACACACACACACACACACACACACACACACAGAGGGTGGGGGGGGAAGAAGCTGCATCGAACGATAGAAAACGTACCCCCAAAAGAGAAAGAGAGCGAGAGAGCGAGAGAGCGAGAGAGAGAGAGAGAGAGAGAGAGAGAGAGAGAGAGAGAGAGAGAGAGAGAGAGAGAGGCGGGCGAGTCCAACGAAACGTTGATCGCCATCCATTAGTAATTAGCGGGTAATGGATATTACCCTCTTGTTAACGTTCAGTATTCTAGAAACACTACTTACATCACGAAAATACTATCCCCTAACGGTCTACTTTCATACGAAAAAAAAAAAAGAAAAAAAAAAGAAAAGAAAAAAAAAAAGAAAGAAAACCGAAAAAGAAATTAAAACGAAGGAAAAAAGAAAAAAAAAGGAAGAAAGTTTTCCCTTTCTCGGCGAACTAGAAATCGTATGGTTTAACGCTTAAAAAATGAAAAGTTGAGATAGAAAGCGGAAAAAAATAAAAAGAAAAATAAAAATAAAAAAAAACATGAAAAAATTGATACAAACGAACGAACGAACAAAATAGCTGTCAATAATTCTCGAGTTAAACGCGATCATGATATAATTCGAGTTGACGGATCCGAGATAGTTATAAACAATATAATTCGGTCATTCACATATATTTTAGGTGAATATATATATACATATATATATATATACATATACATACACGCACACGTACACATACACATACACAAATATACACATTATGTTTTATGCGTGTATAAGCGCACGTATAACCCATATACGAATACCTAGGAGGTAAAAGAGGAGAAGAACAAACGGAATCGAACGGTTGCCTTCAATAAACAGCTCTTTTATTGGCGTTGGGCACATTACACGCCGCTGAATAGCTAATAAATACTTGATGAAGTTTAATACCCGATGATTTACGT
>OU426854.1:9493017-9503017 GCA_911387685.1 Dolichovespula media
TAAGAAAGAAAGAAAGAAAGATAAATAAATAAATAAATAACAAAAAAAAAAAAAAAGAAAGATTTTTTACATCTTTCGTTAAAACCCTTCCTTCCTTCCTTCCTTCCTTCCTTCCTTCTTTCAATAACCTCCGATTTATTTTAACGTTTGAAAAATTATTTTCCCCGGACATTAAATCATAATCCTATGATAAACGCATTATATTTAAAACACAATCTCGTTAACATATCCATCAACCACACTCCATCATTTAAATTCGTTTATTAACTCTTCTCTCCTTGTAAATCAATTTATTTTCACAAGTAGAAGAAAAAGAAACGAAGGAAAGAGAAAAGAAATACGGACGACACTGGTGCAAATGTGATATTAATATAAGAAAGAGTAAAAGAGAGAGAGAGAGAGAGAGAGAGAAAAGTATAAAACCAAAAAAGAAAGACGATAAACTTGTACTCTGTTACCAAAAAAAAAGAGAAAAGAAAGAAACATAAGAATAATAATCACCTATCGTAGAGGGGAAGAAAAGAGAATGTAATGGAGAAACAAAAGAAGGAAAAATAAAAAGAAAGAAAAAAGAAATGAACGAACGAATGAAAGAAAGAAAGAAAGAAAGAAAGAAAAGAAAAGGAAAGAAAAAAAATAGAAGTACGCAACGAACGACAATCGAAGGATGAAGAAGGGCGAATAACCGATGAACAAATTGGAAGTATATATATATATATATATATATATAATAATTCACAGATTTATTCGTCCAGCTGATACTTGGACGCTGCCCTGGAGTATACATACATACATACATACATACATATATACATACGTACATACATATATATATATATATATATCTCGACTTTCGTTGCGGCGGATCGATAACAGAAACCGGGGTGGGGCATTGTCGTATTCCCTCTGCCTTCCCCTTCTCTCTCTCTCTCTCTCTCTCTCTCTCTCTCTAGCTCTACCCCTTAGCCACCAACCCCCCTCACCGCCCTTGGTCACCACCCTCGACGAGCATCCCTGACGCGATCGCGACGCTAAGGGCTCTGACGCTGCCCGCACGTGAATCCCTCTTCTCTTCCAATACCCCACTACCCCCTTTTACCACCCTTCCACCAACCATTTCCTCTGTCCTCAACCCTCTCTCCGCTGCACCGATCCAAACTCCCACCTCCACCAACCACTACCACCTCCACCTCACCCTCTACAAACGTTCTCCTTCTCGTTGTCGTCAATGTTATCCTGCAACGTTGTAGTTAAATTCGTGTGAGTGCTCGTTCTATACAAACGTTTCTATAAACGGGGTGAACGGGAGGGGGGTAGGGAAGGGTGGAGGAGAAGGGGATTGAAATGACCAACGTTAAACGGAATTAAACTTGTTACTCTCTTCTTCCCGTCTCTTTTTCTCTCTCTTTCTCCGTCTGTCTGTCTGTCTGTCTGTCTGTCTGTCTGTCTGTCCTACCTTTTTCTAAAGTTTACGAAGTAATTAAGAATCCTTAAAAGTAACGAGTTAATATAAACGGGGGGGGGGGGTAATAAAATAGTATCATTTATAATTGAGTATTATTATTATTATTATATTAATAAAACTTTGATTCTTTAACCCAATGAAAATGTAATATACTTGAAAATTGCTATCGCCTCGATATTACTCTCCTTCTCCCCCCCCCCTCTCTCCCTCTCTTTCCCTGTCTTTCTCTATAGTTAACAAAGCAATTAAGAATTTTATAAGAGTCAATAAGGAGTAAGATATATATATATATATATAAAAAAAAAAAAAAAAAAAAAAAGATACAAAATTTATATAATTGTATATTATTATATTATAATGAAACTTTAATTCTCTGACGGACACACAATGAAAACGTTAAATACTCGAAATTTCTATCATTTCGATATTATCTCCCCTACCACCCACCCCACCCCAATCCTCTCTCTCTCTCTCTCTCTCTCTCTCTCTCTCACACTCACTGTCACCATCTGTCCTCATTTGTCTTTTCCCAAAGTTTACGAAGTAATTAAGAAGAATCTTATAAATATATATATATATATATATATATATATGATACAATAAAGAATATAATGAGATACAATTTATAATTTGAGGATTATTATTATCGCCTTTGCGATAAAAATTGTTATTAGCTAATTCAATAATAACGTTAAATAATTGTAATCAATATAGACTCGATATTTAAACTTCCTCGGTGGTATCTCTATACTTATTATACAACACGTCGCGATCTCATATTTCGTTAATAACGATAATGACCTAGGGAAAAAATTTTTCCTAAACACAATCAACGAATGAGATAGATAGAGAGAGAGAGAGAGAGAGGGAGTGAGAGGGACGGAAAGAGAGAGAGAGAATGAGATATATAATTATTTATTCGGACAATGCACTTCGTTGACGCGTAACATTCGAAACGAATATGACACATACACTGCGTGTGAGAGAGAGAGAGAGAGAGAGAGAGAGAGAGAACGTCGGTAATGATCTAATTATTTTTCGTTCGAAAACCGACAAGCAGAATACGACGATAGAAACTCCTCTCTCTCTCTCTCTCTCTCTCTCTCTCTCTCTCTCTCTATCTCTCTCGCGTAACGTTTAAGCACTATTATTCGAGCCTTTTTTTTTTTAATTATATACATAAATAATTATTCGCGATAAGTTTAATTTATCGGAAAAATTATCGTACAAAAATGGACAGACCTTTCGGAATTACTCGCTCGCTGGAGGTATATATAATTAATTCGTAATCGATGAGAGAAGAGGAATGAGAGAAAGAGCTCGTTATAATAAATATTATCAACGTTCGATGGATCGATTCGCACGGAAACGTATGCAATTAGACGTCGTAAATAACGCATCGCGAGAACGTGTTTCTCGAACGCATTGACGAGACGGAAATAAAAAAAACAAAAACAAAAAAAAAAGAATAAAACGTATCCATTGTAAAGAAGTAATCGCGCGAGAGTCCCTCCCCTCCTCTGACGCAATACTAATTAAAGTAATATGTATATTAAACGTGTCTTCTTGTTTCTGTGATCGACTCGAGATAAAAAAAAAAAAAAAAAGAAAGAAAGAAAGAAAGAAAAAAAAAGAGCAAATGAAAAAAAGGAAAAGCAAGATCCGTCGTAGTTTCAATAATCGAGTCGAAGTCTCGACTACGACGTTCTTTCCGATGGCTCCGTCAAACGTTTATTGTTTAAACGATGAAAATTTATATGGAGTGCGACTTTAGAGACAAGGGGGAGGGGGCCACAAAAGGGATAGAAAAAAAATGATATTTCTTCGAGATTATCCGAGATACCCAGATTTTCTCTGTTGATATCTAGATATAAATTATATCGGTGTTACATATATATATATAAATAAACGTATTATGATATATCGATATATAAGTCGACCCTTTTTTCTCGCTCCTCAAAGTTACTCATCTTCTCGCGATTTCTTTTCGACGATAAATACATACACACACGTACACACATACACGCGTTTACCCATCTATCTCTATAACGGATCTCTTGAAATTTCCTGGCTCTTGTCCAATCAGAGTACTTCGACTTTCATCGTTTCCCTTGTCATAACACATTTTGCCAGGTTTTTCTTTATCGACTGTAGTTTGTTGATTGTGTGTTACATACGAACACAGTTACACGAAATTCTATTGCGATTTCGCGTCGACGTAAGTAAGTCTCAACGATTAAGAGGAATATCTAACGTATAATAATAATTATAATAATAATAATAATAATAATAATAATAATAATAATAATAACGCTCACCACGATTTATATTTTCTAATTCGAATTACGCTTTATTATATTAAATCGATTATTTCGATCGGTATGAAAATAATCATTTTTGTTGCGACGTTATAATCGTAAGGTCGAAAAGATAAAGGACGAATAAATGAAAGGATATTTATGTGTGTGTGTGTGTGTGTATATATATATATATAAATAACGAAAAGGATAAAGTCCGTTTACGCCCGGATTGGCGGCTCTTTTCGAACGTACCAACCGCAGACACACTTTCGTGTGTACGATATGAAACTCTCTCTCTCTCTACCAATAGTTTTTGGGCCGCGTCCGCAGACTATGATTTTTCCTATCGAATCGTGTTTTCAAAGACCGCAAGTCCGAATCACCGAATAGGTATATATATATATATATATATATGTATATGACGCATATACATATACAAATACGTATACGTATATTTATATAAATGTACGTTTACACCTATATATATTTATATATATATATATATATATATACATATATACACATATTTCTCTACCGTATGTAGTTAGGTATTATATATGTACGTACATAGAGACGTATTCAGAAGAGGGGTAGGTTCGATCAGGCCGCAAAAACGGACGCAGGAAAAACCACAGATATCCATTCCGTAGAGGTTCTCCTCTGCGCGAAAGTGCAAAACGCCATGAACAGGGAGGTATGGGGGGAGTGTGGGGGGGAGGAGGGGGGAGGGAGTATGGTACTTAATTAAAACGAACGTAAACGAGCACGCGAATCGGCCATGGTGGGTGGTGGTGTTCGTTCCACCGATACGATTTTATTGCCCGATCGCCGTTCTTCGTTTCCTTCTTCTCCTCCTTCTCCCACTCCTCAGCCCCCCTCCCCCTCCCCCTCCCCTCCACCGTCATTTCGAACCCACTATCTCGGAACTTCCGTGTTCGATGATACGCGAAAACACATCTTAGAGATCGGATACGATAGTTCGATATTTATCGTTGCTCCTATCGAACGAGAAAACAAGAAAAACAAGAAGAAGATATAAAGAAGAAAAAAGTAGAACGAGAAATAAAGGGACGGGGGGGGGGAGAAATAAAATGGTATAAATAAAAAAGGCGATGAGACGATCGAAACAATTCGATAGGATCGATCGATCCGGCCCGATCGATCATCAGATCGAACATTTACTTTTTTTCCTCTCTCTCTCTCCCTCCCTCCCTCCCTCCCCCCCCCTCTCTCTTTTTTTTTTCTTTCAAACCTTCGAACGTCACTCGTCAATTTCCGTAGGATACTTTAAGTCGAGACATTCGTAAGAAAGAGAAAAAAAAAAAAAAAAAAAAAAAATAAATAAATAAAAGAGAGGAAAAGAAAGAAGGAGGAGAAGAAGATGGAGAGAAGAGGGAGAAGAAGGAGAAGATAAAAATCAAAGATAGCTGTCAACGTGGCTCGTACGGACGTTAACGTCGATAAGTTTAAAGAAGCCACCGTCGTCGACGTCGACGTCATCGTAGTAGTCGTAGTAGTAGTCGTCGTAGTCGTAGTAGTAGACGACGTCGTTGACGTAGCACTTTTAAACCGTATATCGATCATCAGCCTCGCATCCTCTCTCTCTCTCTCTCTCTCTCTCTCTCTCTCTCTCTCTCTCTCTCTCTCGTCTATCGAGCGAAAGTTATTATTAACGAAAGACTGCGCCGTCGTCCGACTTCTATTCGGAGTTCGTTCCATTCGAACACAATTTTAATACGTTTTACCGTAGGCAACGAAGACGGAGGAAAAAAAAAAAGAAAGAAAGAAGATAAAGGAAATAACTGATACAACAACAGGGGGAGGGAGAGGAATGGGGATGAAAAAAAATAAAGAACCAATAAGAGAGAGAAAAAAAAAAAAGGATTCGATTTAAGTGCCACTGGCGCGCGGCGTATCCATCCAGTGTCCACTCTCGTTATTTAACATTTAAACGTGATGGATGAAGGAGAGGGAGGAGAAAAAAGATGATGAGTAAAGAGAAAGACAGAAAAAAGGAGAGAGGAGAGAGAGAGAGAGAGAGAGAGAGAGAGAGAGAGAATGAATATCAAATAAGAAAAGACCATTACGATATCTCTTTTTCCTCGCGAGTCACCTTAGGAGGCAGTTCTCGTGTTCCGGAAGGGGAACGGACGCAAAGTCGGATCGATTTTAATCCTTTAGAGAGAGAGAGAGAGAGAGAGAGAGAGAGAGAGAGAGAGAGAGAGAGAGAGAGAGAGAGAGAGAGGGAGAGAGAGTTCGTAGGGGTGCGCGGGGGAAAAAGGGGGTTGGGTCGCGTTCATTCCTCCTTTCTCTTTCTCTTTCTTCGCTCCTTTTCTTTCTACTACTACTACTACTACTACACTACTACTGCTACTACCACTATTACTGCTAGTAATATTACTACTACTAGCAGTTAGCAGTACGTAGGTAGGTGGTAGGTAGGTAGATAGGTAGGTAGGTAGGTAGGTGGTAGATAGGTAGGTAGGTACGCGTACCGGTTCGTTGGTTGGTTGGCAGTTAGCAAAGCGGCAGAACACTCGTATAAAGAGTCGTCGTCGTCGTCGTCGTCCACCGACGGAAAAGGAACCGGCAGTTAATCGTGCGTTAGAGAGGACGACTTATACCGGGTGACATTTAAACTAACTACGCCCTATTAAGTTTCAAAAAAGAAAGAAGAGAACAAGCGAAGAGATATGTGAATATATATATATATATATATATATATATATATATATATATGTGTTGCGTGAAAAATGAAAAATATTTAAAGAAAAAGAAAAAATTA
Organism: Dolichovespula media; assembly: GCA_911387685.1. NCBI lineage: Eukaryota > Metazoa > Arthropoda > Insecta > Hymenoptera > Vespidae > Dolichovespula > Dolichovespula media. The sequence goes on from OU426854.1 coordinate 9,499,568, forward strand.
ATATATATATATATATATATATATATATATATATAAAACGAAATCATCAATCGTCCGCACGAGTACTCTTTCTTCTTTCTTCTTCTAATTTTTCTTTTTTTTTTGTTTCGGAACCCCGTACAAAACTACAAAACGTTACCATTAAATAAATCGTATTATATTATATAATGATCGGATGTACATAAAGTAAACTAAATTGTTAACAATGCTTATCGTTCGTTAGAGATAAGACGAGTTAACAGTAAAATTTACTTTCCAGTCTCACCCAATATATATATATATTATATATATATATATACACTCGTATAAGCGTAACGTATCCGCTTACGCGTCGTGCGTGTCCATTTCTCTCTCTCTCTCTCTCTCTCTCTCTCTCTCTTGTTAACTCATTCTTACTCCTTTCCTCTCTCATCGTTTCCATATCACTCTCTCTCTCTCTTTCTGTTTCTCTCTTACACCGATCGCGATTTTCTCGTTCTCTCTTCCTCCTCCTCCTCCTCCTCTACAATACGTCGTACGTAGTCGTAGTTGTCAGAGGACGTACGCACGCGCACAAACGAAGAGTCACAAAGCTGTGTGTATAACGAACGATATCTCTCTCCTGCACACCGTGAGCCAGCCAAGCCCAGCGTCCAAGGTGCGTCACGCTCGGAAATATGCGTGCCTGACTGCCTGCCTGCTTTTGCTTGCTGCCTGCCTGCCTGCCTGCCCTGCCTCTGTCTGGCTTTCTGGCTTGCTTTCTTGCTTTCTTGCTCGCTTGCTCGTTCGCTCGTTCGCTCGTTCGCTCGTTCGCTTGCCTGCCTGTTCGTTTGCTTACTTGTCCTGCCTGCCTGCCTGCCGCTTGCTTTTGCCTGCCTGCCTGCCTGCCTGCTTGCTTGCCTTTTCCGCCTCACCCTCCAAGTTGAACTGCAGTTGCATCGATGCAGCAGGACACACATATGAACGTAACCTTTCAATGTGTCTCGAGTTTGCGATCGCATAAAGACTCGCCGCACGAGTCCTCTATTTCTCTCTCTCTCTCTCTCTCTCTTGTTGTACGTTTTCGTGCGTGTGTGCGTGCGTGCGTGCGCGCGTGTGGGTGTGTATGTGTGTATTAAGGATACACAACAAACAACAGGACGAGAGATCGAACGGAGTTAGTAAGGAGACTACGAACTCTCCGTAGTATGTTTATCCCTTCTTTCTTAACGTCTTACGATCGCTAAAAATACATGCTTTCATTGATCTTGATATCTCCGAATAAGAGAGAGAGAGAGAGAGAGAGAGAGAGAGAGAAGAGTAAACTCTTATCACGATATCCCCTCACACCACACCACACCCCTCGAGATACTTCTTCTATATCGTTTATGTATCGAGATAACGGTAAGAATTATTCGTTTTTAATACGATTTTTATTTTCTTTAAAAAAATAAATAAATAAATAAAATAAAATAAAACGAAACAACATTATAAGTTTCTTAGAAATATACCTCGTTATAGGTTATATCATTTGAGAGAGTTCGATTCGTACGATAAATACGATCGATAAGTGTCACAAGACGTATATTTAAAATCGTCGGATACGTAACGATAGCGTATGCGCGTACGAGGAGGATGAACAAAAGAAAAGAGACAAACAAGGAAAAAACAAATAAACAAACAAACAAAAAAAGTCGAGAAAAAGAAAAGAAGAAAAGTAAATTCTTGCTTCGTATTATTGCGAAGAGATAAAAACACTCGTGTTATCTCTCTAACGCGACGTATAATAGAGGGAGGGGCGAGAGAGAGAGAGAGAGAGAGAGGGCGGAGGAGGGAGTACGAGGGGGGGGGGGATCGAAGAGAAAAAGACAAATCACGAGGGAATCTAACGATCTCGATTATTGTCGATAATCGCTAACGAAGAACTCGAGAGAAAGAGACGGACAGAAGCGCCGCCGTGGATCGGCGAGATCGATTTAAAGATCTAAAAGTGAGGCAGCGATTCTCTTCGAAGTTGACCGTATGACTCTATGACTATAACTGAATATGACTATGACTATAAGTGTGACCAAAACGAAGACGACGGAGACGACGAAAAAGACGAAAACGACGAAGACGACGATGTGGTGGACGAGAAGAAAAAGGAAGAAGAAGAGGAGGAGGAGGAGGAGGAGGAGGAGGAGGAGGAGGAGGAGGAGGAGGAGGAGGAGGAGGAGAAAGAAGAGGGCATAACGAGGAGAGAGGAAGATCTCGGCATGCGTCCAACGCACACGCGTGCACGAACGAGGTACTCGCGTGACGCAAACGGCGGCCTCTGAGCTTCTCTTCTGGCCGGTGCGCGACGAGAGGACGGACGCGATCTCGTTGCTTGCTAAAGAGAGAGAGAGAGAGAGAGGAGAACGTCGATACTCTCTTTCCATCGACGTATTAGTCGGCTCGACATCGTCGACTAACTATCCCGACGTGCCATCGAATATCCCTCTTTCCACTTCCCCTCTCTACTTCACCCTCTTGCTCTTTCTCCAGGGCTGCTACGAGAGATAGAGAAAGAGACAGATATATATATATATATATATATATATATATATATATATATAGAGAGAGAGAGAGAGAGAGATGGTTTGTGTATGTGTATGGACGCGCGCGTGTGCACCTTCCTTCGTTCGAAAAGCCGACCGCCGATCCGGATCGCAGTCTCTCTCTCTCTCTCTCTCTCTCTCTCTTTCTCTCTGTGGAGAATACGAAGCAAGGATACGGTGGAAGGTAAAGGGAAAGAGAGACAGAGACAGAGAGAGAGAGAGAGAGAGAGAGAGAGAGAAGCGGAGGAGAGATCGATCGTGTAGAGGCGGCCAGAGAGTCGCGAGAGTTCCTCGTTTTCGTCACAGTTTCCATGCCGCTGCTGCTGCGAGAGACGCTTTTGGAAAGGCTTCTCTAATGGCGCTCGACGTGATCTCCCTCGGTTCGAAATTCTTTAGAGATGGGACAATGAAAGGGAAGGAGAGAGAGAGAGAGAGAGAGAGAGAGAGAGAGAGAGAGAGGGAAAGAGAGAGAGAGAGAGGGAAGGGGACGACATAGGGGTTATGCTTGTAAAGGATCGTATGTATGTTCCAGGATCTTGTCGAGAGAATGAAACGTTATTTGCGTACTGTTTCGTGTCAATTAATATATGTTAATGTAAATAAATATATATATATATATATATATATATAAATATATATACACATATATGTGCGTGTGTTAAAAATTATATATACATATATATATATATATATATATATATATTGTCTTTTATACGATCAATGACATTATCAATTGCATATTTCAGTAATAAAGTAAACATTTCATTCATATATTTATATATATATATATATATATATATATATATATATATATATATATTTATATAGATATACATTATACAAATAAAAATGTCATCTTTTGATTAACAAATGAGAATACATACATACATACGTACATATATATATATATATA
>OU426854.1:9508017-9515517 GCA_911387685.1 Dolichovespula media
GATATATAGATAGTTCGTTTAATCGGAATGACACGACCACCTTTGAAGATAGTTTTATTTGGAACGTATAAAGTAAGGCTTACTCATGTCTCGAACTGATCGAATCTAATGTTCTTAGTATCTCCAACTATCTAACGATGTATCTATCCTATTTCTTCCTATAACAGAGATAATTCTTTGCAGAGTAACGCGTGTTATGACGATTGTAAAATGACACATTGCGAGTACAATGACGCATAGTACGTGAGACAAAGACAGAGAGGGGTATGGGTTAGTAGTCTCGGTTATTGTAAATTATTTCTCTCTCTCTCTCTCTCTCTCTCTCTCTCTCTCTCTCTCTCTCTCTCTATCTCTCTCTCTCTTTCGCTCTTTCCTTTCTAGTACCGAACGCGCTCAATAATCCCGATGTCTTGAAAGGTGATCACGAAACCGTGACGAGAAGCCGTCGGAGCGAGTCGCCATGTCTTCGTAAAGAGAGAGAGAGAGAGAGAGAGAGAGAGAGAAAAGAGAAAAAAGAAAGAGAGAGAGAGAGAGAGAGAAATGTAGGGGTGGAGGTAGAGAAGGAGAAAAGAAAAGAAAGGAAAGAGTCCCCTTGCTTCCGCTCTCGATCGTCTCGTCCGTTCGGAAAGTAAGCGAACGAGTTGTTCCACCCTGTGTGTATTTGTAAAAATACATAAGCGCGAGTATCTACACGTACGTACATGTGCATCATACAAGGTGAAACTCATTGTTTTCGCCACGTCGGGAGAATATTTGTAGAACGGTTAACGACCGTGAGAGAAGAAGGAAGAAGAAGTGGAAAGAACTATAGAAGAAGTAGTTGTAGTAGTAGTAAGTAGTAGTAAGTAGTAGTAAGTAGTAGTAGTAGTAGTAGAAGAACCGACGAATCGCTCATCTGTAAATAGCACACGAAATCATACCCCTAACACACACACACACACACACACACACACACACACACACACACACACACACACACACACACACACACACCCTTCCTTCACTCAACCCCATCCCGATTATCATATAGAAGAATCAAGCGCGAAAAATAATCGCGAAAAGAAATTTCGGAATGGATAATGTCGAGATGTTATTTATTTCGAAGAGAAAGAAGAAGGAAAAGAAAATAATAATAATAATAATAATAATAATAATAATAATAATAATGATGATGATGATGATGATGATGATAACAAAATACTTTCGGTGGAACGTAAGAACGATAACGTTTTCGGTGAAAGACGAAGATACGATATTTATTTTGAAAGAGGGGAAAGAAAAAAGGAGAGAGAGAGAGAGAGAGAGAGAGAGAGAGAGAGAGAGAGAGACAGAGAGGAAAAAAAGGCGATAAAACGTAAGAACGAAAATATTTTCTGTGAGAGACAAAGATAACGATATACTCTCATGATACCAAAACTATTCCTCTAGTAGTTATCTCCCCACCCCCCCTCTCTCTCTCTCTCTCCCCCCCCTCTCACTCTCTTTCTGTTCCGAAAAAGAAAAATAGCGAGCCTTCGTGGAAGAAAGCGTAGGCAGGTAAAACCACGCACACGCGTATATAAGCGTAGGTGTATATCGACAGCGATGAGTGAGACAGAGACAGAGAGAGAGAGGGGGGTGGGGTTAAGAGGGAGAAAGAGAGAGGGAGAGGTAGTAGTCGTTGTAACGAAATACTGCAAACCGATGTACCGATACTGCAAGACCGGATGACGTGCGTTCACGAGCAACTTACGTTACGGAAAGTCCACACAAGCCAAGCCAGATATTTTCTCTTCACTATGATGATAATTCTTCCTTCCTTCCAATGTTTCTTTCTTTCTTTTTTCTTTTTTAACTTCTTCACGCACACTCACACAAATATACATACGTGTATGCACGCATATATATATATATATATATATATATATATGCACGATCTTATTGAATCTTTGAATCTTTATATCGTTTATCACTTAATTAATGAATGAATGAATGAATTAAAAAATAAAAGAAAGGAATGAAAGGATGAAACTTGTAAGAAAAACTAGATTAATCGTTTCCAAGAGTAAAAGAGGAAAAGATGAGAGAGGGGGCAAGGGGGTGGGAGAAGAAACGAACCCAATGAAAATTTATCACGCGAACGATTAAAGATCACAAAAATGATTGTATCTATAATAAATTTTTCTAATTCTTCGATCGATCGAATTATCCGATATCAGGGGTATAGAAGTTAAACCACACCACACATACACACACACACACACACACACACACACACACACACACACACACACACTCGCGTTATCACTGAGTTACTTTGGATCGACACCTTATTAATATCGCGATATCTCTTGCTCACACACATGCACACACAAAGTAAGATATATATATATATATATATATATATATATATATATATATATACATAAATTTATATATGTATAGGTAGAGATAATAGAGAAGCTTTTTGGGAAGCGAACGAAAACCGGTTGGAAAGCGATCGACCGGAATCGGCGAGAGGACGACGAAGCGTAATCCACGTGGCTCGTACGACGGGAACAACCACACTGCAGCATACTGATTCGAGCAGAAATGTAGAGAGAGAGAGAGAGAGAGAGAGAGAGAGAGAGAGAGAGAGAGAGAGAGATGGAGAGAGATGGAGGGAGGGAGAGAAAGAGGAACGGACGGATGGATCTCGGTGAAGGCCCGAAGGAGGAGAGAGAACCCGAACACGCTCCTGGAACTCGGCAAGAAACGTCGAAGAAAGGGACAGAAAACACGAACACGGCTCGAGGGAAAAGAAGCAGGTAAGAAGAAGTTTCATCGTCGTCGTCGTCGTCGTCGTTGATGAACGAGAGACGATGACTATCTTTCCTTGCTAGTCTCTTCGTACTCGAAGGAAAAAACAAAAAAAAAAAAAAAAGAAAAAACCTTTTCTAATGTCGCGAGATTAGAAGATAGATTTATGCGACTTTTCTTTTGCATTTCTCTCTTTCTCTCTCTCTCTCTTTTTTCTTTATCTTCCCTTAATAAGATGAATCCATTAATTAATCAAATATATATATATATATATACACGTGTGCGCGCGCGTATAAATATTTATTAATATATATAAATTTGTCATCAATAATGTATAAAGTTATTATATTGTATTAAATGTCGTGTTTGAAATACATATGCATATACTTCTCTCTCTCTCTCTCTCTCTCTCTCTCTCTCTCTTACACACACACAAACATATTCTTTTTACAAAATATTTAGAAATTGATTGTCGCTATAAAAATATTCAGGATAATTATATATCCCAATTATCGATTTGAGATTATTTAAAGAACTCACTAAAGAGAGAGAGAGAGAGAGAGAGAGAGAGAGAGAGAGAGAGAGAGAGAGAGACAGACAGAGAGAGAAAAAGGAAAAAAATAAAAGAAAAAGGAGAAAAGAAAAGAGAGAGAGAGAGAGAGAAGAAAAAAAAGGAAAAGCAGAAAATAACGTTCGCCAGGCGAGTGTTTCCATTGAAATGGACGTATATAATAATACTAACTTCTCTTCGGTGTCGCGTACTCTTTCGTATCGATGCATAGTGGTAGGTAGGATACATCGTACATACCTGATTGCACAAATGACTGAGCTCATCGAACGCATGACGTCAACGAGAGCGTGCTCTTGTATCGTAGATGATTGCAACGGGCCGATCCGGGATCCGGGGAACGATTAAATCCTCGTCTGCGCGCGATCGGTAAATACCCCCCCCCCCCCAACACTGATACGGGCTTAAGATTGTCGAGAGAGGCTCGAGCGCTTCCTTTTTTTTTTTCCTTTTATTTTCTTTTTTTCTTCTTTTCTTTTCTTTTCTTCGAAGGAAGAAGAAGAAGAAGAAGACGGAGAGAGATGAAGAAGAATAATATGCGACACAACGCCACGTCAGTGTCGTCGGGCTAGCTTCGCAATAACATCATCCTTTTTTTTCTCACTCTCTCTCTCTCTCACACACACACACACACACACAGACAAATACACGCTCTCGCTCTCTTTCTCTTTCTTTCCGATCCCAATCATATTCCACACGAATTCCGCATATTCCGCACCGAACGATGATAACTATCACTTCACCAATAATATTTATATCTCCTTTCTTCACTGTTAAAAGAAATAATAACTTCACTCGAATGAACTTCACTCTGGGTTTTAAGCCGTGAGAGAGAGAGAGAGAGGGAGAGAGAGAGAGAGAGGGGTATATGTTTGCGTATACGGGTGTGTGTGTGTGTGTGTGTGTGAGACAATATATGAGAGAGAGAGAGAGAGGAAAAGGTGGGGAAAGGAACGGGAGGTTCAAACTACTAACATAAATAAAACAAACAACGATCGATCATCTTCTCATCACTGATTCACACGCAACGTTGCTTCTGCAACAACTATCCTCACCTCCTCCGCGTTTTAGCGATATATGCTCGTTGTTGTGTTCCTTTTTTTTCTTCTTCTTCTTTTCTCTCTCTCTCTCTCTCTCTCTCTCTCTCTCTCTCTCTTATCGTCGTTCGGCAGAAAAAGGAACAAGAAAAGAAAAGAGAGGAGGATCGCGTTCGAACTAGACTACACGCACACTCAAGAAAAATAACGCGAAGAGATACATATACGTACGTACGTGTACATTCATATAAATGTATATAAATATATATAATCGGAGCCCGTTGTTCGAACGTAGTTAAGGAGAGAACTGTGTTAGAGAAATCGTGAAAAATATATAAATATAATATAATATAAAAGGCGCGTAGTATCGTTCCAAGGAGAGTCAGTTAGTTAGTTAGTTAGTTAGTTAGTTGGTTAGTTAGTTAGTCGGCCAACGAAAGAAAGCGCGAGTGCAACGCACGCACGCAAGCACGCACGCACGCACGAACTCACGCACGCACGCACTAACTCTCTCACGCGCGCACAAAGAGATATACAAGCAAGCAGGCAGCACGCACGCACGCACGCACGCACACGTCATACAGACAGGGCCGCTGCTCAACGCACACTGCCATTAGCGGCACCATCGCCATCGCATCTACCACCACCACCACCCCACTACTACCACCACCACCCTACTACCACCACCCTACTACCACCACCTCCTCCTCCTCCTCCGCTGCCACCACCGCCGACGCCACTGCTACCACTACCACCGCGCCTTTACCACCACTACCACCACCATCGCTACTACACCACTACTATTACTATACTACTACACTACTACTATTACCACCACTAACGTCACCACCACCACCACCACCACCACTACTATTATATCTGGTACTAGTAGTACCACCACCACCACCACCACCATCATCACATCGTCGCACCACCTCACCACCATCACACCATCACACCACCACACCACCACCACCACCACATCAGCAAGCACTCTCGGCACGACACACGGAAAGGAGTAACTCTGTTCGTACCACGTGCTTCGTACTCGGAACGTGCGGTTGGCCAGACTTTCCCGCTCCGGCCGCGTGTGTGCCGCCTTGCATGCATCTCTTTCTACGTGTGTTTATTCCTCTCTCTTTCTCTTTCTCTTTATCTTTCTCTCTTTCTCTTTCTTTTACGCTTTCTACACGTTTACATGTGTATCAGACGATGACACTCTCCGAGACAGATATAATTACTCGTTTATCTACTTGTCAATTTTTTTTCTTATTCTTTTTTTGGATCGTTGTTGTGCGATATCAACATCACATAGACAACCGGGTATATATGTAATTATATTCTAATAACGTTCTAATCATTAAAATAATATCTAATTCTACTTATGTGTGTGTGTATATATATATATATATATATATATATATATTATATATGGAACGTACATAATTAAATTAGATTAAGTTTCTATATATAGAGTTATACTATATATAGAATCATTCTATATATAGAGATTAGATCATATCAAATTGATATTGGTTTATAGAATCATGTTACGATATAATTATATATATATATATATATATATATATATATACACAATATTAATATATATATATGTGTGTGTGCGCGTATACAGGTATGCGGAATCATTTTACTTGTATTAATACAGGCAAATGAAAATATTCGAATAACAGATTCGGAATAATCGAATTCGCCGCATCGTTCGCGTTCTTATCTCTGATCGATTCTGATTATTCTCGTTCCCCCTCGCCTCCTCTCTCCAAATGACTCATCGGAACCCCTCCCCCCACCTCGTTTTACCTAATCTGTGAATTCCCATCCGTTGCGACTACTTATCGTGTTTCAGTGTACGGATTAGAAGATATTCGAAAGAAGTAACGCGTTAAGGAATGGAAAGGAAAGTAAAGGAATAAACGTTTGAACGCATTATCGTAATGTCAGGGTCACGTGCGAAAATGCACCCTTAAACGAAGAAACATATGTGATTTTTGTCTGGACAAGAGAGAGCAGCAAGTTTCATGGTTTCACGTGACCATGACGTTGGAAAATACGCGCGACGTCTCTCGCGAGTAAACCGGTTCGATTCTACATTCCGACATTATAGTGTCCTGCCACACATCGTCTATGAGCTCTATGTATATATGTATGTGTGTGTGTGTGTGTATGTGTATGTTTAAGTACCTGTCGTTATGTATAATACCACTATATAGATATCTATGTATGTATGAAAAATATATACACATATATATGTATGTATCATACATAAAGAAGCTTTTTTACGGACAGATTATAATATTTCTTTCTTTCTTTTTTCAAATTACAAACTTAAAACACGAGGTTCGTAATTATAATCGTAATAACGATAACGACAACAACAACGATGATATATAATTATCGTTATTATTCTTAGAATAGTAAATGAATTATTATATTCTCAGAAATGTCTAATTCGATTTGAAACGTGTAGTAGAGTTACGTTGTTAACTGTGTACGCACCCAGAAGGAGGAGAGTTCGTATAGTACAGGTGTAAAACCCAAATAAATGATTCATAAAACGATCATGAGTCATTACTCATGGGTCGGTGCGGGGGGTAGCGGAGCGGGGAATAAACATTTATTTCGCAGGTAACGAAAGGCGTCGCGAAAACATTTGTCGAACGAACGAACGAACGAACCGGACGGACGACGACGATGATGATGATGATGATAATAATACATTTTTGGATTAGGTATGCGACGATGGTGGTGGTGGTGGTGATGGTGGTGGTGGTGGTAGGAGTGGGAGTGGAGTTTTATCTCTGAAACAATGAGTTAGTCGGGCTATCGCAAACTCCGCTTAACTATCCGTGCGAGATGTGGGGGTCACCAAAGTGAACCGATAGAAGTGGAGCCTCGAAAGAGACAGAGAGAGATAGAGAGAGATAGATAGATAGAGAGAGAGAGAGAGAGAGAGAGAGAAGTTCGCTTTGTCCTTTCACCAGAGTCCTCGCAGATATTTCTCTCGTCGAACGCGACGAACGCACAAAGAGAAGACGACGACGATGGTTGTCCTCTCTTCTTCGTCGTCCTCTTAGTCTTCGTCGTCTTCGTCGTCGA
>OU426854.1:9518017-9528017 GCA_911387685.1 Dolichovespula media
CTCTCTCTCTCTCTCTCTCTGTCTGTCTGTCTTGACCGACCGGTCGTTAGAAACTCGCCCGACATAGAATTTTTCCACGTGCCGGTTGGTGGATATAGGATGATCATCCTATTACGACTTGGCGATTTTTAACCGACATATTTTTTTCTCTCCTCTCTACCCCCCTGCCGCGCGATCGTGAGGATCGCGGGGATGCGGGGAAGTAACGGTAGGGGGGGGGGTAGAGAGAGAGGAGAAGAAAAGGAAGAAAAAAAGGACGTAACGTTTCCTTATCGTTTACTCATTTCGATGTCTTCCTATTTCCTCGTACACGATATTTACGACTGTATCGTGTATATATATACTTGTATATGTGTATCCAAGTATGTGCGCGCGTACATACGTACGTGCGTGCGTACGTAAGTACGTACGTACGTAGAGACAAGGTATGTAATCGTTAAAGTCCGAGCCGGATAATAATCTACTTTGTTTACTTTTATATCACGTTTTCCGTCAGGAATATTAATGGAAGATTAAACGTTTAGATTTTAAATGAGGAGACATTTCTTACCTACGTGTGTCCGTCCGTCCGTCCGTCCATCCGTCCGTCTATCTGTGTGTGTGTTTCTGTTCGCGCGCGCGCAAGTGTAAAGTAAATGAATCTTTTTTTTTGTTAACGTTAATTAGGTATATATACATATATATATATATATATATATATATATTATACCAAACGTTTTTCATATTATTCGAGAGCTTAAAATTATCGTGCGGACGACGACGAAATAAAGAGAGAGAAAGAGAGAGAGGTAGAGAGGTAGAGGTAGGAGGTAGAAGTAAAGATAAAAAAGAACAGAAGAGTAAAAGTCGGTGTCGAGTCTCCGTTCTCATTTGGCTCAACGTCTTTTGCGCTCTTCGATTTTTCCAAGTCCGGTATAGGTGTGTATACCCTAGCAACCTTCTGGATTCGAGAAGAGACTCGATCGCTTGGTGGCAATCGTGAAACGCTTGGTCCCCCTACCAACCAACCAACCAACCTTCTTCTTTCCCCCTTCTCTCTCTCTCTCTCTCTCTCTCTCTGTCTCTCGTCGCTCGTTTTATTACTTCTCTCCCCTCCTGCCGCGTCGCGCCCTTTCTGCAAAGAAACCACTCGTGTTCCCTCTCGCGAGCCAAACCGAGTTTCTATCCATCCCTCCCTCCCTCCCTCCCTCCCACCCTACTGTCCCGCTCTCCTACCCATCCCCCTCCCTTTCATCCGTCCTTCCTTTACCTTGGCGACCCTCGTTCGTTCGAGAACGAACGAACGAACGAACGAACGAACGAACGAACGAACGAACGAGCTCGCGACGATTTCATTCACACCGTGTCTGTGTCGCCTAAGATAATTCGCAATCGGAAAATCGAACGGGAATTTTAAAAAGGGGGACATCGAGGTACAAATTCCGTTTATCTTTTTTTTTCTTTCCTTCTCTCTCTCTCTCTCTCTCTCTCTCTCCATCTATCTATCTATCTATCTTTTCGTTTATCGAGTTACCATCCGTTTTTAATTTCACGATTAAAAATTAATAATCGATTGGGTACGGTTAAAATCGAGATAATTATTGGTATTCTTTTCTTTTTTTCTCTCTCTCTCTCTCTCTCTCTTTTCTTTTCTTTTCTTCTTTATACCTGTTCTCTTAACCGAGCGAGAGGAAAGAGGAGGAGGAGGAGGAGGTGGAGGAGGGGATGAAAGAAAATGAATGGTAAAAGATTTTTTAACGAGGAAGGGTATCATTAGCGTGGCAACTAGTAGCGTTATGAAACATCGCTCGATGCTTTATGGATAGATATATACCCCCCACCTCCTCCTCTCTCTCTCTCTCTCTCTCTCTCTCTATGGCTTATGCCAACGCACGAGTTAACATTCGGCTTTGAACGGGACGGAGTGACAGTAGTGACCTGGTTAATCCCCTCGTTAAAAGGCGTACAACCATCATTTCGTATATACATATGCATTTACACACACACACACGCGCGCGCGCGTGCACACACATAATTCAGATAATCGTATAATATCGTTGTACTATTTCAATATTTCCCTATCTCCGTATAATACGCATTATATGTATATGTATATGTATATATATATATATATATATATATATATATATATATATATATATATATTAGTCACCCCATATTTACACTACACAATATACTTCCCCGAGGAAAAATAACTATTTTCATAAGAAATTACGCGATTAGAACTATCATCCTTTGAGGCATATCTTCTTCTCATCGATCGACACTCTCTCTTTTTTTTTTTTCGTTCTTTTATTACGCGATTTAACCGGCAAACATTTTACGGTACGATTATATTAAAAATTATAATAATATTTTTTGGAAAAGAAAAAAAAAAAGAAAACAAAAAAAAAAAAAAAAGAAAGAGAGAGATTAGATTTGTGTGACCAACGTTTATCGACGAAGGAGACTGTACGAGGAGGAAGTATAATAATCGCTTAGCGTATAGCAACGTTAATGGAACCTCCTCTGTCGGCTGTAGGAACGTAGAACGAGCCGATCCGAGGGACAGACACATAATAAACGTGCACGCTTTCTCCCTCTCTCTTTCCCTCCCGCCCCACTCCTCTCTCTCTCTCTCTCTCTCTCTCTATCTCTCTCTATCTCTCTCTATCTTTCGCATACATGCAACGTACACGCGGATCACGCTCGCTCGTTCGCTATCTCGAAGCGGTGTGCGCGGTGCACACGTTTAAAACGCGCAGAGACGAGAAATCGCTCGCGACTGGATTCCACGAGCCGACCGGCAGCAGCCCACAAAACTTGGCCGATGCTCAAAAGAATCCTCTCTTCTCTTCTCTCTCTCTCTCTCTCTCATTCTCTCTCTCTTTCTCTCTACCTCTACCTCTTATTTCTTCGCTCCTCTTGCAAAGTCTTCTGTCTCTCTTCCTCTTCCTCTCTCTCTATCTCTGTCTCTGTCTTTGTCTCTTTCTCTGTCTCTCTCGCTGTTTCTGTCTCTGTCTCTCTGTCTGTCTGTCTGTCCGTCCGTCCGTCCCTTTTCTCTTACACTATACTCGAAGCAACTTTTACATTTTACATCGCCGAATTACGACTTTAAAGTAACACTTTGAACTTCTTCTTTCTTTGCCCCCGCCCCCGCCCCCGCCCCCCCCCACTACCCCCACTTGTACTTTGCGCGTACTTACGTGTATCCGGCACTATCTTGGAATTATTACCACCGAGATAATCTCTCTCTCTCTCTCTCTCTCTCTCTCTCTCTCTCTCTCTCTCTCTCTCTCTCTCTCTCTTCTCTCTATCTATCTCTCTCGTTCTCGGTCTCTTTCTCATGAGTCTGCTCTAAAATTAACAAAATCGTTCGACGAAGTCGCCTTAAAGTCAGTCGATACGACGACTAACCCTCCTCCTCCTCCTCCTCCTCCTCCTCTTTACCCTCTCCAACGCCTCTTTCTTCACCTACGAGTAATCCGTATAGTCGTGTGTGGGACGTAGTAGTAGATGTGACGACTACGACGAGAGCTTCTCTCTCGTAAAGAGGAAAGTTCTATCTTTCGAAAATCGAAGACGTCCTCTCTCTCTCTCTCTCTCTCTCTCTGTCTCTTCCTCCCTCTCCCTCTTTCTCTTCGTCTACCGTAGAAACTCGTAAGGAATGATTTATTGGTAAATTTCAGCTGAAAGAACAAAACCGACCGTTTCCATCGTCTACCTGAAAATCTCTTCGTCGGGAAAAGAAAGAAAGAAAGAAAGAAAGAAAGAAAGAAAGAAAGAAAGAAGGAAAGGAAAAAAAGAAAAAGAAAAACAGATGGAGAGAAAGAGAAATATGAAAGAGAGAGAGAGAGAAAGAGAGAGAGAAATAATAATAAGAAGATAAAGAGGATACGAAAGGACGAAATACAAAAATCTCTCGAAACGTTCGATGATTTCCAATAGTGAGACTACGTGCGAAAATAATCATTTGTTTACTTTCGACGATAAATACGAATATTCTTCGATAATCCAAAATCGATCGACCGTTCCCCCTCCATCCTCTTCTCTTCTCGTTCAAAACGCTTTCATCGTCATCGATAATTAAATTATTCGACGAATATAATATTAACCTTCTAATAATGATAATAATGGTAATAATAATAATAATAATAATAATAATAATAATAATAATAATAATAATAATAACGATAATAATGACGACGATGACGAGTCATATTTGGAAGAATTCCAAAAGATCGAGCAATCGAATCAACGAGATATAAACTCGGAGTGATATTATACTCGAAGAGAAGAAAATAATGCCTTCGATTTGAAATTTTCCTCTCTCTCTCTCTCTCTCACAAACCAATCGGACCAAAATTCTCCACAATCCTATCCCTTAAAGCTCTTCTCTTCTCTCTTTCTTCTTAACCTCTATCTATATCTCATTCTCTCTCTTTTACATTCATATACAAATACCTACAAGTATTGCTATTCCTTTCTCACGTTCTACCAGGACCAAAATTCTCTAGAAATATGTCTCTTAAAACTCTTTCCCTCTTCTTCCCTCCTAACCCCTTTCTTCCTTCCTTTCTCTCTCTCTCTCTCTTACTCTCTTTATCCTTTACATTCATACAAAGCTAAATACGTACAAATATTACCATTCCTTTCTCTCACCTACCGTACGAAACTCTACTGAATCTAATCCCTTAAAACTTTCTCTCTCTCTCTCTCTCTCTCTCTCTCTCGTTCTCTCGTTCTCTCTCTCTCTCTCTCTCTCTCTCTCTCTCTCTCTCTCTCTCTCTATTTTACTTTCACGGACTCGACAGTCGGGTTACATCGTTTTCGCGCGTGTGTACGTGGACAAGGCGCTCGATATTTCAGGCCGTCGCCCACGAGAAACGCAGTTCCTGGGGGCGTGTTCCTCTCTAGCATGGACGACGACGACGACGACGACGACGACGACGACGACGACGACGACGACGACGACGACGACGACCACGATCACGACGACTACTACGACCACGACGACGAAGAGGCAAAGATTAGAGAAGGAAGAGAGACAGCCATTTGAGAGAGAAAGAGAAAGAGTGATATATAGAGAAAGAAGGTAGAGGAGGTACGGCCAGAGGGGTAAGGGGAATAGAGGAAGGGTGGTAGGAGGAGGAGGAGGAGGAGAGGGGTTGGAGGAAGCAGAGGAGAGTATAGTCGGAGCTGCCGGCGTTACCTCGCTTCGTTTACACCGAACGCAGAAACGGAGAGCTGGCATAATTTCCGGCGGAGACGGCGGCGTCAGCGATGCGGTGGCGCGCTGCGCACAGCCGGCCAGCGCCCGGTCTCTCTCTCTCTCTCTCTCTCTCTCTCTCTCTCTTTATCTTTTTCACTACGGTACTTATTCTCTCTCGCTTCATCCTCAACCACACGATGATTCTCACCACGAAAGAAAAAGAAAGAGAGAGACAGACAGAGAGAGAGAGAGAGAGAGAGAGAGAGAGAGAGAGAGAGAGAGAGAAAGGAGTGAGAGAGAAAAAGGACACACACACACACACACACAAACACAGAGAGAAAGGAGAGAGAATTCTCTTCTTCCCTCTAAGAATCTCTTCTTCGAAAGGTAAAGATCTTAAATTCTTCGACTCGGAATTGAACTCCCACATTAATTATTCGCTTTACGCGACAGGGTATATATATATAAAATTCGTCGCCTTAAATGTGTTTTCATTGATCGTCGGTCGCGATTAAAGTTAAGTTTTCACACTGTCGTCGTCGACGTCGACGTTTAAGCCGTTCGTTTTCGTCGATCAAATAAATGAATAAATATATAAATTAATTCATTCATTCATTAATTGAGGCTCCCGTTCGTTTATCATCACGTTAACGATTTTTGTTTTCCTTTTTTCGGGACAGGGGAGTGAGAAGGAGGGAGAGGGAGTAGTTCGATAACAATCGTTTTTACGAGTAAAATTACGAGAGGACGATTTTGTGTGTTACGAATTGAAAAAAAAAATGTCCAACGTTACGGTATCTCAACTGTACCATATATATATATATATATATATATACACATGCGTGTGTGTAAACACACACACACACACACACATTAGATACCTATCTATCTTTTTCATATACATCGTTTCGATTCCATCCCTTTCGATATATTACTTATATATACGTATATACAAAATATGTAGACATACACGTGTATATATATATATATATATATATATATTTCGTTGAGACCGGACACCCTCTTTCTCCTTTTTTTTTTTTTTTTATTTTAAATTCAGAATGCGAAAACGTAGGTAGGAAGCACGGTAAACGGTCGTTACGCTCTCGTTACGGAATTATGATCCTTCGTAAAGTTCGCGTTTAACGTACCCATCTTCGCCGCCGAGATTTCGTGGGAAGGATAAAAAGAAGTGGAAGAAGAAGGATAAAAAAGAAACGAAAAAAAAAAAAAGAAAAGGAAAAGAAAAAAAATCTGATTTACGTACACACATACCTGTGCTCTCACGGCGATCCAAGGGCTTTCAGCTCGCATGCCTCACATCGATGAGGGATCGAAGTTCGACGAGCCGGCTGGAGTGAGACGGGTGGGCGGGCACAGCCAGGGGACGAGGGGAACGTTTTCTTCGATCCTAGAACCTTGGACGCAGATCCTAAAAGAGAGAGAGAGAGAGAAAAAAAAAAAATAAAGACAAAAACTATAGTCAGATGGAAACGTTTTTCTCTTGGGGGAATCTTACGGTAGAAATCGTGTCCCTTTTTCTTTTCTCTTTTCTTTTCCCATTTTTTTTTTCAATCCCTCTCCCTTCTCCTTCCCTTCGATGTTCCTTCTTTTCTCTTTTTTATTTTCCATTTTTTTTCCCTCTACCCCCCCCCTCCCGTCACCGCCCCTACACTTCCCCGCTACTCTTCTACCCTCGCCCCTTCCCATCCCCTCATCACTTCACGCAATAGCACGGACGTAAAAATACCCGTTTAAAATCTCTAATCGAGAGTATACTCGAAGCGCGCTCGCAAGAGAGAGATGATCTCGCTTTTCGCGTGCCTGTAAAATTTTTTTTTTGACTAACTATCGTCTCCACGACCTTCCCTTCCTTATCTCGCCAGACAAGCTCGTAAATCGTTCGAACTAATAATTGAAAATTACGGTCGAAGAGTGCATACGATAAGATAATATAAACATAATGTATGTGTGTGTGTGTGTTGGTGTACCATAGGGATAATGATGATGATAATGACGCTTCGTACTTAAAAAAAAAAAAAAAAAAAAAAAAAAAAAAAAAAAAAAAAAAAAAAAAAAAAGAAAAACAAGAAATTGTCCCACCAAATGAGAATGAGTAATAGAGTGAGTCGTTCAATTCGAAAACAAACAAACAAACAAACAAACAAACAACGAACGAACGAAGGAATAAAAAGGAAAGGAGAACAAGAGAGAGAGAGAGAGAGAGAGAGAGAGAGAGAGAGAGAAATAATTCGTTAATTAATTAAAGGCAAGTAAACGCGATTTCATTTCGTGATATAATAATATTGTCGCGTGTATCGTTTCGACGTTGTCCTTCTTCTCTTTTTTCTTTTTTCTTTCTTCCTTTCTTTTTCTTTTTGTTCTTTATCCAACGATAAAAAGCTTGATTAGACTCGATTAAAATTTGTTACGAAGAGGATAGATGAATATGGTAGGTAGTTAACAGAGAAGCGCGTATAAGCGCGATTCCTCGGTCGCGTCGTTTTCGATCTTGGAGGGTGCCTTACCAGAATGCACGCAGAGACTATATATCCGCTTATTTATAGATTTAACGAGAACGTTGCGCGTCTGTCTCTCTCTCTCTCTCTCTCTCTCTCTCTCTCTCTCTCTCTCTCTCTCTCTCTCTCTCTCTTTCTATTCCCTCGCTGCGACTTTACGCGCTTCTTTTACGTTACGTCGAAGACGACGAGCATGGCCGAGTAGTAACAGCCTAGTTCAAATTTATCAAACGATTCTTCTTTTTTTTACTCTCTCTCTCTCTCTCTCTCTCTTTTTTTTGTATCTCCTTCCTACGTATTTCTTTCTCCTAATCGCCACTTTAACGAATTTATATATATATATATATATATGTATATATGTATATATTCGATATTAATATCCGTCGTACAAGATGTAGCGATTATATATCTCGTCGTACGTGCGAACGACTCTTTATTAATATTTATATTATCACTTTTACATTATGTTCCCTCTAAAACGTGTGTGTATTTCTCATCAATTCGTTCTCGCAGAAATAAAGAGAAAAGAAGATAAAAAAGAAAAAAGAAGAAAAAGAAATACACACACACACACACACACACACACACACACACACACACACACACACACACACACACACACACACACACACACACACACACACACACACACACACACACACATTTATATATGTATATATACACACACGCATACATCTTCGTATACAAGGAATGGAAGGAAGGTAAATGTGTTTTTTTTTTCTTTTATCTTGGCGTTGAATCGACCAAAAAAAAAAAAGAAAGGAAAAAAAGAAAAAAGGAAAACAAAATTGAGAGAGAGAGAGAGAGAGAGAGAGAGAGAGAAAACGAAGAAAGAAAGGTACAAGGAAGTGAAGGGAGGAAAAAAAAGGAGAAAAAGGAATAAAAAAAAGAGAGAAAAAAAGGAGAGAAAAAAAGAAAGAAAAGAAAAGAAAGAAGAGAGAGAGAGAGAGAGGGGAAAAAAAAGGAAAAGGAAAAAAATATATGCGGTCGACGGGGAAAACTGTCGGCCATGCGTTTATCTCTCGAGCAGAGATAATGGAGCGGGCGTTTTAACGACCATCGGTGAAACGGTCGAATATTTGGGTCAGTGGATACGCCGTGCATAATATAGGGGTCGCGTTCGTTTTTAACGAACGAACGAACGAACGAACGAACGAACGAACGAACGAACGAACGAATGAACGAACGAACGAACGGGGGTGAAGGTAAGGGCAGAAAACGTTGGACGTATCTAAAAAAGAAAATTTCACCGTGCTCATCTTTTCTCTGTTATTTTCGAGAGAACAAACAACGCACCGACTCGAACTACTACTACTACTACTACTACTACTACTACTGCTACTACTACTAGCAATATTGGAATAGTAGTAGTAGTAGTAATGGTGGTATTAGTAGTAGTAGTAGTAGTAGTAGTAGTAGTAATAGTATTAGTACTCGAATCGTAGTAGTCGTATAGTAGTAGTGATAGTAATGATAATATTAGTACTCGAATCGTAGTAGTCGTAGTAGTAGTAGTAATAGTAATCGTAGTATTAGTACTCGAATCATAGTAGTCGTAGTAGTAGTAGTAATGGTGGTATTAGTAGTAGTAGTAGTAGTAGTAGAAGTATTAGTACTCGAATCGTAGTAGTCGTAGTAGTGATAGTAATCATAGTAGTAGTATTCGAATTGTAGTAGTAGTAGTAATAGTAATCATAATATTAGTACTCAAATCGTAGTAGTCGTAGTAGTAGTAGTAATAGTAATCATAGTAGTAGTATTCGAATCGTAGTAGTAGTAGTAGTAATAGTAATCATAGTAGTAGTATTCGAATTGTAGTAGTAGTAGTATAGTAACCATAGTATTAGTACTCGAATCGTAGTAGTAGTAGTAATAGTAATCATAGTAGTAGTATTCGAATCGTAGTAGTAGTAGTAATAGTAATCATAGTAGTAATACTCGAATCATAGTAGTCGTAGTAGTAGTAGTAATAGTAATCATAGTAGTAGTATTCGAATCGTAGTAGTAGTAGTAGTAATAGTAATCATAGTAGTAGTATTCGAATTGTAGTAGTAGTAGTATAATAATCATAGTATTAATACTCGAATCGTAGTAGTAATAGTAATAGTAGTAATAGTAATCATAGTAGTAGTAGTATTCGAATTGTAGTAGTAGTAGTAATAGTAGTCATAGTAGTAATACTCGAATCATAGTAGTCGTAGTAGTAGTAGTATTCGAATCGTAGTAGTAGTAGTAGTAGTAGTAGTAGTAATAGTAATCATAGTAGTAG
>OU426854.1:9538017-9543017 GCA_911387685.1 Dolichovespula media
AAATTACTACAATTCCGTGTCCCTGACGCGTCTCGAAGTCGCTCGTTCGAAGACCGTTTCTCGTTTTCTCGTCCTCGTCGTCTTCGTCGTCTTTGTCGTCTTCGTCGTCGGCCGACGTCTCGCGTTTCGAGTCTTTCGTGTAATTGCAACGTTCGACCAAACGGAACGCGTCTTTTCGTATTACCACCGACCATATAACAACAACGTTTCTTTATTTTCGAAAACAAAATTTTCCTACTTGAACGTTGTGTCAATTATAAATTCTTATACGTTGTACCACTAAATATACATATACATATATATATATATATATATATATATATATATATATATATATATATATATATATATATTGAGTATCGATGTCTCGTTTCTCTTTTATTCTTTTTGCGAACGAATTATTTTTTCGTTGCTATACATATATATATATATATATATATATCGCTACTATATATGCTATATATTATATATATATATATATATATATATATATATGTATGTATGAATGAAATTTAACATATATATATGTGTACGTTTAAACATTAATCATCTCTCGTTGATACAAATGGGGGGATTAATTTTGTAGAGGAAAAAAAAGAAAAAAAAATAATAATAATAATAATAGAAATACCAATAATATTAATACAATAGAATTTTTCAAAGTCACTTCAACGGGACCAATTATTTCAAGGATTAAAAAAAAAAAAAAAAAAAAAAAAAAAACGTGAAACTGTTTTTTTTAATATATCGGAATGTTGAAAAAGACAAAGAAATAGAATACCCTCAAAGGCAAGGTATTTCTAACGTCGGTCTAATCGCATTCTCGTCGCGTAGGAGTGGAATAGCTAGAGAAATAATTGAAACTACAAACGAACGAGAAAGAGAGACAGAGAGAGAGACAGAGAGAGAAGGTTAGTCGAAAAATAAATGAGAAAGAAGGAAAGGCGACATTTTGTTCGAACGACGACAACGAAGAAGAAGAAGAAGAAGAAGAAAAACACACGCTTCTAATTTCACTTCGGTCGTCGTAGTCGATCGCGACACGGTCTTCTACTACTACTAATACTAAACTAATACTAAAATACTACTACTACTACTACTACTACTACTACTACTAGCAGGGGAAGACTAGAAGAGATCGTTGCGGCTAACCGCGAACGATGCAAATCTCAATGTTTGCACCAATGACGTCTTCCTCCTCTGTCGCCTCCTACCTCCTTCCCCCTCCCCATCACCCTCCCTCATTCCCTCGTCCACCGTTTTCTTTGATTTTTCCTAACGATCCACTACAAGAGATTTCTTTTTTCTTTAATTTTTCCTTTATTAATTTTTTTTCCCTTTCCATTTTATACCGATAATAACTAAATCAAATACCTTCTCTATCTCTCTCTCTCTCTCTCTTGTTATCGTACTATTAAAAATTCTATATAACTTAAAACGTTACTTTTGCATATAAGTAATATTATAACAATTGCATCGCCGTAAGGATATCACACCGAATCTTATTTATTCGTTTATTATCATTTTTTTTATTCGCTTGTTCGTTTGTTTATCCGTTTGTTTCGAAGGATCGACAAAAAGAATTTTGTTTTGTGCGCTCGTTGTAATCGATGAAATACGCGAAAAGAATGTTCTGAGGTTCTTCCTGTAAGGACGAAAGCAGCCGAGTCACGCAAAATTCATTGCGGTTTCTCTCTCTCTCTCTCTCTCTCTCTCAGACGAGAGAACGTCCGAGAGAAGAACAAGAAGTTAGCGAGCGTCGATCGTCCATCGACCGAGACGAGAAAGAGAGAGAGAGAGAGAGAGAGAGAGAAGAGGTTGTCGGAGGGTGAGGGGAGAGGGAGGATGGAGGGAGAAAAGGAGAGAGAAAGAGAGAAGAAAGAGAGGAAGGCGTTAACCGCCAACGTTTGTCGTCTGATCGTCATGGAAAACGTACTTGCCCGACGGATGCATCTGCGAAGGAAGAAAACGGAGATAACATTGACAACGGTAGAGTTAATGCAAAACCTTTTGAGTAATATCATTTCCTCTTCCTCTTTTCCTTTCTCTTCTTCTTTCTCTCTCTTTCTTTTTCTCTCTTTCTCTTTCTTCCATTCGCTATTTGCTATTTGCCGTTTTCTATGATAGCGTTAGAATATATATATATATATATATATATATATATATATATATATATATATATGTATATGATACTTTGCAGTATAATGGCTGACGTTTGTCACGTTTATAAATATATCACCGTCGAATATTCCCACACATTTCTCTCGATTACTCGATCGTTCGAACGAGAAATACATACGCATACAAACGCACAAAATTAGAATTATCATACGGCTAAGCTTAAATAGAAAAAAAAAGTCGAAACCAGGAGGAGGAGGAGGAGGAGGAGGAGGAGGAGGAGTGTTTGTAGTAGTAGTAGTAGTGACAGTAGTCGTAGTAGTACTTAGAAGTATCTGAAATGGGGGAGAGAATATCTGTATTATTTGTCAAGTAACTCTACGGAGATCATTATCTCTCAAAGGTAGAGATGAAAGAGAGGTATAAGGGAAAAGGAAAAGGTAAAAAAAAAAAGAAAAAAAAAAGAAAAAAAAAAGAAAAAAAAACAGGGGAAAAAAATATGGGAAAGAAAAAAAAAAAAAAGGGAAATGGAAAAAGGGACAGAAACAAAGAACGAAGAAGGAAAGAGAGAAAAAAGAAAAAAAAAAGGAAGAAAGATGGAACGTTTGAAAAGTGCCCCCGGAAGACACGTCCCTCTCTCTCCCTTTCCCATCCCTCACTCTCTCTCTCTCTATCTCTCTTTCTCTCTCTCTCTCTCTCTCGCGCGCATCTATCCTCTATCTCTGCAATGGCAAATTCCGATCGAAAATGGAATCCCTTTGGAAAGCATCGCGTCCGTCCGTTTTTCCGTCCGTCCGTCCGTCCGTCCGTCCGTCTTTCCAACCTTCGTACGTTACGTTCCGCATGGAAAAAGTCGAGGCTGTGGATCGAAGCGTGCCGCGGCGAATCGGAGCGATATCTTACCGGGAGAGCCGGCGTGTGCACTTCTCCACCTCCTCCCCCACCTCCCCCTCCCCCTCCGCCACCACCATCACCACCTCCTTCTCCTCCTCCTCGTCTATCCCTTATTCACGGAGGCCCCCCCAACACCGTTATATACCATCGGAAAGGCTATATCGGTATCCGAGTGCGCGTTCAAACTGGAGATCAATAAAGCACTCCTTTATAGACTTCGCTACGCTCGTCGTACGAGCTCGGCCAACTCCCTGCTCCCCCCCCATTCCCCCCCCCCCCCACCGCCCACTTCCCGCAACCCTCGCCACCATCGCTGCCACCGCCGCACAACCCTCCCCGTCACCCTCTTACCATCCTCATCCTCCTTCTCCGCCCACCTCCTTCTACCATCCCGCTCGTTCTCGCCCTTACAGAGAGAATGAGAGAGAGAGAGAGAGAGAGAGAGAGAGAGAGAGAGAGAAAGCTCGTACACGTTCACTTACACACGCGCGCGCACAGAGAAACAGAGAGAACGAGAAAGAGAGACAGAGAGAGACAGAGAGAGAGAGAGAGAGAGAGACAGAGAGAGAATTGGACTCTCTGCCTGAAAACGCCAAACCCACCCCCTCCATCCTTCTCTCTCTCTCTCTCTCTCTCTATCGTCACCGTACCATCTCTTCTCTCTCCGTTTCTATCTACCCGTTTATCCATCTATCTATCCATCTATCTATCCTTCTCGTCGTTCCTTCTTCGCGGTAACAACCCCTCGTCTCTATCGTTCAAAACTCACGGTGAGTACACGTGTACGTGTAATAGTGTACGCGAGCATGCATACGCGCGTGCATACATGTATACATATATATCTATATATATATATATATATATATATATGTATATATTACATATATAAATACATACGCGCTTACGTACGCACGAGAGCTCCCCCCATAAATAACCAAATGCTAACGGAAGCTTTACTCGGAGGACTCGCTTCGTAACTGGACACCCCTTGAATACCACTTGTATATATATATATATATATGTGTATGTTATGTATATGTATATGTATATATATATACGTGTGCCTGCGTGACTTTCCGCACGGTCGAAAGAAATTTTATCCTTTTTCTTTTTCTTCTTCTTTTTATCTCTCTTTTTCTTCTTCTTCTTCTTTTTATTTGTCTTTTTCTTTTTCTTCCACTACCACTCTCTCTGTCCCTCCCTCCCTTCCTCTTCCTCCTTTTCTTTCTGTTTATTTTTTCTTTCTCATTTTTCTCCCCCATCCTGGAATCCAACGAATCGCGACAAAAGTCCGACTTCTCGTCGGACTTATCCTCGTTTTTTATTTTTAATTTTTTTTTTTTTTTTTTTTTTTTTTTTTAATCGATCAATCGTAAAGATTTCTTATTAACGATATAACGTTTCGGTAAATCGAATTAACGCGTAAGAGCCGGAAAGGGATATCATCTTAGGGCTCGTACACAATCGTCGAACACAAATTATGGACAAGTTTATTTATATTCGTAGGAGAGTTGGGGAGGAAGAGAGAAAACAATAAAATAAAATAAAATAAAATAAAATAAAATATAATATGATAAATGTGAGAGAAATTACTTCTGATAAGATTGTAGATAACGTAAAGAGAGAGAAAGAGGTTGAGAGATACAGAGAGAGAGAGAGAAAGAGAGAGAGAGAGAGAGAGAGAGAGAGAGAGAGAGAGAGAGAGAGAGAGAGAGAGAGAGAGAGAGAGGAAGAAGAAAGTAAAAAAAGAAAAGAGAGAACGAAGAAGAATTCGCGAAATTCTTTCGTCCTACGCGCTTGAGACTTACGTGCTTGGTAACAGTAGTAGTAGTAGTAGTAGTAGTATCGTGGACGCTTACGCGCGCGCGCTCACACGCTTAAAAACACTTAGAGAGACACACTTACGTAGTAGGGACGCGCGTACCACGGAACGGGCAGATGGACGCGACAATTATACGCGCAAAGGGTCACCGCGTCCGACTTAACCT
>OU426854.1:9545517-9553017 GCA_911387685.1 Dolichovespula media
CGAGATATCCAGAGCAGAGAGAGAGAGAGAGAGAGAGAGAGAGAGAGAGAGAAAGAGAGAGACCTACGGCAGAAACTACGAGCTTAACCGAATAGAAAAGAATAGAATATAGGGGAGAAAAATCTTGGCACGTCTTTCGAGTAAAAAGGGTGGGAAGAGAGGGAGGAAGGGAGGGAGGGAGGGGAGAGGACGGTCAAAAACGAGCTCTCCGCACCAGAGTCCAAAACTTCGTCCCTGCGAGATATTCCTTAAAACTTCATAAGTAATATTTGTCCGCGACCTCTATTTACTTAAAGATGTTTCCAAGCAAATACTCTTAAGCTTCTCTCTCTCTCTCTCTATCTCTCTCTCTCTCTCTCTCTCTCTCTCTCTCTCTCTCTCTCTCTCTCTCTCTCTCTCTCTCTCTCTCATCTCTCTACCTTCTGAATGTTTAACCCTCTTTCCCTTTCATTTACTACGATCCTCCTTCTTACTCTTTCTCTCCTCTGTTCTTCTCCTGCGTTACTTCGCTACCGTTTGAAAAAAAAAAAAAAAAGAAAAAAGAAAAAAAGAAAAAGAAAAGAAAAGAAAGACAGAAAGAAGAACTAATAAATAAGTAAATACGTTACGCGTCGGAGGGAGTGAAAAAAAAAAAGGAAAGAAAAAAGAAGGAAGGAAGAAAAAAAGAAATAATAATTCTTGCAAATATTTATTTTTCTGCTTCTTCTTTTTCCCCTCTTCTTTCTTTCGCTTCCCCCCCCCTCTCTCTCTCTATTTCTTTTCTTTTCTTTTTAATAAAATATACAAAAAAGGAAATAACGAGAGAGAGAGAGAGAGAGAGGATTCCCTTTGAAAAAATTCAACCACTTACTCGACAACGTTTGAACACACCTATGCAACTTTTATAATTACACACAACTATATATATATATATATATATATATATATATATGTACATACGATGCATTTACATTACCACCGATCCTATAATAGAAATAAACCACCGGCCGATTATAGCCGATAAATCAATTTCCGCAGACGATTTTTTCTTTTTTCTTTCCTTTTTATATATATATATATATATACACACACAATTTACCATAATCCCATGACGATGACTATAAAATCGGAAGATGAAAAGAAAAGAAAAAGAAAGAAAAAAAAAAGATCTTTGAATAGATATGCAGAGAAGAGGTTGACATCGAACGGTAGTCATATACGTAAATAGATGGATACGTATATAAAAATACATACGTACACACACACACACACACACGCGCGCGCGCGCGCGAGGGAGCAAGCGAGCTAACATATATTTATATAATATAAACAAGTATAAAAGGAACACTTATGCATCTACGCGTAAATTAAAGACGAGTTTAATGAATCCACGAATCGATAAATAATAGAGGAGTAAAGGAGCAAACGATACGCGAGTTGAATTAGCATAGACAACGATCGCGAAAGCTAAGAGAGAAAATCACGTGTCTCTTGTGCGCACGCGCGTGCACGTGGGAACGAACGAACGAACGAACGAACGAACCGAACGAACGAACCGAACGAACGAGCCTCTCTCTCTCTCTGTGTGTGTGTGTGTATGTGTGAGAAAGAGAGAGAGAGAGAGAGAGAGAGAGAGAGAGAGAGAAGGAAAATAAAAAGGCTATGGCAAAGAGCCGAGAAATCGAGAGAACCGACGCGAAAATGGCTTCCAACTCGTGGTGCTTATGGATCCTCGCCAGTTTTCTACACTGTTTCTCGAAAATTACATTGAACAACGCGACGCACGCGTACATGCCTTTTCCTTCAATATCTTTTGTCATTTCCATCCTCTTTGCTTCTTAATTGCGATTTTATGAATGAGAGGAAGAGAGAAGAAAAAAAAAGATAGATAGAGAGAGAGAGAGAGAGAGAGAGAGAGAGAGAGAACGAGCATATTGTGCGTGCGTACTATCGGGGAAAATAGAAAGATAAAAAAAAAAGAAACTGAAAGATAATTTATTATATCCCTAGTGTGATAATGATGATGATGATGATGATGATGATAGTATATTATTAAATGAATGGATCGTATAGTTATTTTATTATTATTATTATTATTATTATTATTATTATTATTATTATTATTATTATTATTATTTTCTTTTTTGAAGCGGCGAATAAAATTTTCAATACAAGCACGTGTTTTACGGTCAAATAAAATTTCTATTGACGCTGTCTTTCTTAGTTTTTTAATTCGATCGAATTTTAACAGTAACAATTATTATTATTATTATTATTATTATCATTATTATTATTATTAATAATAATAAAATCGAACGATCTGTTCTCGTTTATTGAACTAATTAAAATCGATAAAGGATAATGTGTTTTCTCTCTCCTCTTTCCTCTGTCTCTCTCTCTCTCTCTCTCTCTCTCTCTGCGATATTAAAAAATCGGTAAAATAATTACAATATTATATAATTATTCGAATATCGTTACAATGTAACACGATCATTTTGAAATTACACGATCTCATCTAAAGTCTACTCTTTTCTCACTTAAACGCGCGCGTCTATATATATATATATGTTTGTATGTATGTACTTGTATAAAAAGAGAAGAGAAAAAAAATTCTTTCAAACGAACCCAAGAAGAGAAACGAATGGTAATATGTGAATGCACGTGAACACACGTTTCATGACTCTATCACTCGATTCACTCACGAATCAACGTAGTCATCAACGTAGTCAACGTAGTCAACGTAGTCAACGTAGTCGTAGTCGTCGTGGTCATCATCGTTATGTAGTCTCGTCATATCGGTTACACCGGTGCCACGGAGCGACTTTTATCACGATCGACCACACTGTATGCAGAAAATATGCGAAAGGAAGTCAAGCTAGAAACCGAGTTCGTTGATAATCGCCATCACCCAACGAACGAACTCGATCCTAATATATAATAAAAGATCGTACGAAATCCCTCAAGAAGAAAGAGTCTGAAAAACCAAACTAACGATCGCTCTCGATCCCTCGATCCGTCGATCGTCAAAGGATCGAAGGATCGATCGAAATAAAGGCTAACGAAACTTTTCAAAGTTTGTTCCACGATTTTTTTTCACCGTACGTGCGCGTACATTAAACATGTATATACAGGGTGTTTCAACACTAAAGGAGGCCGCCTATAACATACATAACATTATACTATTATATAAACTATTCATAACATACCTCTTTTTAAGACGTTCGAAGTATCAAAAAAAAAAGAAAAAAAAAAGCAAACAAAGAAAATAATTTAGGCGGTCTCCTTTAACTGAAACACCCTGTATATACATAGATCGTACGACGAATGATGCAATTGATGTCAAGAGAATGAATTCTGCGTCATTGACGTTACGGAAAGTCCGAAGGAAGTCGACCATGGGGCCTTCGATCGTCAAACGAAGATCTTAAACGAGTAGTAATTCTCTCTAGGGAGACGTACGTATTATTATTATTATTTTTTTTTTTCTTATATTACAATATATTTTTTATCTCTATTTCAAAAGAAATAATATCAACGATCGATGGAAAGATTTTGTCGATCATTTTTTGTTTCTTTTTTTTTTTACACAAGTACTAAAAGCGCGAAATTACGAACAAACGTTTATTAATATTCATTCGTATGATAAAAATTGCAATCATTTCTTTTTCCTCTTCTTTCTTTTCTTCTTTATTCCTCTTTCGCGTTCACAGTCGTCGTCTAAACATCGTATATACACACGCGCGTTGCTCGTGTGAGAGAAGTATAAGTATATCTTTGTTTCTTCCTCTTTTTTTCTTTCCTTTTTTTTTCTTTCCTTTTTTTTTAAATTGAACTTACTTCCCTTTACCTGTCATTTAAAGAAAAAAAAAAAAGAAAAAGAAAAAAAGAAAAAAAACCACGCCGGTCGTTATTGTTTCTCAATTACCGGCGAGCGAGCACTCACCACCACCACCGGTAGCATACAACAACAACAACAACAAATTAACGCGAGTCGTAGGCAATTAAATCAATACGCCTGCCGTATGTATATTAAACGAGAGTCGACGGAAGAGGTCAATTATTATTACTCGTAATAATTTTTATCGACGATACGATTCGAGAACAATGAACCTCCCTTTCCCCCGTTCCCCTCCCCCCTTTCACATCCTCCCCCAACCCCCCCCCCCCAAAAAAAAAAAAAAAACAGGAAGAAAGTAAGAAAGAAAGAAATGTGAAAACAAAAAAATGAAATTAAAAGAAAACAAAACGAGTAATTAAAACAACGAGATGGCATTTAAGGGAGAAAACGAATAACGATAACAAGACCGTAGGACGATGAGCGTTTTCCTCTCACCAACGATCGATTGTAGTAGTAGTCGTGTACCGTCGTTGGATGTTGTTACTACTACTGCCCGTAGAGCACGTACCCCATAACACAACGCAACATAACATAGCATAGAATAGCATAACATAACATAACATAACAACATAACGTAGCATAGCATAGGAGCATAGCACAGCATACGTAGAGGAAACGTCAGCGCGCTCGTACTTGCGTGAATCATCCTCGACGATCGTGAATCACGTTACCCTTCGTCGTCGTAACGGACGCCACACGGTATAACGCTTTCCACCATGGAAAGAGGCAGGCAGGCAGCCTAGAGCCTCGTACGATTCGACCCGAGGACAGATGGGAACGAACGAACGAACGAACGAACGACAAAGACGAAAAAAAAAAAAAGAAAAAAAACAAATTCATTAGGAAGTCACAGACGCCGTCTGTGTGTCTCTCTCTCTCTCTCTCTCTCTCTCTCTCTCTCTCTCTCTCTCTCTCTCTCTCTCTCTCTGTTCTCTGCTCTGTTTGTGTGTGTGTGTGTGTGTGTGCGCGCGTAGAACTCAACGAGAACGAGTTTCCAATACACGAAAGGTTTCTGTTTGTCTCTGTCCGATTTAGATTTCAATGATTTCACGATCTAAAACAACAACCATTCGGAATGAATCGTTTATAACGCTCGAAACCTTATCATCGACCATGTTTTTTGTTCCTCCGTTTTATATTTATTTATTCATTTCTTCCTTTTTTTTTTTCTTTTTTTTTTTTTTTAAGTTCGTCGAGCTCAAACTCTCTTATTACGCGCGAAGTGGTGGATGATATTCGTCGTATTTCAAATTGATATATAATAAATGATATATAATATATAAGTTTGGTATAATAAATATAAATAGACGGTAGTATATAAACGTTGTACGTGTACAATAATAATATTTACAATGTACATATACTCGCAATTCTACGTATCATATATATATATGCATATATATATATATAGTATTTTAATGGACTATAGTATATTACTACTTAATTATTTTTATTATACTTAGATATACTACATATATCGCGTACTATATTTACTTAAAATACAACAAAAATATATATATATATATATATATATATTTTGATATAATAAAAATAAATAAATAGTAATATACTGTGATAGATTAAAATACCATACGCATACATGTTATATAGAATTGAGAGTACATATAGTTTCTGCATAGTTAGTATTGCAAATGTCATGAAAAAAAAAAAAAAAGAAAAAAAAATTCTACGATAAAGGTTGCAAAGTCCCGCGAAACTCAACGTTATTAACTTCCGTACAAATGAAGCAAATTGTGTAAAAAATAAATATATATATATATATATATATACATATATATATATGTATACACACACACCGAGAAAAAAAAATGAATCAATGTGCAAACGAACGAAAAACAAACCAAAACGAAAAAAAGAAAAACAATATAACTATATGGAAAATATTTAGGAGAGATCAAAAAAGGTACAATTTTTCCATTAAATTCCTACGGAAACGATGAGCCGGGGCGCTTCATCGATGAAAGATTAAAACAATAAATTTCCAGTCGGCCGCGTGTCAATACGGTTATCGATTTTAATCGAAAACGCGTGTACGAGCAAGCGCATCTAACAATAAGCGTGTGCGTATGCATACATATTTACGAGTAACAATGAGAATGACAGACGGAGGGAGAAGGAGAGAGACGGGGAGAGAGAGAGAGAGAGAGAGAGAGAGAGAGAGAGAGAGAGAGAAATATAGAGAAGGAATGGGAAAGAGAGAGAGAGAGAGAGAAATGACTGGAGGATAGCCAGGTTTTTCTCGAACATACATACATACATGCATCCATATATACAACATACATGCATACATACATACATACAATATATATGCATGCATATATACACGTGCATGTAATGCATGCATGCATGCATACATATACATACATATCTAACCTAAGTCATACCGATACGCAAACGAACGGTATAAAAGCATTTCTCGTCGTTCAGCTTTTAAAAAGAGACGAGAGCGACTGAGAGAGAGAGAGAGAGAGAGAGAGAGAGAACGAGTCGTGGAATTTTATTTGGGGTGGTCCAAAACTTACGTAAAAAAAAAAAAAAAAACGCCAAAAAACAAAGAGATTTGGGGCAGGGGGAAGGAAGAGAGACGTCGTTGAAAAGCTTCGTGAATTTTAATAAACACCGCTAATTAATATTACAACGAACGTTTCAAAAATATTCTATAGTATACTTCTTTCGTATATTTTTCAATTCGTGAAGTACGACGATCGTAGTAGTAGTAAAGGGGGGGGGGGTGGTAGGGGGGAGAGGGAGGGGTCCTAGGTATGATCGAATGATTTCAATAATTTGTACGATGGACGCTAATGTTTAACAAATTTTAGTAATAATTATAAATCAATTTTCCGATACTTTTCCCTTTTTTAAAGATCGATTTCTTTATTTCCGATTGTAAATTGCCACGAAAAAAAAGAAAATAATAATAATAATAATAATAATAATAATAATAATAATAATAATAATAATAATAATAATAATAATAATAATAATAATAAAAGAAAAAACAAAACATAAACCCAATCGAACTTGCCAACGATCCAAAGAAGAAAGAAAAAAAAAGCAAAAAAAAAAAAAGAAAGGATTAGCCCGATCGATTAGAAAGATCATGTAAAAATCATTGCACCCCCCCCCACCACCACCACCACCACCACCCTCTGTACTTGTATTTAACACAACGAAATACGGTATATATATATATATATATATATATATATATATATATATATATATATATATATATGATAAACCGATCCTATTGAAATCGACACGGAGAAGTTAATCCTGGAACGTTTGAACGTTTTCGATGAAACGTTAACCGCCCGTAAAAATCGTCATATCGATCGTACAAATATCTCCATCGATCGGGGGTAGGGGGGGGGGGAGAGGTGGCAAAGGGGATGGGATAGGATAGGAGGAGGAAGAGGTAGAAGGGGTGGAGGCTGAAATTTTGGAATAATCGAACGAACGATCGGATGTATTCGGCACTCGTTCAGGCGTCGAATTTCACGGGATGTTTCGCGTAACCGAGGCTGGTCAATCACTGTACCTACCTACCTACCTACCTACCCCTACCTACCTACCCCTACCTACCTCACCTCGTCGGGAGA
>OU426854.1:9557891-9562891 GCA_911387685.1 Dolichovespula media
TTCTTCCTTCCCTTCGCTACTCGCAAAACTGTTGGAAAGTCTTCTCTCGTCTCGTCTCGTCTCTTTCTTTCTTTCACACAGACTTGCACACACACACACACACACACACACATACCGATACGGATGCATGCACACGCACGCACGTACACGCGCGTAAACGCACACGCACACGAGCACGCACACACATCGATTTAGGTCGTTAACGGTAAAACGGCGCGGAAGGTTCGCGGCGCTCGCGAAATCGAAGAAGACTCCCGTTACACGCTACTCGCGATTTTACCGCTTTATCGAGCCTCCTTCCCCTCCTCCTCACCCTTACCCAACACCTTGGTTCTTAAAATTATTAAAAAGCGTCCTTGCGCGAAAGTATCGTCGGATTATTAACGATACTCCCTGTACGATATATATATACGTATACATGTGTGTGTGTGTGTGTGTGTGTGTGTGTGTGTGTGTGTGTGTTTGTGTACAGGACAATTATAATTTAAAGACAACACTTGATTCGAAGTTCTCTTTTTTTTCTTTTTTCTTTTTTTTTGAAACATTTTTCGAGTTGAGACTAATCGTTCGATCAAATCTTTACGACGCTTCTATTTTTTTTTTTTTTCTTTTAATTTCTCGTCCAATACTTCTCGTTGTCAAGTATACACACACACACACACACACACACACACACACACACACACACACACGTATTTTCTTTTTAATAATTTATATTTACGATCGATGGTTTTTTATCGTACGATCCTCTAAACGTGATATTCGTTTCCCTTAAATCCACCACGACCTGCTCAGAATTGCATGATCCTTAATTTATTCCTAACGATCGAGTAGTTCAATTTTTACGTATCGAGAGTTTCTAAAGAAAAAAAAAAGAAAAAAAAGATGATGATGATGATGATGATGAATAACGCATTATAGAATCAGGTATAAAATTCGACTTTTAATAATCTATCCTTAAGAGAAATAGTTGGTACGATCAATCGTAAGATATATATATATATATATATATATCATCGTTCGATCTTAACAATTTTGTTTTTTTCCTTTTCTTTAAAAAAAAAAAACAGCCTCCGTTTAATTCGTACGCCGTTATAGAATTACAACGTTACATTTCCAATGGTTGGTTTAATATTTATGCTTGTTACGTTTCAGTCGACCTGTCCCGCATATTATTATCATTATCATTATTATCATTATTATTATCATCATTATCGTTGTTGCTGTTGTTGTTTTCGTTATTATTATTGCTATTATATTATTAATAAGCGTCCTGGTTAAACCCGAGCCAGGGGCGTAACAGTGTCTTAAGAATGTGTAAGTAAACAAAAAATAATACACACACACACACACACACACACACACACACACACACACACACAATTAAACGAATGAATGAACGAACGATACATTGACGGAACGAGTCGAGATTTAAATATTAAAATTCAATATTAATAATGTATCATTAATAAATTTATCAATTTCTTTCATAAATCAAGAAGTTTTCGGTACGATCATTTAT
Organism: Dolichovespula media; assembly: GCA_911387685.1. Taxonomy (NCBI): domain Eukaryota; kingdom Metazoa; phylum Arthropoda; class Insecta; order Hymenoptera; family Vespidae; genus Dolichovespula; species Dolichovespula media. The sequence goes on from OU426854.1 coordinate 9,559,414, forward strand.
GAGACACGTTCGTACGGGACTCACCGTCGATTATCACTTTTAAATATCTACGATGAGGAGCGTGTCTCAATCGTCGTAGAAATAATTTGCGATGTTAATTACCAAAGAGAGAGAGAAAAAAGAGAAAAAAAAAGAGGAAAAAAACGAAAAAAAAAAAAAGAAACAATGAATGAACCATTAAAGGGTTAAGTATGAAATCAAAAGAGTAATTCCACGAGGCTAAAACTTTCGTATGTCAAATACCTCGATAATTTCGATTCCGAACGCAACCTCGTTCTATCTCTCTCCCTCTCTCTCTCTTTCTATCTATCTATCCATATATCTCTTTCTTTCTCGAGTCGTTACGTAAATAATCACATAATACGAAACGTTAAAAGCGAGAAAAACGCTGTTCACCTGGGCCGCGTCTTTAAGCCGAGAGCGAACGAACGAGCGAGGGACCCCTCCCCGTCCCTTTCCACCCCCCCTCTCTCTCTCTCTACGCCAACCAACCTTACCCTACCCTCCCCCAACCCCTTCTCGTCCGTGAAAAACGTATATTTTCTCTTCTCCTATTTTTCCTCTCGCTAGGCGAACGTACGTAATACACGTAGCTTGTACGTACGTACGTGGTTTGTATATATATATATATATATATATATATCACAAACGAAGCGCAACAACGGTAACAGTAACAACAATGGTAAGAGCAACAAGAGCAGCAACGGCAACAATATTCGTGTTTGAACTTGCGAGAGAGTAAGCGCTCGTTCAAAGTGTGCAAAGTAGGTATAGCTTCATATATATATATATATATATATATATATATATATATATATATGCAATGCATCTGTGTATATATATAAAGTGTGTGCATGCGCGCGCGCGTGTGTGTACGCGTGGTCCGCTTGTTGTATGTATATATAATCCGAGATATCCGTTTATCTCGAAGCTTGTCCCCCCCCCTCTCTCACTCTCTCTGGACTTTTTATTCTCTCCATATCGATTTCAATCTTTGAAAACACAAACGTGGTACGCACGTACGTACGTATGTACGTAAATATATATATATATATATGTATGTATGTATGTATGTATGTATGTATGTATGTATGTACGTACGTACGAGTTTGTTGTTAGGGAAAATACAAAACATTAGAATTACGGAAAAAAACAATACAACCGACGATTTGCGACGAAGGAGTATGCGTTAATCGGATATTACTACACATTGACGGTGGTTACCTCTCGCGTCCGACATCACATTTTTAAACTCGTTCGATATAATTTATTACTCGACGACGATTCTTTCTCGTGGAGAATTGGAGCGATGGCCGAAAGAGAGGACAAGAAAGAAAAAAGGAAAAGAAAGGAAGATAAAAGAAAAAGAGAAAAAAAACGACAGGGGGGAGAAAGGGGGGGAGGGGAGGGAAAGAGAGAATGTAAAAGGAATATATATATATATATATATATATATATATATATATAGTATGAACGATTACGTACGTATTTCAACATGGAAGGTAGCACTAAAAGCGCGCCGGTAAATATAAGAAGGAATAGTGAGACGTTGTTAAAAGACAATTTTCTCTCTCTCTCTCTCTCTCTCTCTCTCTCTCTCTCTCTCTCTCTCTCTCTCTCTCTCTCTCCAATCGTGTCTTATCTGTCTATCGTTGTACGAGTAACGAACGAATATGACTAAGGTACAGTGGTGTAGTACTGCAACGACACAACACGAAGGATACAACGACGACTACGATGATGATGAAGAAGAAGAAGAAGAAGAAGAAGAAGAAGAAGAAGAAGATGAAGAAGAAGAGGACGAGACGCGTGTCGCAGTTTGTCCGTGCTTGCGTAACCGATTCTTTCGCGTTTCCTTTCGTACATATATAATATATATACATAATATATATATATATATATATATGAAAGATTGTTTTTAACATAAGATGACAATAAAAACACGGATGTTAGTTAAATCAAAAATGTTTCTGGACGAATCCCTCCTCTTAAACGTCTTCTTTTTCTCGCGATGCTCGACTTTTCCTTTAAGGCGAAAGGAAAAAAACGAAACAAAAATACATTAATAAAGAGAAAAAAATAAATAAATAAATAAATAAAAAACAACGAACGAAAACAAAAGAAGAGAGAGAGAGAGAGAGAGAGAGAGAGAAGGTAAGTCGTTCGTAATCGTACATACATACATCATACATACATACATACATACATACATGCATCATGCATGCATGCATGCATGCTACACACACGCGCGCGCGCGCGCGTACGTAGGTACGTCGTACGTACGTAAGTTTTCCTTCTTGACGAACTAACGGAATGGTCGAAGCGAATGTGTTCCTTAGTTAGAGTGTGCCTACTGAAAGAAACTCGAGCGATTCGCGTTCTGGCCTCTGGTAATTCGTCTTATCTAACAACGGAGATCTAACTAGAGAGCTCCTAACGCGCTCGGTATCTAACCGTCGATTCTCTTCGACGTCTTCTACTTGGATTTACTACCAACATACATACATACATACATACACATACATCATACATACATACATACATACGTACATACATACATACATACATACATAGATAGATAGATACATACATACGTACAAATAGAAAAGCGTGTCTAAACTTTGAAACGAACGGAGTCGAAAGTGTAACGAAACGACAAAACTTACGACGACGGTGTGTGATCGACTGGAATGACGATTGGAGGAGAACAAAACAAAAAATAAAAAAAAAAAAAAAAAATAAAATAAGAAATGAAAAGGAAACGAAAGAAAGACGAGAAAAAAATTAAACAGAAGAATAAGACACAATAAAAGAGAGACGGATAGATGGATAGACGGGGAGAGAGGGAGAGAGAGAGAAATGTCGACGATCGTTAACCTTGCCTCCTTTTTGCGAGAAGAGAGAGACACGCACTAACCGATACACGTACACACGCACATATATATATATATATATATATATATATATATATAGAGAGAGAGAGAGAGAAACCTACGTAACGTACATAAGTACGTATCACGCACGATCGTTAACGAAACGAATTATCGACGACATAAATACATACATATATATATATATATATTATACATACATGCGTATGTATATGTATAATATATATATATATATATCGTACGTTAAGTATACAAGTACGAAGATCGTCGATATCGATAGAGAGTAAGAGGAAGAAATCTCGTCTGTAAGAGACGTTGTTTTAGAGAGAACAAGAACAAAAAGAAAAACAAAAAAAAAAGATAACAAAGAAAGAAAAGGAATGGATAGAGAAAAAGAGAGATAGAGACAGACAGATAGAGAGAGAGAAAAGTACGAAAGGACGACGCGTCACGTCGGTGCGCGCGTTCCGCTCGTCGACGATCCTAATCGTCCTTAAGGACCGATCTTATTACCACCTCGAAATGAAAGGAAAGGAAAGGAAGCTTTCGCGTTGCGGCCGTTCCACGTCCTCGTTTTCCCGTTAAGA
>OU426854.1:9565391-9567891 GCA_911387685.1 Dolichovespula media
CACACGCACTTACTCCCTATTTATCTCTATCCAATACTTATCTATCTCTTGTCCGTCTATAAAATCGCTAATAACCCGATCTTCCTCACTCCGCCACCAGACTAACACCGTGCGTCTCGTTTGTCGAATTCCTCAACGTCGTTTATCGTTCGCGCGAATACAAAACTCGGTAGGACATATATAGCCGGGGACGACACGACGCACAGAGAGAGAGAGAGAACTCGCGAGATGATCGTTTGCACACGAAATAATTGGTCTTCTTTCTCTATCTATCTGTTTTCCTCTTTCTTTCTCTCTTGTTGAAAGTCGTAGCGCGTCCCTGTCTCTATCTCTTTCTTCTTCCTTCCTTCCTTCCTTCCTTTCTTCTCTCTCTCTCTCTCTCTCTCCCTCTCACTCTATCTCACTCTGTCCGTCTCTCACTTTGTCTCTCTCTCACTCTGTATCTCTTTCCTTCTCTCTATCTCGACACGCACGTCCGTACGTCGCGGGCGCCGATGGCGGAATGAACCGGTGGCGCCGCGAAACCCGACGACTGCGCCCTCGCCGGACACTACGCGCAAATACGCCGTTACTACTAACACATCAAGGATACCATCGTATAACCTCTACTACTACTCTCTCTCTCTCTCTCTCTCGCTTCTATATACGTGGGCGCTTCTTCGAGGGAGAGTGGCGCGCACGACATCGACGCTGCACTGATCTCTAGCGATCTTGTGTGATGCTCTCTCTCTCTCTCTCTCTCTTTCTATCTATCTATCTATATCTACGTACGTACGTATATATGTTTCTGTGTATAATGCGAGTGTAGCAAAGCGCCGCGCGCGCAGACGAAAAGAGAAAGAGAGAGAGAGAGAGTGAGAGAGAGAGAGAGAGAGAGAGAGAGAGAGAGAGAGAAGAGGATCGCGCACCGGCGGCTACACTCCGCCGAATCTATAATGGATATTCGCACCGACGGACCACCTGGCCCGCCTCTCCCCCCACCTTCCCAACACACACCATCTAACGGGTGTCTACCGATTTACACTCGCGATCGCGTCAGGGCCGGAACCAGTCGGTCGAGGGCCCCGCGCGCGCCTTTCCTTTTTCTCCATTTTCTCTACCATTGAATATTTTCTCCAAATTCTTTTTTTTTTATCGTTCAATAAAAATCGTTGTGAAAGGTCAACATGATTCTTCTCCTTTTCTCTTTTGTTTTCACGAGTAACGACGTTTGGGCGAATGAAACGTTGTTTCGAACGAAGGGTTATATTTATAATAAACCAAGCCTTCTCTCTCTCTCTCTCTCTCTATCTATCTATCTATCTATCTCTCTCTCTCTCTCTCTCTATCTATCTATCTATCTATCTATCTCTCTACCTGTCTATCTATTTACCAATCTATCTCTCTCTCAATTGGCCTTATACGTTCGTTAACATTTTTCGATAGATATTACTTTCGAAAGTTTTTCGTGTGTTCCCCTCCCCCTCCCCCCCCCTAGCCCTCGTCGACGCGTGAATAATTAGGTCAACGTTAATTGGCGCGGTTAACTAACGACCAACGCTCGATACTTCCCGACACAAAGCACGGATATTAAGCGAGCTAGAACCTGGCCCCAACGCTTTGATTATTACGTACGACGGCGAACGATAACCCGTAATTTTGCCGATTAGTTAATCAGTAAAATTAACCCGGAAGCGAGTCGTTTGTTCGACCAGAGAAGAAGAAGAGAAAAAAAAAGAGTATAAACAAAAAACAAAAAAGAATAGAAAAGATACAAAACAAAGAGGAATTAAGAGCGAACGAGCTAGAGAGAGAGAGAGAGAGAGAGAGAGAGAGAGAGAGAGAGAGAGAGAGAGAGAGAGGAGAGAAGAAAAATAAAAAAGATCGATACTCAAGAATAAAATTTTCGGCTTTAGAGTATGGATTCGCTTATAAACGAAGGTCGAACTCGTTCGATTCTTACGAGAGAGAGAGAGAGAGAGAGAGAGAGAGAGAAAACTCCTCTTCGAAGAGAGGGCATACATTAAAAGTTACGACGTTGCTTGAATCCTCGCTTTCGCCTCGACCTTTCTTCTCGTTAGAGCAAAGCAACGATCAGAGAGAAACACTGATCGCTCGTCATGCTTACTCTCTCTCTCTCTCTCTTTCGCTTTTGCACTTACAAATTGCAAGGCACGATCGTATCCAATGATGATCGAAGAGAGTTACGAGCCGCCCCTCGTCGATCTTTCATTTTTCCGATCGATTTCTCGATGCCTTCCTCCTCCTCCTCCTCCTCCTCCTCCTCCTCCTCTTACTCCTCCTTCTATTTTTTTTCTGTATCCTTTTTCTATCTCGATCGATGATTACGTCATATCTATCGCGTTGAAAATAATTTGAAGAACAAAAAAAAAAAAGAACAGAAGAGAAAAATGTTCGATAGATGCCAACTCGTTTTAATCGGATCGTCCGACGTTCTCCAAGAGATTTTTTTACTCTATCGATCCTCTATCGGCCCTTCCTCCCTTATCATCTCCCTTAT
>OU426854.1:9572891-9577891 GCA_911387685.1 Dolichovespula media
TCGTTGAACCAATGAAGCAAGAAATACATAGATCGATAAACTAGCATAATCGAATCGATCCGATCGGTCATCGCATGACATACATACATACATAGATATCCCTATATCGGGAATATATAAATACTCTCGGTTTAGTTTCTCGAAATTCACGCATACTGTATGTACGAAAATGACGACGAAGACGGAGACGAGAAAGATCGAGTTTGTTATTTCTCTTTTTCTCGTCCGACTAATTAAAAAAAAAAAATTATTAAAACCGAAATTATCGAATGTCGTTGTCTGATGTATAACATTTTCCTCTCTCTCTCTCTCTCTCTCTCTCTCTTTTTCTCTCTCTATGTAGACTATATCGACATTTAGTTAAAAGATCGACTTCGTTTATTCATATATATATATATATATATATATATAATTTCGAACGAAATTTTACAAGATTTCCCCTTATATACCATCGAGTCACCATCGTGGTAACCACAATTTCGAACCAAGGGAGCGAGCGAGCGAGAGAGAGAGAGAGAGAGAGAGAGAGAGAGATAGAGAAAAAGAGTGTCGGAGAGAGACAGATAGATGGATAGATAGGATGGTTAGAGAGAAAGAGAGAAAACGATGCTGCTGGTCGCGTATGGATCCGAGCTTCAGAGATGGCAGAGAGCGCGGATCTCTTTGTGCGGTGCGACGGCCGGAGGGTCGTCTTCTTCCTTCTCAACCACCACCCCCCTCCCTTCTACCCTTCCGTTCCCCTCCACCGTTGTCGTTGCCGTCGCCACCGCCGCCACCGCCAGCATCCTCCTCGTCGTCTTCTTGGCTCGACCCTTCCTCGCTCCTCGAGTCTGTCCCTCTCTATCTATCACTCTCTTTCTCTTTCTCTCTTTCTATCTCCATCTCTCTCTCTCTCTCTTTCTCGCGCGCGCGCGCGCGCGACCAAGTCATCTCGTTTAGGTCGTGCGAGAGGAGGAGGAGGTGGAGGAGGACGCTGGCGGATGCGAGAAAAGAGAGACGACAGCATCTCTCTTTCGTTCTATGTCTTTATCTCCATCTTTCTCACTCTTTCTTCTCTTTACTTCTTCGTATGGCAGGATATATGACTGTTTATATATATATATATATATATATATATATATATATATATATATATATATATATATAACGTGTGTATGTCCATTTGTGTGTGTATATATATATATGTCCGATATACGTACGTATGTACGTATGTGTACGTACTTTGCGTTATATGCACGACCTCCTCCTTCTCCTCCCCCTCCTACCCCACCTTATCCTCATCACCTATCCTTCTCGTCCACCTATTCTCCATCTTCTTCTTCTTCTTCTTCTTCGTCTTCGTCTTCGTCTCCTCCTTCTTCTTCTTCTTTCGCCTCTTCGTCGTTTTCTCTTTTCTCGTTTCCTTCGTATATCTGTGTTCATGCACACGTAAATATGTATTTACATTCGTGTATGTTGTGTGTGTGTGTACGTACGTACGTACGTACGTACGTATGTATGTATGTGTGCGAAAGCGCAAACGCCCGTGCGCGGTTCGGTGCACGCGTTTTTGCACGACGTTGCGCGCCACCGAGCTCGAGTCGGCTACCCGAAGCACTACTACGAAGAGAGAGAGAGAGAGAGAGAGTGTGTTTGGTGTGTGTGTGAGAGAGAGAGAGACTCCTGGGCTAACTCGAGTCACGTGACCCGGCTAATCGGCCCTATAGCGGGAAACCCGAAGAACACCGAAATCTTACGAGCTCTGTATTCGTCACTTTCCTTCTTCTTCTTCTTCTGCATCTTCTTCTTTCGTTTAGATTTCGACGTATTTCTTTTAATCGATTCGATTAAAGTAGCGTTTACGAATGTACGATTAATACGTGGAAACGATTATTTCTAACGAAAATGTTGGACGAAAGTGACGTATGTATCAATAACGATCGTGGAATTTTGTTTTTGCAACGACGTGAGAAATATCGAGACGTCGTCCCTAATTTCCGATGCCAAAACGCTTCTCTCTCTCTCTCTCTCTCTCTCTCCTTCTCTCTCTCTTCCCTTCTCCTCTTTCTCTCTCTTATTGACGTTTAACGAGTCCGACGTTAGCCGTTTTTTTTTCCTTTTCTTTTTTTTTTCTCTTTCGAGAAACGGAAATTGTGGTGTACCTAAACGCGACGATAAATTTAGATTACGCGTAACCGATCTCGAAGAGACGGACACCGAGGAGTATAACGTATAGTAAATCAACACTGACAATATTCGTACGATAGACATGGCACGGGATTCCGATGAAATCCTTCTCATCTCGTTTCCGTTCGGTCTCTCGTCGATTCTCTCGATATATCGATCGATTCTCGCGATCGAACGACGTTGAACGGACGATCGCGAAATCGTCGCGATCAATCCGTTCACTTGATGTCACGGGGAACTTGACTCACCCCGTTCGCGTTACGATGGAGCTTTGAAATTATTTTTGAAAGAAAGAAAGAAAGAAAGAAAGAAAACGAAGAAAATTGAATTAATAGAAAAAAAAAAGAGAAAAACGAAAAAGAAAGAACCGTCTCCGTGGATATTCGCGGATCGAAAAATCGAAATGAGATCTCGAACACCTAGCGACATCCATTCGTCAAGTCGATTATTCGACGAATCACTCTTTCATTACCATACGTAGATAAAGAAGTCGTCTGACCAAATCGCCACTACTCACCCACCCCCGCGTAGCTATCGAAGATCTCTGCTTTACCGACGATGGGTATCTCGATCCGGAAGATAAACTTTAGTTCATGGCACTTCGCGACTTCGGCGAAGGTTTTTCGACAAAGTACGAAATGCAAGCGCGATTGATAATTGAATCGATGGTAGAATGCTCGTGTATAGATCATTATACTAATCTCGTTCGTAACCAACGATCGAGGTTGGCGCGTGACGTAGGTTCCTGTAAATAAACAGTAAAAATGATAAAACGTCCGATGAAAAATCATACTCGCTGGAGCTTTTATGCTTTCTCGGACTTATACTTTCTTCTAAAAATAGCTTGATCGAAATGTTTTTGTTAAGTGTAAAATACAAATTTTATATTTTTTTTTTGTCTGCGATTAAACCCATAGAAACACAGTGCCGACGCATATTTGAGCGGTCATTAACTCTCCATGACGATGACGATGATATTAATTGCGATGAAATACCTAAGACGTAATATAGGATATAGGTAATATAGAACAAACGTAAATATTTAACTTGAAAAGCGAGAATAAGAATAAATGAGGATAATGAAGAAATTATCTTATCGCGCTGCTACGCAAGATCTGTTTATTTTTTTTCTGTTTATCCATCGTTGTACAACAAACAACGTAAAATGTTTAATCGGAATTAGAAAGAAAATAATATCTTGGAAGATATCTCTCAAAGCGTTATAAAAATAACAAATCGTATTATCGTTCGTTGATTCGTAGAATTATGATTATCGAACGGATCGAAATGAAAAAACTCAGAGAGAGAGAGAGAGAGAGAGAGAGAGAGAAAGAAAGAAAAAAAGAAAGAAAGAAAGAAAGAAAACAAAGGAAAAGAAAATTCAATGCTCAATTCATAAATTGTACTTACATCGAATTATTATCGATTGACACGATCGTTCGATAAAAAAGGAACAACGCGTACATATATAAATATGAAATGGTAAAACGTAAAAATATATATATATATATATATATGAAAAAGAACGTATATTAAACGCTTCATAATTCTATAATTAATTATAAAAGGTATAATTTAATGCGTGATAAAATTATCAAAATCCATTCGTAAATAGTCGGCGGTTCCGTTGAGCGACGACGGTTTCTTTCTCTTTCTCTTTTTTTTTTTTTTGTTTTTAATAATCCTTTCAACGGGTAAGAGATAACACGTGCGAAGTTATTAATTACGCTCGTTAAACATTAATAAGATGCACGCTGCCTTTATGTAAATGTAATGGCGCTCGAACGTAAAAGTAAGAGGCGATGTTAATCACACGTAGGAAAGAGAGACGTTAACGCGTCGAAGTATCGTGATAAACTGGCACAACGACGCTACGTTCAAAGCCTTAGCCCGAGGTCATGAAACTGTTTACTATACTCGATCGACGTCCTAAGTCGTGTGGTTATGTTTATTAATGATAGTATACAATACGTACGTACGTACGTACGTAAAAGTATGTATACATAATAACACGTAAAAGAAATTCTCATTCGATTTATATTTTCAATTTATATTATCTACCCACAAAATTTCATTCAACGTTACGATACATCAATATTTAATGTTTTAATATATACTTTTTTGATATATTAATCATCGACGAAAAAGCGAACGAGAATTGTTTCGTTATCGAATCATCTCATCACTCATGCGTTATACACGTTGCGTCGCTTCGAATTAATATGACGAAGAACGAGGATGAATACGTTTTGTAAACTTTTTCTTGTTAATTTTTTTTCTTTCTTTTTTTTTTTTTTTTTTTTTTTTTTTTGATTCAAGTCGCCTCCTCGTACGTCCAAAGGGATCTCGATCAGGATTTTGTGACGTGCGAATAATCGATTGTATTATCGAGGTATCGTAACTACTGCACAATACGTTTATTTGCGACATCTTTCATTTATTTATTCATTTATTCATTTATTCATTTATTCATTTATTTTGCTTTATATTATTCTATCGATTAATGTATGTTATTGATTGTACAAGTTACATCGAATAAGGCAACGATATACAAGCTGTAGTTGATACGAAGATTATGACTATAATTTGCACGTTAATTCATTTCGAAAAATATAAATTTATCCGTTCACTTATTCGCATCAACGTTTGGAGCATGTTGTAAAAATCTTACGAACGTGTTTTATTCCTCATTGGTTAATTCGATGGTAATGCGAAATCACGGAAAAAAAGAAACTATAAAAGTAGCACCACGTTAAATATATGTACAGAAATTTCGATATATTACATGATCCGTTTTTTTTTTTTTTTTTTTTTTTTTTATGGCAGAAGAAATT
>OU426854.1:9582891-9585391 GCA_911387685.1 Dolichovespula media
AATTTATATATATATATATATATATATATAAATATACTAATATATATTTATATTATTTATTAATGTATTTATATATTAATGTATATTTATATATATAGTATATTTATATATATTATATAGATGCATTAATATATGTATATATATATATATATATATATATATAGATATTAATTGATATGACGATATGAAGGATTATGAAAGGTACAGAGGGTCGGCCGAAAGTGAATTTCGTATCGATCTGATAAATAAATAAATAAATAAATAAATAAATAAATAAAAGCGAAAAAAACAAAAAAGAAACAAGAAGCTGAAGATATCTCGAAATGAAATATACAATAGATCGATCGATTTTGAATGATACGATCTCGGGAAAACTTTTATCGTCGATGATTCTTTTCGTTTATTAATTTATTTATCTCTTTTTTTTTTTTTTTGAAATGACTGTGTTCGACCGTAATATTTATAATTCGAAGGCAGGTGGGTGGGTGGGTGGGTGATCGATTATCCCGTTAAATGACGAATAAATTCGACGAAATACCTTATGGAACCATTTCAATTCCTTAGGTGGTGGTTGAGCTTTCGTGTGACAACCGAGGGTAACGTTTTGACTCTGTGTTACTTCAACCTTATTCGATGGGGTGACGCGTATGTTAGGCACCAAAGACGACCCTGAGGATGTCGTCGTCGTCGTCGTCGACAACGACGAAGGTACGGTCGTAAAGGAGGGCGATCTGTCGGCTGCGTTCGATGAAGGTGGAGATGGAGGTGATGGAGGTGGAGGATCGACGAGTAATCTGTGAGTGATCGTAATAGGTTTGTCGCTGACTATACTGCAAGAATAATTGTCGGACGTGTCATTGACCGTCGCATTGTAGATAACCAAACTGTTATTCGGCGTTCTAACGATTCTATTCATATCCTGAGTTAGAGCATTGTCGTCGCTGTAAAGAAACTCGTCGTCCTTCTTCCATATGATCGCGACAGAATCTGAAAAAAGATTAATTCGTATTCCACAGATCTTGTAAGGATAATCGTAGGGATAATCGCAAGGATATCTCTTAAGGATTGCGATAACAACGAGTATATTATAATAAACTTTCGTCTCTTGTTATACGAATATCGTCTTTTATTTCTTTTTGTTTCTCTTTTTTCCTCTTTTTTTCTTCTCGTTCGAATCATTTTACAAAGAAATTATTCGAAGGAAATTTTTTCAACGATTCAACGTATCCGCGAAACAGATGCGATTATATCGATAGGTACGACGTTGTTATTGACGAGGAATAAAACAAAAAAACAAAAAAAAAAAAGAAAATAAATAAAAAAGCCAACGACAGAGTTCGTTCTTTTATACGAGAAAAATTAGGTGAGTTGGATCATCGCGAGAGGATTTTTATTAAATCGGTTAAAGGAGAAAGAATCTCTTTTTTTCCTTCGTTTTCTTCGCTTTTTTTTCTCTCCTTTATTTCTTTTTTTTTTTTTTTTTTTTTTTCTTTTCTTTCACGAACCTGCATTCGACGTCAGACATGGCAGTATAACGGTACTACCACTTCTCACGCGTTTACTCTCCGGATTCGATATAATTTGGGGGGGTTCCTCGATGGTATCCGGTGTATCGCTTTCGTCGTCGTTTTGTGAATAATCCTCGCTGTCGTCGGCCTGGGCGTCATCGTTGTAATCGAGATCCTCGAAGTTCTTCGAGGACGACGGTTTCGACCAGCCTACAAAAAAAAAAAAAAAAAATTCCGTAACGATAAGAAAAGGGAAAAATCTGTCCGAAATTAAATAACGACAACAACAACAACAACAACAACAACAACAATAATAATATTAATAATAATAATAATATTAATAATAATAATAATAATAATTCGAAATATTCGACAGACACGTCGCCGTGACCCCATTCGTTCTCCTCCTTCCGCTCTCTCCCTCCTCCCCCTCTCTCTCTCTCTTTCACGGCCCACGGAGATTTGATTACGCAGAAGAAGGCACGAAACGATTCGTTTACCAAATACCACGAACCGGCTGTGCACGAAGTTGAAATTAGATTTCTAGTCCACGCACCAACACCGAGCAACACGGAGCCTGATTTCAGGACAGCCCGTGTGTATAAAGCACATCGGAGATTCTAATAATACACGACGACGACTAGAAAGAGCAAGGAAAGAGAGAGAGAGAGAGAGAGAGAGTACCATAGCCAACCCTTGCCTCGACAATGGCTGCTCTCTCTCTCTCTCTCTCTCTCTCTCTCTGCCTTTCCTCTTTCATCCATCTATCAACGATTTTCCCCATCCCGCGCGTTACGAACAAGGTGGGAGGGGAGGGGGTTTGATTTGAGGCCAAACAAAAGTATGAATAATAAATCCTATCGAAGATGACCAAGAAAAGATATGAAATAAGAGGTTCTCCTTCACGCCTCCTCCTCCTCCTCCTCCTACCAACCTCACTTTTCGTGTCTATCCTCGATTTAGCCTAGTTATTTCTTTTTCTTCTTTTTTTT
>OU426854.1:9590391-9602891 GCA_911387685.1 Dolichovespula media
TTAATCGCGAAGTTTCACGGTGCATTTTTCACTTTTCATTCTTCCTTTTCTCTTCCTTCTTTTTGTTTTTTTTTTCTTTTTTTCCTTTCAAAAAATCTTTTTTCTCACGATCAAACGCGCATTCACAAATCCTGATTAACGTGGACGAACGTGGATGAATATAAACGCACTCGACAAACTTTATTATATATCGCGTTACTCGGGAAATCGATCGTACGGGAGAGCTTTTTGTTTGGTTTTCTTTTTCTTTTGCTTTTCTTTCAAAGTTCTCGAAACGATTTTCCAAAATCACGTACGTTGCAAACCTTCATCGTCGGGAACTTTTTGTGTTCGCTTCCTTCTTCTTTTTTTTCTTCTTCTTCTTCTTCTTCCTCTTCTTCTTTCTTTTTTTTTTTTTGTCGTCAAAAAGCGAAACCGCAAACGAGCCTTAGAAACTTTGTCGCGTTTCGTGGAAACGAATTTTGTTGGGCTTTTGAAAAATATTTCGAAAGGGATTATCAACCGACCAATCGCGGCCTTACTTTCGGGCGGCCACCACCACCATCACCACCATCACCATCACCACCATCACCACCATCACCACCACCCTTTGTAAAAAATTCTAAGAGGTGGAACGAATATATACGCATAATATTTCGATACGGAAAGGGTTTCTTTTTTTTCGTTTTTTTTTTTTTTTTAGAAGATTCAAGCCTTCGCTGAAAGGCTGACAGAGAGAGAGAGAGAGAGAGAGAGAGAGAGAGAGAAGCTCGTCGTCCGTCAGTCAGCCTTCTCCTATGGATCGAGAATGCTGAATGAGTGACGTCAGCCATCGCATTCTCTCACGCCTTAATGGTTATTATTGCCAGGAGGTACGCACTCTTATTTTCCTCCACCTCCTCCTCCTCCTCCTCCTCCTCCACCTCCTCCCCCTTCTCCTTCTTCTTCCTTCTCCCTTTTTTTTTTTTACTTTCTTTGCTTCGTACGTTCAATCGTATGTAAAACAAGTATGCGCGTGTGCGTGCGTATACGTGTGTTCTCCCTAATGAACGTCTAACTAACATTTTCTCTTATTACCAATCACGATTAGAAAGTTTCTAATCATTTGAATAATTATTCGCGATCTAATTGCTTGCCGAACGTTAAATTTCTTTCCTTTCTTTTTCTTTTCTTTTTTTTTTTTTTTTTTTTTTTTATTCTCTTTCACGCCGACTTTTTTTTTACACCGATCATCATGTTTCATTACAATTCTATGATATTTGTCTTCTTCCTGTTTTTCTTTTTTGTTTGTTTTTTTGTACGCGAAAAAAATTACGACGATAACTTTCGCATGATATTAATTCAAAACTCAAATATTGGTAAACGATCAATAATATCTACGCATGGATAACAGACGAATAAATACTTACGTACGTAAAAATATTCCGACAATTTGTTTTGGATGGTTATGGACTTTAAAAAGAGAGAAAAAAAAAAAAAAAGAAAATTGCGATTACGTCGACCTAATTATCATTAATATTTTTTTTTTCTTCTTTCCTCTTATTTCATAAACCTTTTAACGAAGAACTGGAGGAGAAATTAATTATCGAAAGGGAATACAGTGCTCGTATGGGGAATACGTACGTGTGGATGCCTTTTAACAAAATTAATACTATTAAACTAAAACTTACAAAAATGTATATACGCTATTTGAGTAAATATTACGAGGATTAAATATTAATTATAAAAATGAAACGCGGAGTTAGTAAATTGTTACACGTAGGAGTTGTGTTCGAACGTAACTCGACGAAATTAAACTCCGACGTGGTAACAACGCCCGTTACGAATGTCACGAGGATTTAGGATTAAGGATTAAGATTTTTATCGCGCAGGAGAATAGAATTAAGCGCGTAAACGAAAAAAATAATTAATTATACGTGGGTTGATCCGTAATTTTAAAATATGGAATGTAAAATGTTAAGCCACAATCGGTGAGTATTGGAAGACGGATAATAAAACTATAGGGAGTGCCATTGCCCGAATTGAATCGCGTTTTATGCTCTACGGTGTATGCATGTATGTAATGCATGCATGCATGCATGCATGCATGTATGTATGTATGTATGTATAGGTGTGTGTACAACATGTGTATGTGTGCTGTGTGCTGCACGTGGAAGGCCTAAAAAGCGCAGCTTCGTGCCGCTCCTCCTTCTCCACCTCCTCCTCCCTCACCTCCTCCTTCACCTCTTTCACCTCCTCCTTCACCTCCTTCACCTCCTCCTTCACCTCTCCCCTTAGAGCGCGCGGTCTGAATCGCAGAGAAGACCGATGCCCGATACAAAGAGGATATTTAAGCGGCGCGAGCCGCCCTTTGATACGTCCAACTCGAGAGGAAGGAAAGTCAAGAGCGAGAGAGAGAGAGAGAGAGAGAGAGAGAGAGAGAGAGAGCGAGCGAGAGAGAGAGAGAGAGAGAGGGAGGAGGAAGAGGAGAAATCATCTCAATGACGGATTCATACGACTTTTTTTACGAGTGTTTTTTTTTGTTTCTGCTTTTGAAACTTCTTCTCGACCTTCCTTTCGCTTTTTTCTCACTTCTTCCTTTTTTTGCCGTTATCATCATCATCATCATCATCATCATCATCATTATTTTTATTATTATTATTATTATTATTATAATTATATTATTATAATAATTATATAATATTATTGAAACATAAGATGAACGTGATTGCTATGATTACGATTAAAATAAACGATTCCTTTTGCCCTTCGTGACACTCGAATTACTGGCGAATTTAACAAAAAAAAAAAAAAAAAAAAAAAAAACAAATAAAAGTAAAAAGAAGAAAAAAAAGAAAGAAGAAGATTAAAAACGACGGATTTTTAAACGTCCTCTTATTGAAATATAAGATGAACGTTATTACGACCGACATGGTTACGATTAAAATAAACGATTCCTTTTGTCCTTCGTGATACTCGAATTGCTGGCGAATTTAAAAAAAAAAAAAAAAAAGAAAGAAAAAAGGAAGGAAAAGAAGGAAGACTCAACTCGACGGATCTTTAGACGTCTTTCATAACGATAATCGAACCACCACCACCCCCCACCCCCCTCAAAAAAAAAAAAAAGAAGTTCGATCAATCGAGAGGGATTTTTATTTCTTCGTTGTCACGAAATTGAACGAACGTTAAAATTAAAGAAAGTAATAGACGAACGTACTCGGAAGGATATATCGACGTGATAATAATCGATGGGATACTATAAAAATATTCCTCTCTCTCTCTCTCTCTCTCTCTCTCTCTCTCTCTCTCCGTTGTGCTCTCCACATCGTTTAACGTACGAGTTAAAGCTCGAACAGCATCCTATATACATTATACCTATATACAATAGTAGAAAATATATATTTTGAAACCGGAAATCTTTCATCCTAGTAGCAACACCAGCCACCAGCAGCAAGAACAGTAGTAGTAAGTAGTAGTAGTAGTAGTAGTAGTAGTTGTAGTAGTATACTTTTCTCGATGTATAGTCCGAGATTAGACGCGTACACACACACACACCACACACACACACACAGAACACACGTATTCGTCTCGTACGTTTGATGATCACCATTACGAAGTAGGATAGAACGTACGTGCATACATAAATTCGTACGTACGCACGTACGTATATATTATATATATATATATATATATATATATATATATATTATATACATAGACGAATTCTATTGCGTAATCCTCACGACTAACAACTACTACTACTACTACTACTACTATTCTCTAATTCGGGTAGTAGTCTAGCAGATGTGGATGAACGATTCGAATCCGTTATTGCGCGAGCAGTTCGCTAACTCGAAAATAACCTTGCTCTCGAGAAGTCTGCAAGGGATATAACGTTTGAGGGAAAGAGAAAGAGAAAGAGAAAGAGAAAAAGAAAGAGAGAGAGAGAGAGAAAAAAAAGATAGATAGAGAGAGAGAGAGAGAGAGAGAGAGAGAGGGAAATAGCAAAAGGGACACGACATTGAAATTGGCTCTAAGCCAAACGGGAAGATAACGTAGGAGAACGCACAGATGCCGTTGGTGTAGAGAGAGAGAGAGAGAGAGAGAGAGAGAGAGAGAAATAGATGCTTCTCCCTCCTCCCCTTTTTGCTTTGGGTGTAAGAACCTCCGTTGGCCCAGGGTTCCTTTCGAGGGTTTCTCTTTCTCTCTCTCTCTCTCTCTCTCTCTCTCTCTCTCTCTCTCTCTCTTTCGGCTACGTACTACGTACCAGATTTTTATTAACTCCAGGGGGTGCCTGATTTAGACACCGACGCCATCGGCGGCCATCGGTGAAACACACACTCCTATACTCTCTCTCTCTCTCTCTCTCTATACGCGTTTCAATATTTTCCTCGCAAAAAATTACTCCGAACGTCGATACACATATCCAACAGCGATCCTTTAATTTTCCTTCCCGATTTAATCCAACACTTATTATTCCCCACACATCGTTCCCCGCGATACTCTCAATCGTGATTTCGTTAATCAGGAATTATTTGATTGTTAAACACCCAAAAATGTGTACACTCGAAGATCGACGCACGCGGCTAATTTCTGATCTTATATATCACGTTATTATTGTACCATCAGTTAATAATACGTTCGTGTGTGATATGTAGGACGAGCGGTTTTTTTTTTTTTTTTTTACTTTTTTCTCTTTTTTTTTTTTTACGATCGAGTAGTGTATTCTATCTTTCATCGGCGATCAACGGAATAAATAATGAATGAATGAATGTATGTATGTATGTATGTATGTATGTATGTATTTATGTATGTAAAAATAAATATAATTGTAACGTTTAGTAAATATATGCATATGTATGAACATATATGTATATATATATATATATATATACCATAAGGAAAAAGTATTAAATACGTGACTCACGATGATGTCACTACACCCGAACGTTTATTCTCGTTCTAGTCATATTTGGTTAAGAGAATTGATAATAATAACTCGATCGTGAGATGCGAATAAGTGAAAAAATAAAAATAAAAATAAAAAAAATAAGAAAGAAAAGGAAAGTGAAGCGAGCAAAAAATTAAAGGGGCAAAAGGAAGGGAGGATAAAAAAAAAAAAAGAAAGAAGAGGAGAGAGTTATTGCATTCTTTTCTATTTCTCCTTTCTTTCTTTATTTTTCTTTTTTCTTTTTTTTTTTTTTTTTTTTTTAGAACGTGACTTAGGAAGAAACATTTGATTTAGTAATCTCCGAGTTAGGCAAGCTTCATCGTAAACGAGCTCTCTTGCACCTTATCGTTGTTGTTATTATACGTGCTCGCGTAAGCAGGATGTGGTGTAATTATTCGTTGGCCGCATAGTACTCATCTTGCGTGAGTAGGCGAATGTCAACAATTTATCTTCGTTCGTGTAAACGTTCAACGATGACGATGACGATGACGAGTTCGTACTCGTGTGTCAATGTTAAAAAAAAAAAAAAAAGAAACCAAAAAAATAAAGTGAAAGTATTCGAAAGAGGTAGGGGGAGGGGGAGGCTCGAGTATCCGATCCAATCAAAATTAACATACGTACATACATCCATACATAGATACATACCATGGATATGTAAATACACGTTACGAAGTTCTTTCGATAAATACATCATATAAAAAATAGCACAATATGTTTGCCGAAGTAGAAGGTAGAGAAAAAGAAAAATTACAAAAAAAAAAAAAATAGGGACAACAAAATTAAAAAAAATCGAGACAAGAAAATTAAAAGAAATGGAGACAAGAAAATTAAAAAAAAAAAAAAAAAAAATAGAGCATGGGACAAAATAGAGACGACCGTATGAATTTGATTAATTGAAATATTCTTTGTACTTTTGACGACTCTTCATCGCGATGTTCGCCTTAAAAATTAGGCCCCTTAAAGGGTATATATTTAACGGCAATGGTCGTCGTTGTGAAAAAAAAAAAGGGACGCGCGTCGATTCGTCGCAAAAGTTTTTAAACTTGAATTCTCCTTCTGGGAACGATGAACTTGAAACAAAGAAATAATCCTCAACGCCCGTCACGTAAACGTTTAACCCTACACACGTTTCGCCAACATAGGAGGGATATAATACTTTAACTCGTTTCGAATTGATTTTTCTCGGAATCGGGGATAACAGCTGTGTCCCTGGGATAAGACAAATTTCCCCTCTCTCTCTCTCTCTTTCTCTTTATACTCGCGTTAGGCTCCGTTTAACTCTATTTAAATACCGTCTTTGTAACTCTTCGGGATCGGTCGTTTACGTTTAATATTCATAATTATATCACGATACTTTCGTATAACTTAATTGTGCTCGTCCTTCGTTCGATCGCAATTTTGTTTGTTTGTTTGTTTTTTATTAATAAAATTCTACTTTCTTTTTTTTTTTCTTTCATTTTTTTTCCTCCATCGGTACAAGTTATATCTAACGCGTTACGATGGTATTATAAGTGATAAAAAAAAAAAAAAAAAAAAAAAAAGAAATATATATATATATATATATATACTCTGATAGCACAATAATACTAACATCGTATACCACGATCGTATCAAATCAAATTTTTCTATTTTATCGTCCGTAAAAAATAAAAAACATAAAAATATATATATATATATATTTATATCTTCTTTTGGTTAACACGAAGAAGAATTGAATTATGAAAAAAAAATTAACAATCCGTTTGCTCTCTCTCTCTCTCTCTCTCTCTCTCTCTCTCTACAAATAAATCGGATTAAATTAATCGACTTTAAAGGACGTTGAATGATCGACAAAGGATTGGAAAATAAACTCGATTAAATCCACGTTTGAATGTCCTTCGATTGAAGTCCGTATTAGAGTTAGGATTAATCGTATTTGTATGTCGTAAGGACGGTAAAAGGGTTCCTCGACGGTCATCATGAATATCGAAATTTCGAAGGGCGAATACGATTGATCGATTGTATCCGACAATCGACCCACCCCCGCTCGCTTTCTATGAAATGGTCGAACGAAGTTAGAATGGAATGTGACCACGTAAGCACCCACATACACATACGAATCATTTACGATGTATACACGTATGTATGTATGTATATAAGTATGTATATATATATATATATATATATATATATATATATATATATATATATATATATTTATAATATACCTTTTCACTCTACGATTAGTTTTATCCGATTATAACGTGAAAAAGCATCTCGTCGTTAAATACTTGATAACTTTTGTGTCACACAATGCATACATACGTGCATTATATTTTTATGTGTTTACGCGCGCGTCGTTTATTCGTTTGCGTTTTAATTCCTCAAAATTTTATATCCTCTTCGTTAGAAAAATCAATTAATACGTTTGGTTACTTTTGGAAATGCATTAGCAAATAATTTATCTTTGTTACGATATAGGTAAGTGAGTATAGTTTATGAAAAATGATTTACTTCTTTTAGATAATATTTTATTTAATTTTTAATATATATATATATATATATATATATATATATATATATATATATATATTTAATTATTCATTTACGTAATATAAATACTTGATAACTCACATTTTGATATAAGAAGTAAATTGTTCTCGCCCTTCCATATATTAATCAACTTTTATATTTATTACAAAAACAAAAAAAAACCACCCTGTAATAACTCCATGATAATTCTAAAATTAATAATTATTTCAGTATAATTAGATACACATACTGTAACTTTCACGTTGTATAATATTTTTTTTAAGAGAAAAAAAAGAAAATGAAACAAAAAGAAACAACAAAAAATTAGATCACATATATATATCTATAGAGAGTCGATATTAAAGTCCATTAATTTTTTCTTTTTTTTTTTTTTTTAAGCAAACGATAGGTAAAATATATTTCGACGAAAAAAAAACAAAAAATTAAATCACATATCTATAGAGAGTCGATATTAAAGTCCATTAATTTTTGCTTTTTTTCTTTTTTAAGCAAACGACGATAGGTAAAATATATTTCGACGCGTTAAAACGTGACGTATATATATATATATATATATAAATTCGATTTCTCTAATCCACAATGAAAAATAATAAATTACTTCCAACGATAATAAAATGTAAGAGAGAAATCTAAATAGGATAGATATTGCATTTATTTAACGCATTAGCATCGACACTCGATCATGTTAATAACCAATAACGAGGTCTCTCATTCTAACGAATAATAAAATAAAAAGGCTCTCCCGTAGAGACGACTTCAGTTGCTGTACTTATTTGTACTAGTCGTTATTCTCAAGACTACTATCTATCTCTTTCACTCCTCTCTCTTATTTTCTTTTTCTATTTCTCTTTCTCTCTAGGATGTGGCACGTGCACCACGGTACTCAATGATGTCATTCTAGTTCTTCGACTTGGCTATCCTTAATTACGAGGCAGGCAGCATTACCATGACAATTAACGGGACAACGGACGGTTCGCGAGTTCACGTCGTTCGTTTTCCTCTCCTTCTCTTACTTCCGGCAAATGATCGAGCCCAGCTCGATATCGTGGGAAGATCGGTTAGTTTATTAAAAAAAACAAAAAAAAAAAACAAAAAAAAAAAAACAAAAAAAAATAAAATAAAATAAGAAAAAGGTATACTCGATCGAACAAATAATATTTTTCTTTTTTTTTTTTTCAATTTCTTCCGTACAAACACAATAATCCCTAAATCGTGTTACTATTCAAACCTTTAAAGTTATTTTTATGAATTGAAAAGAAAAAAAAAAAAAATCAAAACTGTCGGTCGAACAAATAATATTCTTCTTTTTTTAATTTCTTCGTACAAACAATCCACGGATTGTTAAGATTCAAATCTCTGAGGTCTCTTTTATGAATTAAAAATAAAAAATGAAAATTCTCGATCGAACAAATAATATTTTTCTTGTTTTAATTTCTTCGTACAAACAATCCCAAGATTGTTAAGATTCAAATCTCTAAAATTATTTTTATGAATTATAAAAAATGAAAAATAAAAATTGTCGTTCGAACAAATAATATTCTTCTTTTTTTAATTTCTTCGTACAAACAATCCCCGGATTGTTAAGATTCAAATCTCTGAGGTATCTTTTATGAATTAAAAATAAAAAATAAAAAATTCTCGATCGATCAAATGTATTTTTCTTATTCGGATCCTTTGTACGCCAATTCCAAGATTGTTGTGCGATTCAAACCTCCGAAGTTTCTTTTCACGAATTAAAAAAAAAAAAAAGAAAAAATAAAAGAAACCAAAAAATTCTCTTCAGATTAAACTCTGTCGGGACAAATCCATGGACATTAGACGAATCGAAGATGAAAAGGATTACTTGCGGGTAGAGGAATTGTTCAATGTTAAATAAAATTTTATGAAATAACGAAGTATAAAGAAGGTTAGTAGTGGATTGACCCAGTTGCAAAGAATCTTCGGTAAATCACTCGAGAGAAGGCAGACAGTCGTTGTCGTTGTCATTGTCGTTGTCGTTGTCGTTGTCGTTGTCGTTGTCGTTGTCGTCGTTATCGTGAATTTCCGTGAATTCTCAATGAAGTAGCCGAGCCGTGACTGGTTTAGATAAGCAACGGAGTGACTAGTCGGTTCCTTGACACTGCCGACCGACCGACCGACCGACCGACCGACCGATCGATTGATCGAACGATCGATCGATCCGATCGATCGATTCGATCTCCTCTATCTTGCTACGACCATGGTCCACATTAATTGACCGGTCTGTCGAGTTTTGCTTCTAAGTTCAGTGAAAAGCGAATAGGAGATAAGACATTAAAATGAGAATAGAAAATAAATAAATAAATGAATAAGTAAGTAAATAAAAGAGAAAGAAAAAAAATAGAAGATGTCTGTCAGGCGCTGACAGATGGGATATTACTACTCCTGTAACGCTACCAACGATAAATTTAGATTAGATTTCTTAATTTATGTTATGCCTATGTGCATCCAAGTGTGTTAAGATATATATATATATATATATATATATATATGTGTGTGTGTGTGTGTGTGTGATCGAACAATTTGAAATTTGTAAGGTCCTCGCATCGTTTGGAATAATGATGATATTAAACATAATTTTCAAGTTAAACTTTGCATCAACTTTTGCCAGACTATGATTCTTCGTAGGAATATACACATATATGTAAATATATATATATATATATACATAAACGTTTTCACGAATCCTCGAGAAAGTCTTAAAACATATATCTTCTTCTTCTTCTTTTTCTTCGAGAAAGAGAGAGAGAGAAAGATAGAGAGAGAGAGAGAATCCTTAGAGATAATCGATGGTACATTCGATTTGTGATATCGCTACCAATCGTTATTACCTCTTAGATTCTCGAGGACGCTGCTACCCCGCGTAAACTCAATCGACCAGTTTGTCGAGTTTCGTATATGGCGAAACGAGAACTCTCGTTGGAAAGTCGAGGACTCGAGAAATAGGAAAAGAAATGAAGGAAGGAAGGAAGGAAGGAAGGAAGGAAGGAAGGAAGGAACAACGGAAAGATACGTTTCGTACGTTTTTCCGATAGGATCGATCTATCGATCGATCGATATGCCCGATCATAAAAAGAGAAAAACCCATTCGAACGAAACCTATTTGTTACGAAATTTCGTTCGACGTTCCTACGAAATTTTTCTACTTAATTTTCTAAACGTCTTACTTACGTAAACACGTAAGTGTACATACGTGTGTGTGTGTGTGTGTGTGTGTGTATTCATATATCTATTGTATATACTTATATACGTACGTACGTTGTAAAGTTCAAACGTCAAACACCCCATTGAAAATCATAACGACACTGTATTACTCGTTTCTATCCCCTCCCCTCCCCTCCCCTCTCCTCCCCTACCCTCCCTCTCCACCCACCCGTCAATTATTCGTTTCTAATCGGTTTAGACGTTAATGAGACGTAGTCGACGACGTAGTATACCCGAGTGTTATCCGAGAGAGAGATATATCGATGTAACACAACGCGATTCTAATCTTTCGAGTTTCTTTCTTTTTTTTTTTAAGAGCGAACGGGGTGAAATCGTTCGGAGAATATACAATTTTTTTTTTTTATTATTATTTTCATTGTCGATATATCCTTCGATAGAAAATCAATGGTGTAAACGACGTGGCGATTTTAAACCGAACGCGCTTTCGTCGAGTTTTCGAAAAGACGTTCGATGGATGAGAAAGAGAGAGAGAGAGAGAGAATCTTTTCCTCTCTCTCTCTCTCTCTCTCTCTCCTTCTCTTTCTTCATCTCTCCTTTTTCCTTCTCTTCCTTCTCCATCGGCTTAGATCGTGGATCCAAGCCATTGATCGACCGGTCCGGTCCGGTCCGGTCCGATCCGATCCGGTCCGGTGATCGCTTATATGGAGAGTAAGTATCGAAGGAAGCTACCGGCAGTTCCTAGAGACGAGGAAAGAAGAAATATCGCGTTAACGATCGATTTATGATCCTCTCTCCCCTCCACCCCGATCCCCTTTTGCCAACACTGACCTTTATCATCGTTTTCTTTAAGTCGAAGTTAAACGTCGGCCAGCTTTATCGATTCCCCTCTACTCCCCTACCCTCCCCATCCCCCAACCGTCCCTCTCCAACGGGAAAACAATGCTAAGTAGAAATGTTCATAAGGTTCGGGTTTGAAGAAGAGAAAGAGAAAAGAGGATATCGATCGTACTATTAATCGCGAGTATCGTTATTTTAAAACTACTACGGCTTGATCTTTTTTTTTTTTCTTTTTTTCTTTCTTTTTCTTTTCTTTCCTTTTTTTTTTATCTCGTTTACATCGCGATCGTTATAAAAATAGTTCGTACTCGTTAAAAATAAAATGCCGAAGACGATCGTTAAAACCGACGCGTAAAAAGCGGGATTGATCGTTGTTGTTGTTGTTGTTATTGGGTGTCTTTGAAATTTTAACGTTATCGCGTTATCGTTATCATCGAAGGGATAAAAGGGTGAGAAGGACGACGACAATGACAGTACTTTGACGATATGAATTTAATGTAACTTTGATGAAATAAGTCGTTGGATCGATTTGGTTCCAATCGAGTGATCGTATGGATCATCTTTATGGATCGGATTTTAAAAAACTCCGGTAGTTCGTTAATGAAGAATACGATGAAGAAATATTTATTATAACAGATAAATATTATTAGCTATTGTCGGTAATAATTCATCGAGATCTCGTCGGAACAATTTATATTCGCGAATGAATAAAAAATATTTAATCGTTTTTATCGATAAATGTTTGATGAAAAATTCGACGTAAAATATAATTCATTCCTATTGTAACACGTTCACATTTGGAAATTACGTTGAGAATAACTTTGGCGGAATTTATTAATATATATCGTAACATTTCTTTTCGTTATAATCAATTTTTATTAATTCATTTTATATATATATATATATATATATATATATATAAAATATATAATATATAATATATAATATATATCCTCTATTTAATATTTTTAACGTAAATATTATTCTACAATTTATTAAGACTCATCAAAATATTTCTCTTCATTCTAATTAATTTTCA
>OU426854.1:9607891-9610391 GCA_911387685.1 Dolichovespula media
ACGTCGTCTTGTAATCGGGTCTCGATCGCTTTTTTCTTTTCTTTTGTTTTTTTTTTTTTTTTTTTTTTTTTTTTTTCGTACGAACGGATCTCAAAATTCTTTGGCTTTAATATCGTAAACGATTTGATCAATTTTTGAAGGACATTTTTGTTTGAGGAGAACTCTCGATTATCGCCGTACGTGAGAACGTGATGACGTTTATATATTATCGATTGGAATGAAAGGACAAGAAAAAATTTTGTATATAATGAATTTATACATAGGTGTATATATATAAGATGTTTTGAATTGGACTGAGAAAAGACGACGTGTTCTTTTTATCAAGAGATACATTAAAACTGTTAAACAGTTTAGAAATCTTATCGCTCTTGCTCTCAATTATCTCGTTTGCCTTCTCTCTCTCTCTCTCTCTCTCTCTCTCTCTCTCTCTCTCTCTCTCTCTCTCTCGAATATTAGCCCCTTTTTTTTATGATCGCGTCTGCGAGAAAAGCTTGGTAGAGTCGAACGCACGAAGTACGTACAGACAAGAAAAGAGTTACAAAAATGAAGAAATGCGAATAGAGAAAAAGAGTGAGAGAGAGAGAGAGAGAGGAAGCAAGAAATAAAGAGAGAGAGAGAGAGAGAGAGAGAGAAGTCGCATAATACGTTCGCTATATTCGAGTCCGGAGGGCTGCACGCTTTATTTTCGATGTTAACTTCGTCACCGTCCGTACTCGACTAGGGTCATTGACCTATACAGAGAGCGAAAGAACGAGAGAGAGAGAGAGAGAGAGAGAGAGAAAGAGAAAGAGAAAGAGAAAGAAAGAGAGAGAGAGAGAGAGAGAGAGAGAGAGAAAGGAGGAGAAAGAGAAAAGCATGAGCATTTGCGCCAAGTAACGAGCCCGAGGTGATTTAACCACTGGCTAATGACTTTTCGCTCACGCTAAAAGTTTAGATCGAGCTTCCGAGTTTATGCACACGCGCCATAATGTCGCCTCGGTTGAATTAGCTGCTTTAATCGGTACGACAAGACTTCACTCACTCACTCACTCACTCACTCACTCACTCACTCACTCACTCTATCTATCTATCTCTCTCTCTCTCTACGATGCGTATCGTTCAAACGTTCCCCTCCCTCTCCCCCCTCCCCCCTCCCCCACCCAACGCCAACCCGTCTAAAACCCCCGCAACAGTATTATGGTCGCGACTAATGAATATATAATGAGGATGCATTATATGCCAGTTAAATTATCGTACGAGTAGGATTAATCATATTTCAGCTTATTATGGGGACGATCACGGAACGTATCAACGACGGTTTAAACGTACGCGACAGAAATTCTAATCGATTGTATATAATATTACGTGTTATAATAAGAATGCGTTATCCCTTTTTACGATTTATATAAATGCACTTCGACGACTTTATTCGTATATAATCGCGCCCGAATTATATGTTTTCTATGTACTCTCTTCTCTCGTGTCACTACACAAACCAATTCTCTTTTATTTTTATTATCTTTTCTTTTCGATTCTTCTTCCTCTTCTTCTTTTTTTTATAATTATTTATTCACTCGATCCTTCTTTTTCCTTTTCTTTTTCTTTTTCGTCGTCGTCGTCGTCGTCGTCGTCGTCGCCGTCTCTTTCGTATCTCCGTAAAAATTATTTTACAGAAACGAAACAAAAAAATTAATTGGAAATTACAATTACATCGGTACGAACGATATAACCCCCATCCCATCCACAAGCATGTATGATTTGTATTTAAAAAAAAAAAAAAAAAAAAAAAAAAAGAGGAAGAAAATAAAAACTGTTCTCTTACGAGAGCAAAAGCAATTAATTTTTTGTCGTTGAAATTAAAACGTATCAAATTTGAAGCCAATGTGTGTGTGTGTGTGTGTGTGTGTGTGTGTGCGTGCGTGCGTGCGTGCACGCGAGAGATGAAAGTTAGACGGTAGCCGGTAAACGTTAAAACGATCAAATTTTTCTCGACATTATAAAAATGAATGCATCGTTGGGTCTCCAATGAATCGATTCAATTCCATTAATTAACGCCTACTCGCGAACGATCGGAATAGCTATTAATTAAGGTACGTGACTATTGTGTATGCACAAAATAGAGACCACACAATAGGAAACGTATGGCGAACGTACATATCTCTACTTACGTATCTACAATATATATATATACACACACAAACATACAAATACATTGACTAATTTTAATGGAACCATACATATACATATACATATATAATCATACTACACAAATAGCTAAGCGCACATGCTTACATGGTGGAAGGGAAAACCGTTAAATTCGTGACAGTTCGGCCGTACGGAACAATTTGAAACAACAATCGGATGTGGAAGGCGATTCTAATACAGGAGGGCCCTTTCATCGTCTATTTCCTTGTTTTCACGTGTTCCCAAACTCACCATTACAACCATTATCGGAAGCAATAAACGACGTAACGTAAAGCGCGCGATGCGTAACGCCCCCCTTTTTTTTCTTTTTTTTTTT
>OU426854.1:9615391-9622891 GCA_911387685.1 Dolichovespula media
CCCTCCTTCCCCTAACCCCTCCTCCCGGTCGTCGTTTCTTCGAACCGAGCAACATGGTGTGTATATGTATGTATGTATGTGTGTATGTATATATATATATATATATATTTATTTATGGGAATCTCTCGCGAATTCGTATTCAACGATCGTAACCAACCATGATACTATAATAATAAATCAGATATATGTATAACATTCAATAATCCTTTGTACTTTTACATATTGAAATTTTTACGTATTTAAATATACTTATATATATATATATATATATTCAAATATGTATTTATATAAATCTCTACGAACGATACGTATTATAAAAGGGAAACTATTTCGATCTCGAAATAAAAAATAACGTATATGTACTCTTTCCCTGAAGATACCTTTCGAAAATAGAGAAATATATATATATATATATATATATATATATATATATATATATTATATGTATGTATGTATTATATATGACCACTCTACAGGTGATATCGATCAACCGATCTATACCGATCTATACCGATCTAACAAAAGAAATATATGAATCTCTGAATAAAGAAGGCGCTATGTTGCTCGTTGAGACGTTACGTATTATATAATAATAACGATATCGAAATCACGAGTATATTCGGGACGAGTGAAATGGTATAAAAAGGTAGCACTTTTACGAATGTGGGAAGAGAAAGAGATAGATAGATAGATAGAGAGAGAGAGAGAGAGAGAGAGAGAGAGCTAGTTAGAAAATGACGATAGGATAACGTCATCGGCCGATCAAAAAAAAAAAAAAAGAAGAAGAAGACGAAGAGGAGAATGAAAGAGGAAGAAGAGAGAGAGAGAGAGAGAGAGAGAGAATGCGAAAACGACGAGCACGCATACATATCGATAGGATTCTCTACGTCATCGTGTTAAACTATTATCGCTAGGGACGATCGCAACAACACGCGCGTGTGCTCCTGCTCCAAAGAGTTGCTCGGTATTCCTCGAGTGATCTATCGGTCTACGCCTAAAAATTCATCTATGCGTCGAACGTGTATTCGTGCACGAAAGAGAGAAATAGAGACAGACAGACAGAGAGAGAGAGAGAGAGAGAGAGAGAGAGAGAGAGCGAGAGAGAGATAGAGATAAATAGAAAGAGATAGATGGATAGATAGATAGATAGATAGATAGAAAGGGATAGAGAGAGATAGAGAGACAGAGAGAAAGAGAGAGAGAGATAGAGAGAGAGAGAGAGAGAGAGAGAGAGAGAGACAGAGAGAAAGGGAGAGATAGAGAGAGAGAGAGAGAGAAAGGGAGAAAGGGAAATGGAGAGAGAGAGAGAGAGAGAGAGAAGGTTGGAATGCCGCGGGCGGTTCAACGGCCTGCGGTGTCTTCGGGTTCTCGTGATCCCCGCTCGTGTATCGCATCCTCGTGTGTGCTATACTCTCTCTCTCTCTCTCTCTCTCTCTCTCTCTCTCTCTCTCTCTCTCTCTCTCTCACACTACGTCGACTTGGATATAATGCCAGCACTGTCGCCAAAACGCGCTCGAGATTCTTCTTCCCGCCCATGAAACTCCGTCCATCTAACGTTAGAATATTATTAAGACTAGAATAAAGTGCTTCACCGTCAAAAAAAAAAAGCAAGTGAGCGAGAGAGAGAGAGAGAGAGAGAGAGAGAGAGATAAGAAAAAAAAAAAAAAAAGAAATCTAATCGAGATTAGATTCTCCAGCCGTTCTTTCCGATTTATATGTCGATAATTACATCGACGATCGTTATTGCAATAATTCTTAACGTTTACGATCCCTTATAAAAATGATCTATTTATATTTATCGATCATCGTTGATTATTATTATTATGATTATTTACGATTGGATGTTTTTCACGAACGACATTAACCTCGTCGTTCGGTCGACGATCCATCGATTATCGACGTTCGATGATCCGTATTTTATGGATTTATTGTTATCATTACGTCATACGATTTTAGCGATCAATCCTTCGATCGTCATTACGTTAAGTGCGTTATCGGCGATCGATATAACACGAATGGTATCAATAACGATAATTCTCTCGTGTCCTCGCGATTACGAACGATCTATAATTTATCGATCATTATTACGTGTCGTTGGATCTCGCGATCGGCGTTAAAAAAGATCGTCGTCGTTAAGGAGAATAATTCCTTTCTACGATCGAATTAATAATATTATCCTTTTATATTATATATCTATCATTCGAATGATCTATATTATGGATCGTCATCATCATCATCATCATTATTATTATTATTATTATTATTATTATTATTTTTATTATTATTATTATTATTATTATTATTATTATTATTATTATTATTTAATTATGTCATACGTTTTTCACGATCGTCAATAATCTCGTCGTTATGTTAACGGGTTCCTAGATGATCGATATTATTATTATCGGTCGTCAATAGATTTCTCTCTACGATTAAACGATATCCATTATAGTAATTATTGTGACAACATTCGATTCACATGATCGATCCCATATCATCATCATCATCATTATCATCATCATCGACATGACACGATGATCGATATTATCGTCATTATTCTGTCTATGATTCAATAATCCATACCATTATCATTATCATCATCATCATCATCATCATCATCATCATCATCATCATTATTATTATTATTATTATTATTATTATTATTATTACCCTTACTTCGATCGTCCGATCGTCGATATTGTTACACATACGTCGAGTGTTAATTTCTTCTTCTTTTTTTTTTTTTTTTTTATTAACAAAAGAATACACAATCAATTCTCACGGAGAATTATAAGTATTTATATTGACGTGATACATTAACATGAGTCGTAAGTTAAAATACGACGTTACGATGATGAGTGAAAGTGATGATTTAAAAAAAAAAAAAAAAAAAAGAAAAAAAAAAGAAAAAAATAGAAAAGCAAAGGGGATGGCAAGGATTAAATCGATTTATTTCGAATATCGAATTCGTTCGAAATGATTCACACCTCCTTTATAGTATAAACGCGTATACTCGAACCTGATTCGTTCGTTACGAATTCGCGGATCCGATCCGGACCTTCTCCATTAAACGGCAACGCACGTTAATCGTGACGATTTAATCGATCGATCGAAGAATCAATATCGATCGAAATAAATATTATTCACGGGAGACACCTATTCGTTGGCCCGTTAGTTGGACGTGGGCAGGCATAATAATAACAATTATTATTATTATTATTATTATTATTATTATTATTATTATTATTATTATTATTATACTATCGACGGCGCCTAAGTAGGCATAACGGGGCAAGGAACACCCACATAAAGAGACAAACCGAAATATTAACAGTGTAGTACGCGTACGAGAGAGCGCCGTGTATGCGATACGAATGTTGATGTCGAATGAATAAAAGAGAATATATATATATATATATATATATATATATATATATATGTATGTATATATGTATGTATGTATGTATGTATGCATGTATGTATGTATGTATCGTCTCGCCGATCGGTGTTCCTTTTTAATGCAAATACATTTAATATTTCGATATAGCGCCTCGAGAATCTACGTACGTATAAACGTAAAAAAGCGTAGTTATAACAAATAAATATAACTACGAGAAAAAGAGATATACTATTATTTTCTAACGCCTCGCACTCGTATTTTCCAAATGGCAAACCAACCAAATCTCGATTTACGACGAAAATCGTTCTGATGGGAAATCATGGAAAAGAGAAAAGAAAGAAAAGAAGAAAAAAAAAAAAAAAAAAAAAGAAAAGAAGATTAGGTTGAATGAAAGAATCATATTTAAATGGACGACGAGGACGAGGACGAAGAGAACGACCATGACAGATGTTCGTAAGGATAAAAATAAGAATTTGACCAGAGTATCGAAGAAAAGCTTAAGAAAAGGTTAAGAAAGGGACCTTAGAAAAGGCGTACGCTCATTCTGAGGAAACAGGTGTTTCCCTTCAACGGTGGCTCTCGCTCGAACAAGGGGGTAAAGGGAGGAGGGGACCACCATGACCATAACCTCTCTCTCTCTCTCTCTCTCTCTCTCTCTTTCTATATACCTGTGTTCTCAATCTTTACACCGATGTCTCTCTCTCTCTCTCTCTCTCTTTCTATTGGTCCAGAGTGCTACCGCATTCTCGTCTAATTAATTACCGAACAACCGACGGTAACACGCTTCCCCGCTTTATCCGAATCTAACACACGAAACGATAATCCCGTTTGACTACCTGTTGAAAAATAAAAAGAGAGAGAGAGAGAGAGAGAGAGAGAGAGGGAGAGAGAGGGAGAGAAAAGATCTCTAAATTTCTTCTCCATCCTTTTTTTCCTTTTCTTTTTTTTTTTTTTTTCCCCCATTATTCCTTTCCCCTATCTTCCCAAAAATCTTTTCTCTCGACATCAAAGGGACGAAATGAAATTCTGTAATATACTTGACTAATCGATGATCGTTCTTCAATCGAAACGCACTAATATTACATCGAACACTTTGACGAACTATTTCTTAATCGAATTGTAATTTTTTGATGACGCAAGCGATGCGTGGAATAAAATTTATAAGGACAAAGATATGGTAAGGAAAACGAAAAGATTCATTTTACGAAGAGCACGTGGAGTAACAATAATAATAATCATAATAACAACAACAACAACAACGACAATAATAATAATAATAATAATAATAATAATAATAATAATATTAATAACAACAATAATAATTAATACGTACAAAAATAACACTGTTTTGTCATTTGTAATTACAACGAACCACCTCGAACACTTCGGTGAACGTTCGTATCGAATATAATAATTCTCAATTCAAATTTGAATGGAATTGAATATAATAAAAATAAAAATAAAAATAAAAAAAAAGAAGAGAGAGAGAGAGAGAGAGAGAGAGAAATAAAGAAATGAGAATTTCTTTCATTAGAAAGAAACGAAAAGCACGTGACATGGGATAATAGTAATATATACGTAATAAAATGATGCCGGTCATCTCTGACTCTCGACCTAGAATCTTATGATGTGAAATAATACTACGCCAATAGGAGAGAGAGAGAGAGCGTTCTTCTTCTCCGATGCGTGACTTCTAAACATATTGCACAACCAAGAAGCGGAAAATACAATAAGCACGAGCCTGAAATTCCATTCTCTCTCTCTCTCTCTCTCTCTCTCTCCGTGATCAACACTGCGAAACATTTATATATGCATATATACCTATGTGCGTTGCCTTAAGAAAGTACGCGCGAACACGTACGTACGTATGTATGTATATGTATGTGTATATATATATATATATATATATATATATACGTGTATATAGTAACTCGTGCGAGGAAAATACTTCCCTAATGACCCGCTTATTTGACCGCACGCAGCAATAAAACATTTGAAAGAAATCAACTTAGAAGAACAAACAGTTTCGAGAGAAGTGCACCACCATATATTATTAACCGTCTCCTCTTTTTCACTCCACCTTTCTCCTTCTCTTTTTCTTTTTTTTCGTCTTTTTTTTCTTTTTATTATTATTATTTATTTATCTTTTTCGTTTAATCGCTGAGAATCCTTGTAGCCGAATACGTTTTTCATTTTCTTTTTTTTTTATTTTTTCTTTTTTTTTTTGTTTATTTTTATTTTTTTTTTGTTTAATTATTATTATTCATTTATCTTTCTCGTTTAATCGCTGAGAGTCCTTGTAGCCGAATACGTTTTTTATTTTTTTACGTTTCTTTTTTTTTTAATTATTATTATTTATTTATTTTTTTCATTTGAAATCGCTGAGAATCCTTGTACCCGAATACATTTTTTATTTTCTTTTTTTTTATTATTTTTTATTTTATTTTTTTTTTTTATTTATTTATCCTTGGAATGAGGGGAAAAGTGTACGATACATATATTTCCTCTCGTATGAAATATAAAGTGGGATATGAAAACCTGCGTAATTTTCTTTTTTTCCATAAAAGATAAATTTATACGAATTATAAACGTATATAATATACCTACATATATTGGGTACGATATAAAATATATATATATATATATACTTCTTCTCTCTCACAAAATTAAATCTGACGAGATTGTCAGGTTCTGCAAGGAAAAAAAAAGATTCTTATGGGACACCACCCAAAAAAAAAAAAAAAAAAAAAAAAAAAAAAAAAAAAAGGACAGAACAAAAGTCAACGAGTTCGAAGATTTAAAAACAACAATTATTCGTACAATCCATTGAAAAAAAATCTATTCAATTTTTCAAGAATAATCTAAATAAAAGCTTAGAAGAAGCTCATGCTTTCCAGCCACTAATCATAGTCTGGTAATATATCATCGAAGCATTTTACCGAGCGAAGCTAATTAATTTTCTCCCTTTTTTTTCCCCCCTGTTACACGATAAACGTACACACACACACACACACACACACACACACACACACACGGACACCCACCCAGGGAGATAGAAAGAAAAAGAGAGAGAGAGAGAGAGGGGAGAGGCAATAACAATAAATTCCTTAGCACGTGAATAAACGAAGTAGGATCGCCTGTCAACGGGCGTAGCTAATGCAACAGCACCAACAGCAACAGCAACACCATCGGTAGCACTAACAGCAACAGTAGCAGCAGCAGCAGCAGCAGCAGCAGCAACAGCAACAGAAGTCTTCCCCCTTCCTCTTTCACCCTCCCTCACCCCAAATTTTTATATTCATCCTATCGTGGAGGGTTCCGTTTTAACGATCCCCCTAACATTTTCTAACTTGAGCTTTAACACCAAAACATATCCCCTCGTAATCGATTCTAACAAAGTTCCGAGATTAGGGTTAGCCCTACCCTTGTCCTCTACCCTCGCTTTGAAGCTCGAAGAAAACGTTTGTCGGGTTTTTTTCTTTTTTTTTTTTTTTTTTTTTTTTTTAAAAAAAAAAAAAAAAAAGAAAAGAAAAAAGGTTGTCGTAGTTCAGGACGAGTAGTCGGGTTACAAAACTTAGAAAAGAACCCCGCCGGGGCACACAACCATCACGGGGTGTCGTAAAGATAACAACGTCGTCGTTGTAGGTGTTCGTGTTGGCACGAGGACACGGAGGGAGTGGTGGAGGAGAGGAGGAGAAAGGAGTAAAAATGTTTATCGCGTTGATGTGGAATATGAAGTGGATGGGGGTTGGGGTTGGGATTGAGGATGGTAGAGGGAGGTTGGGAAGGAAGGAGTGATGAACACAAATCGTTACTAATGTACCTGCCAGTCCGAAGGATCTCTTTCGTTCTTTTTATCTTTCTTTCTTTCTTTCTTTTTTTTCTTCTTCTTCTTCTTCTTCTTCTTCGTATCAGAGTGAGAGAGAGAGAGAGAGAGAGAGAGAGAGAGAGAGAGAGAGAGAGAGTGAAAGGTATAGGGATAGTGAGAGCGAAAGTGAGAGTAAAGCGAGAGGAAACATTCCAAGATATCTGAACGATTCAAAAAAAAAAAAAAAAAAAAAAAGAAAAGAAAAAAAAATCGAATCTATTGTAATCTCGGT
>OU426854.1:9627891-9635391 GCA_911387685.1 Dolichovespula media
AAAAAAAAAAAAAAAAAAAAAAAGAAAAAAAAAGAGAGAGAGAGAGAAAAAGAAAGACCTAAACGAAAATCATATTCTCCCAACGCGTACCGGTCTATGTTTTCGTAAAGAAAATTTGATAATAAATTGAATTGAAGAGATTGGATATACCGGGTACGAATAAAAGTACGAATGTTATATGTACGATTTGTAAAGGGAAAGAAAAATTGATTGATTCGAATTAATCAGAAGAGGTACGATCGGACCTTTTAAGCAAATTCCATTTGGGAAAAAAAAAAAACCAAAGAAAACAAAAAAAATCCAACGTTTAAATTTAATTAAAGATAAGAGAAGCAGAGATTACTCGATGAGTCATTCGAGCAAAGCGAAACGAGAATTTCTCTTTCTCTTTCTCTCTCTCTCTTTCTCTCTCTTTCTCTCTCGCGCGCGCGCGCGCGCGCGCTGGTTAACAAATGGTGACCGATTGGCCGGGATCAAGATTGGCCGACACAAATTCCACGAGATGCTCGATACGCGAATCATCGTTTTATTTGCATTAATATAACAACAACAATCCTCGACTGTTGGAGATCGAGAATCGACATTGGATCGAACGATCCAATGAGTTCTCGATCAAAAACAATAAATATTTGATCGATAATATTCGATCATTTAGCGATCGAACAATGGTATTGTTAGTGATCGAGATCGAGATCGAGAAAAAGGAAAAGAAATAATATGCGACATTTACGAGAATATCTTAAATAGCTTATACTCGAGCACGACATGATCGTTAACGATCCGTAGTCCTAACTACGATGTTCAAACTAACCGTGTATGTGTATGTGTGTGTGTGTGTGTGTGTATAGGTATTAATGTACAAGGTCTACGTATATATATATATGTATGTATGTATGTATGTATGTATGTATATAGGAAACACCTATCCTATGTAAAATATGTATATAGGAAGAAATATAACGGCTTAACTCTGCACGATTTCGCTCCGAGGCATTAAAAAAACAACAACAACAACAACAACAACAACAACGACGACGAAAAAAAAAGAAAACGAAAAAAAAAAAAAAAGAAACAAGGAGCGATTAATCATCGAAGCTCTTCTCGTTCTCGTACGAAATATTGGAAGGTGGAGGACAGAGAGAGAGAGAGAGAGAGAGATAGAGATATGGGAGAAGGACGACTAAGATCCTTATGGCGATTCCCTGAAAGCGAAAGGAACGAAGACGACGAAGACGAAGACGAAGACGAAGACGAAGACGACGAAGACGATGGAGTTCGTTCCAAGAGTACAAACTCTCTAAGCTAAGTTAACTAAAGAAACTTTCGCGGAATACCAAAGGCTCGTTTAACCGATTAAAATACCATGATAAATATGAAATTTCACGCCATAAGACGTGACACGAAGAGATAGAGAAAGAATGATATATACATACATATATATATATATATATATATATATAGAGAGAGAGAGAGAGAGAGAATAAGTAACTCGATGAGACGATGCACATATAGAATGAAAGCTGTTATCAACAAGACACACATCAGCTACCTCCGATCCGTGATAATCAAGTCAAACAACTGTCGCGACAAGAACACCTAAGAAAGAGTTGATATTCTCTCTCTCTCTCTCTCTCTCTCTCTCTTTCTCTTCCATCATCGTCGTCGTCGTCGTCATCTTTCTCTTCTTTTTCTTCTTCTTCTTCTTCTCCTCCTCCTTCCTCCTTCCTTTTCCTTTCTATTTTTCTTTTTTCTTTTCTTTCTTTCTTTTCTTTTTTTACGTTCCTACCTTCTACGAAAAAAGAAGTCACCCGAGAAAACTCGTATCTCTTGTAAACGCGCCCGTACGGATGTGTTTGTAAACCTCTACTCTTTCTCCTCCTTCTCCTCCTCCTCCTCCTCCTCCTTTTCCTCCTCCCCCCACCTGTGTATCTCTCGTCGGTAGGTATACCACACTGCATTTTTCATTCGGCCGTAAAACATCGGCCGTCTCGTCGAGGGAGGAACGACATCTTCTTTCCTCTCTCTCTCTCTCTCTCTCTCTCTCTCTCTCTCTCGCGCTCTCTCTCTCTCTCCCTCCTACGGATTTATCTCTACTCCGTGCGTGCATTCCTCTTAGAGCTCGACACCCTCCCCCACCCCCACCCCCACCCCCGCCCGTCGTCGTGCATTATCTTCAGCAGTACGTAACGTTGATAATGCAAAAAAAAAAAAATAAATAAATAAATAAATGAATAAATAAAAAGAAAAGGGAAGAACGATATAATGAATAAAAATTTCGCAGGATCCCATTGTTATGGTCGTCGAGTTCGGGTGTAAATAAAAAAAAAAAAAAAAATTAATAAACACAAGGAAATAATGAGAAACAATAAATAAAAAAAAAATAATAAGAAATAATGATAAAAAAGAAAAAAAAAAAAATACTAATAAGAAAAATCGAGCGTACATATACGCGTGATTATCGCGTAAAAAAAAAAAGAAAGAAAGAAAGAAAGAAAGAAAGAAAGAAATGTCCTTTTCTACTTAATAAACGAGATAACTCGACGTTAACCAACCTGTTACATTATTTACAAGAGTTTAAGAACGTACATATATACCGTTAACGAGAGGAACGTTCGTGAATACGACGAGAGAGTTGCAGAGGCTTTCTTAGCAAACGAAATTCTTTACCTCCGTTCCTCTCTTCTACCCACCCTTCCCTTTCTCTATCTCTCTCTCTCTCTCTCTCTCTCTCTCTCTCTCTCTCTCTCTCTCTCTCTCTCTCGCTCTCACACAGACAGACAAACACACGCACACTTTCTCTCCCTCTTTCATTCGAG
Organism: Dolichovespula media; assembly: GCA_911387685.1. Classification (NCBI taxonomy): domain Eukaryota; kingdom Metazoa; phylum Arthropoda; class Insecta; order Hymenoptera; family Vespidae; genus Dolichovespula; species Dolichovespula media. The sequence continues at coordinate 9,630,708 of OU426854.1, forward strand.
ATAAGATCTCACTCGGCAAGTGTTACCAACGCGCGTCAACGCAATGAAAGATCCCTGAAACGAACCTCCCCGTTTCATCGTCCCCTTCTCAACAGCCATCGTCGTCATCGTCGTCATCGTCGTCATCGTCGTCATCGCCGTCAAACGTTACCAGATAAAACAGAAACGATCTCGAAGATCTCGAAGAGATTCATTCCATGAGTACACACAGTTTCACGTATTTACCGGACACACGTCGATCTATCTTAATCCTAATTGTGCATCTCAAGCGTAGGACAACAAAGACAACAACAACAACAACAACAACAACAACAACAACAACAACAACAACAACAACAACAACAACATCATCACCCCCGGATCAACATTTCGAGGTCGGTTTAAAAAACGATTCGTCCGTCGTATGATTCGTGAAATTTTTTATTTTATTTATTTGCTTTTTTTATTTCTCCCATAACGACGACATCATTGGTAATGATTTTTCAAGCCTCCCAATTATTATTATTATTATTATTATTATTATTATTATCGAGACCTTCGCCAGTCTCAAAAAATATACGGAAAATAGACGTACTAAAAAAGTATACGGAATTTTTTGTTTTTTTTTTTCTTTTAAAGGTCAAAATTATTCAATCCGTACAAATGACAGGTGTCTAAAGTGCCCGGGAAGGTTGAGGTGGAGGTGGAGGTGGAGGTGGAGGTGGAGGGGGTTAGTTTAACAATCTCCGAGTTCACAATCAGAAATTATTTCGAGGATTTCGAACCTCGCGATATTAGTCTTAAACCGCGCTGATAAATAAATCCCTAAGCGTATACTCCTCGCTATAACCTCAACAAATTTCTATCGCGATCAGAGACCTCTTTTGTGTTAGCACAGGCAAGAAAAAAGTTGGAGAGGAAGATGGAACGAAGAAAGGATTGATTAACCCTGGATTAAAGTGTCTAGGAATAAGAAGAAGGAGGAAGAGAAGAAGAAGTAGGAGGAGGAGGAGGAGGAGGAGGAGGAGGAGGAAGGAGAAAGAAAAATAAGAAAAAACGATGATGGCGAAACTGTTCCGTCGAGTTGGCCTTCGACCACCCACGTGAATATCGTCGTCGATGGAGATCGTTCGATCCATTCTGACGATGTACACACACACACACACATATATATATATGAACACATATATTCAAAATGAATCATACGGGTACGCGCTCGCTCATTGAAAAACGCGCGAGTTAACGAGGTTATATATGTGTCCGAGTTATATATGTGTCTGTGTAACGTCTGGCCGTAGTATAAAAGAAAAAAGACAAATTTGAAAGATGCTTTTAATAATGGTAAAAATAAGTAGTAGTAGTAGTAGTAGTAGTAGTAGTAGTAGTAGTAGTAGTAGTAGTAGTAGTAATAGTAATAATAATAAAGCAACGATGCGCGATGTTGTTATTTGGATTAACGATGATCGTTGGAAGAGCAACAGACGAGCAGTGCGCATGCGCGGACTGCTAGAAAGTTACAACGTTTAAAATTTTCCCTCCATTTTGAATTCTCTTATGTTTACCGGCTTTAAGTTAACCGCGGTAAAGTTCTTTTAAACGAGAGAGAGAGAGAGAGAGAGAGAGAGAGAGAGAGAGAGAGAGAGAGAGAGAGAGAGAGAGAGAGAGAGAGAAGGCACACAAGAAGCAATTTATACTTAATTAGTGAGTGTAGCAGCAATGAGAGAGAGAGAGAGAGAGAGAGAGAGAGAGAGAGAGAGAGAGCACAGTACTGAGTCTTGTGTATCTTCCTTGGTCCATTCTCTCTCTCTCTCTTCCTCTCTCTCATGTTCTCGAAAGCATGAGGGAGAGAGAGAGAGAGAGAGAGAAGCTCCTCTTTTCATTTGTGCCAAGCACGAAGCGTGATGTGCGTCAAATCACATGTTATAAAAGACACTCTGATTAACTGCCAGACGCGGGATTCGTTTCGAATCATGAATGAAACTTTCACAAGAACGCATATACTCATCTTATGTATATATGTATTCATTTTAAATAGATATCCACCCGTATTTATAGGTAATACTCGTCCGTATTGTATACGGTTTATATCATATTATCGTACGAGATCGTTCGAACGAGGAGGGAGGAAATAAAAAAGAAAAAAAAAAAGAAAAAAAAAAAAAGAAATAAAAATAACGACAAGAAGGAAGGAAAGAAATTAAAAGGAGAACAGAAACAATAAGATCAAGTGACATATATGAGTCATACGTAACGCTTTATCATCAGCTTGATTACTTTCCGATTGATAAAAGTCCGAACGAACTGTGCGCGTGTTTTTTCTATATTCCTCTTCAACTCGAGAACGTCTCTGTTCCTCTCCTAATCGATTTATCGATCTCGATCGAACGAAATATTAAAAAGCCCGTCTCCTTGGTACGGTAATATAATTCGTTCTCGGTTTGATTATATTACTCTCATCGTCCACAGGCATTTATTATTCTTCAAATACGACTGCTTTCATCTAATCGATCTCGAAATAAAAAAAAAAAAAAACAGAAAAAAAAAGAGACGAGACGAGGAGCGTTAGACCTTCGTACACTTTCTCCAAACTCTCTCTCTCTCTCTCTCTCTCTCTCTCTCTCTTTACTTCTTTCAGAGAGTCCTGTCGAAGGTCATCTACGGAAAGTCGGTCGCGAATGACCTTAATTTTCGCGCCTCCTCATTGAAAAATGAAAACTTTATAAAGGCGCCAACGTGACGCGCGCTACTCGATGCTCTTCTAGAAAAACATCTGCTTGTTCTTACCCATTAACTAATCTCTTTATAATTTCTTTCGTTCGCATACACACGCATAAGCGCGCGTTTATATATATATATATATATATATATATATATATATACGCTCTTGAGCCGTATATATTCATACCCCGCCGACATTTGAATACCAAGAAATATTATTCTTGTACGCTTGTGTGTTCTTTGATAAACGGTTCTTCTGATAATAATAATAATTATAATAATAATAATAATAATAATAATAATAATAATAATAATAATAATAATAATATATACATGAATAAGATTTTAATTATAAATTAACATAACATTGAATGTAGAAAATTTAATTAAAAACATCATCGTAACATCAATATAAATTATATTTATACTCGATAAAACTTGTTTTAATTTAATAGCATTTTAATTTCCAAGATAAATATATATATATATATATATATATATATATATATATATATTTGACTAATTTTTAATTCATATATATTTATTAACGAAGTATTATATACCTAATAAATTAAATTACTGGGTATAATTATTATCAGATATATACATACATATATGTATATATCTGATAATATATATATATATATATATATATATTATTATATTATCTACTCGATAATTATCTACTATATAATATACATACATACAATATTAACAACTCGAGTTTAAATCGTTTCAATATCAAAAGAAATCTAGACTTAAAAATAAAATTCTTTTTCAAAATAATAAACGAACGTCCAAAAAGAGAGAGAGAGAGAGAGAGAAAGAAAGAAAGAAAGAAAGAAAGAAAGAAAGAAAGAGAGAGAAAGAGAGGAGTATAAATTAGAAAGATACTATTTACGTAAAGTTACAAAGAAAAACACGAAATGAAAACGGGAAGACTCGTAACGCGGATTTCATCCTCCCTCTCCCTCTGCCTTCCCCCCCTCTCTCTCTCTCTCTATCACTCTCACTCTCTCATTCCTTTTCTCGTCTTCGTTCTTCCTCTAAAACCAACGTATTTATAGACGAGGAACGAACGTAGGAACGAACGAATGTAGAAACGAACGAATGTAGGAACGAACGAACGAACGAACGAACGAACGAACGAACGAACGAACGAACGAATGGAAAACGCGTTTCAAGCTGAGAGAGAAAGAACCTCCTCCCCGTGTTCCTCGTACTCGGTAAATTAATAACTGTCAGGGAAAGCGATGAAAGTGAGACGACGTCGGTGATAAAGGCCGATATCGTCGCCATGCTTTGAACGAACGCATGGATTCGTCAAGGGCGTTATGATAAGAGAAGAAAAAGAAGAAGAAGAAGAGGAGGAGGAGGAGGAGGAGGAGGAGAAGGAAGGAGAGAAGAGAAGAGAAGAAGAGGCGTTTCGTTCGACTTCATTCATTATTTCGTTATCGCCGCTCCAATATAAGAGTCTAATTATAAAGTACGATTATAACGAATTATAACGAATTAATCACCATTGCTATTGTCATTGTACGTTTTAACATTGTTCAGATCTGGTGATTTTAAGGGAAAAAAATTGTTAATGAAAAATAATAATAATAATAATAATAATAATAATAATAACAATAATAATAATAATAATAATAAATATATAAATTCTTTTTTATTTGTTTTATATATATATAAGTACATATATATATATATATATATATATATATATATAAAACATTCTTTTCTTTTATAAAATATAATTTTCTTTTCTTTTCTTTTCTTTCCTTGTATTTTTTTTTTTTTTTTAGTCGAATCCATCGCCATTGCCACTCTCGTTGTTCGTACTCGATCATTGTTACGATGATCTAACGATTCGAAAAAAAAAAGAGAAAAACGAGGAAAGAAAAATAGATTTAAAAAAGTACATCATTTTTCGTTATAACGAGTAACAAACGAATACGTACTGTTTCTTTATAAAAACAATTTTCTC
>OU426854.1:9652891-9655391 GCA_911387685.1 Dolichovespula media
CGCCTAAGCGACAACACACTTTTACCTCTTAAACCACCTCGAGAAATGCACACACGACCACGGCTAATTACACAGAGAACCTTTTTTTTTCCCTCTCTCGAACCTTTTTTCATTCCTCGAAACACTCTCTCTCTCTCTCTCTCTCTCTCTCTCTCTCTCTCTCTCTCTCTCTCTCTCTCTCTCTTTTGTATCTATCTATTTATCTATCTATCTATCTCTCTCTTTCTCTTTCTCTCTTGGAACCTATCCGATAAACCGAATTCTTTTCTTCGTTCTCTCAACCACCCACGCTTTACGACAATTCTCGAATCTTTTCTCCACGATTTCCACAAAATAAATATTTGGAGAGAGAGAGAGAGAGAGAAAGAGAGAGAGAGAGAGAGATATGGGGGGGGGAAGAGGGACAATAAAAGTTTTAAAAAGCTTTTGAAAAGGGACTATCGACGATTTTATTATTGTATATACTCTATTGCTTGGATAATAAAGTCACTGATCGATCGATCGATCGATCGATTAAATTCTTTTCTTAATTCTTTATTTTCTCTCTTTCTTCTTCTCTTTCTTTATTTTTTTTTTTTTTCTTTTTTTGATACTCCTCCAATGTAGTCTCTCTTAATCATCTAATGATTCATTATATATATATATATATATATATTATTACGACCCTGCGTTCTTTCGTTTTATAATTTATTTTTTTCTTTATTTTCTTCGGATTTTTATTTTTTTATTTTTTACCGATCCGACAATACTCTTACTCACCCAATGATTCATTCATATTATTGCGATCTTGTATTCTTTCGTTTTATGATTTTTATTTCTTCGTCTTTTTCGTTTTGTTTTTTTTTTTTTTTTTTTGTAATATTTCGTCAGATTGATACAATATCATTACGATAGTCTGATTAAATAATCGATGAAACATCAGATACGTAGGTGAAACTTTCAATAATTTTATATATATTATAATTTCATTATACTGATCGATTGATCTAATTCGTTTCTAATATCAATACAAATATCTATATATATATATATATATATACATACATATATTTATATTTATATATATATATATATTTTTTTATATTCGTGTACTATGATCCAACTAGTCGAACAAAAATTATAAAACGAAATAAATAGATAATGTTTATGTAAAAAAAAAAAAAAAAAAAAAAAAAGAAAAAAAATTACAAAAATGAAACAATAAAAATAAAAAAAATAATAAAAATGTATCGGACGGTAGGTTTTATAATATACGAGTATTACACTTCCTTCCGCGATAATAATTCATTGATAGTAACCAACACTGACATAATAATTCAATATTCACGATGATAATGGTAGTTGCGTAATGCTAAAAACACTCATCGATCATTGATAAGTAAGTGCATTGAAAAAGAAAATATAAAATAATATAAAGGACAAGAACGAGAGAAAAAAGACAAAAGAGAGAAATAAATATGAGCTTCGACGAGGTATCAACGAGGTACAGAATAAAAAGAAAAAAAAAGAAAGAGAAAGAGAGAGAGAGAGAGAGAGAGAAGGAAAAAAAAACACATAGAGAGAATGAAATTTCATTGTGTACACATACGTGCGCGCGCTTATGAGTCAAGTTTTAAATATTTATCGCGTTTAAATGTTTTTTCTTCCTTTTTTTTTTTTCTGTTTTTTAAACAATAGGAACAGCTAATATCTTTGAAAATAAATGGTCTTTCAGTCCAGGTGTCCTTCCATTTAGTAGGAAGTCTGTTGTGCGCAGTAAATTAAAAAAAGAAAGAAAAGAGATAGAGAGGGAGAGAGAGTGAGAGGGGAAAAGAAAAGAGACGTAGAAAATACGAAGTGGACGTAGATCGAACGAGATCGTCGTGAAGATTTTTCTTCGTAGGGACAGATGACGAACAAAACTGGAAAATGTGTAGGTTAGCCCAAAACCAAAGCCGAAGAAGAAGGAAGAAGGAAATAAAAAAGAAAAAAAAAAGAGAGAGAGAGAGAGAGAAACGAAGACATAAATTCTATGCACGCGTGCAATAACTTCGATAGGTGTAATTTAAAAGATAAAACAAAACGAAACAAAATAAAAAAGAAAGAAAGATAATCACAATTCGAAGAGTCCCAACGTTCAAACGAAAAATATTTCACGTTCGATCCTATATCTTTTTGTTTTTCTTTTTTTTTTTTTTTTTTTATGATTTCAACGATTTTATATGTTCATATAGAGGGTGTTTCAGCTAAAGGAGGCCGGCTAAATATTTTCTTTGTCAATTTTTTTTTTTTTTTTTTTTTTTGACGCGACAAACTTTTATAACGTACTTTGATTGGTTTAAAGAGAGACTTATGTTATGAAGTGTATATACATAATATGAATAGTTTTTATCTATATATATATATATATATATATATATATATATATATATATATTAAGTTGGGGAAAAAGAAATCCATTACTTTTACGTGAATATGAACGTAAAAATAATGAATTTCTTTTTCCCCAACCTAATATATA
>OU426854.1:9660391-9665391 GCA_911387685.1 Dolichovespula media
CGAAATCGAACGACCCCTTGACGGTGGTTGTTGGTTCGTTTTTAAATTGTTTCTTTGTATATCGCGAAAAAGCTTTAACAACGACGACGACGACGACGACGACGACGACGATGACGATGATGATGATGATGATGATGATGATGATGATGATCTCATCCTAAACCGTTCAGAAAATATGTTCTAAAAGAGAAGGAGAGGGGAAATAAAACAAACTACACAGAGAGAGAGAGAGAGAGAGAGAGAGAGAGAGAGAGAGAGATGTTCGTGTCGACGATCTACAGGGATCGATCTCAAAACACGGATATGTTTCGTCTTCCTCTTTCTCTTCCTTTTTTCCTTTATCGTTAATTTTTTTCTCTTTTTCTTTCGTATCATCCATTCAACTTCGTTCTTTATTCGGTCTTGCATTCGTTCCTTTTTTCTTTTTCTTTTTCTTTTTTTCTTTTTTTTCCTTTCATTCGTTTTATTACTATTTAATTTTCTTTGACGTCATAATCGTACGGAAGTTTATACGAGTTTTGCGTAAAATGAAAGGAAAGAAAGATGGAAAAGGATAGAAAGAAAGAAAGAAAAAGTGAACGCAAAGACGGTAGTAGAATAAGTCGGACGATATATGAGCATGGATTTCGTAAGAATCTTTATCGTTCAACGTTCCATGGCAAAAGTCAAAAGGCGGCACAACGCGTCGGTTTCGAGTAATACAAGAGAGAAGATTATCTGGAAATGAAAAAGAGGACAACGAGCAATAATCGTTGATCTCTCTCTCTCTCTCTCTCTCTCTCTCTCTCTCTCTCTCTCTCTCTCTCTCTCTCTCTCTCTCTCTCTCTCTATTTACTTCTCTTTCCTTCTCTTCGACTCTCTCCCATTTTTATAACATTTTATTTAGTCACGAAAAAGAGAGGGACAGAGACAGAGACAGACAGACAGAGAGAGAGAGAGAGAGACAGAGAGAGAGAGAGAGAGAGAGAGAGAGTGGTACACGTAATTAGAGATTAATCGTTCGCTAATTTTACTTCTGAACTTCGGCACACTTTAGAGCTCTCGGCGTTTTACTACCGGAGGGGAGATAAGATTCTTATGTAAATACGTAACATGCTCTGGCAATGCTTTTATCTTGTACATATACTCCATTCAATGTAACAGAGAGAGAGAGAGAGAGAGAGGAAAAAAAAAGAAAGAAATAGAGAGATCGTGGAATCAAGTGATCGTCGAAGGATCGTCTAATTTTATTTTTATTTATTTTATTTTATTTCATTTCATTGCATTTTCTTTACTTTTTAAAGAACATTTATAAGGGAGATAATCAAATAATAAAAGAAAATTAAATTCAAAGAAGAGAGAAAAAAGAAAAAAAAGAAACCGAGAAGATCCAAATTCCTAGGAGGATGAATGAATAATAATAGAGAGAGACAGACAGACAGACAGACAGTGAGAGAGAGAGAGAGAGAGAGAGAGAGAGAGAGAGAGAGAGAGAGAGAATTTGAAGGATGATACACACAGGAATGGACACCAAAGTGGCAAACGCGTGCATGCACACGTGAAATATATGTATATCCATGTCGAAAATATCCAAAGCTCGAGGAGGAGCTTCGAAATCGGTTTAACTTTGTACTGCGGGCTTAAAAGCTCGACTAGACGAACGGTGTCGCGTTTCTAACCTCGTCTCTAACGTTCTCTCTAACGTCGTTTCTAACGTCGTGACTGACCGTGCGATGCAGGTACACATATATAATATATATATATATATATATATATATATATATATATATATTACACATACATACACACCGATTCGTCGCTCGAGAGACAATCTTAGAAAATTCTTCGAAGAGAAAAAGAGAGAAATAGAGAGAGAGAGAGAGAGAGAGAGAGAGAGAGAGAGAGAGACAGTTAGATAAAAAGAGAATGAATCTTCTTCCCAAAAGTTTTTCTCATGCGGGTTGCATACTCCCATATGCCGACGGCATTTTCTCTCCCTCCCTCCCCTCTCCCACCCCTCCACTCTTCTGCTAATAAAGCTCAATTACTTAATTAATGGGTTAAAACGAGGATACAAACGTGACGCAACCTTAGATAAAATATTCGTAAAAGTTACGTTATTACGTTTTATATGTGTCCAAGTAGGTGATAATTTTATCCAGCTTGATGAAATCCAATCATCCATCCATACAACCATCCATTTATTCATGTATGTATATTCATAGGTATTATCTATGTATCTATGTATCTATGTATGTATGTATGTATGTATGTATATATGTGTTCGACCTAAAAATTGTAAAAAAAAAAAAAAGATTGAACGACGAAATTTTAGTTATCGAGAAAAACTTGACCCCCTTTTTTTACGCGTACGTCCACGTCCTTCGCACCTATGAATATTCACTTATGTACCGTGTGTATGTATTTATGTACGTACGTATATATACGTACGTATTTTATGTATGTCCAAGAGTGTATTTTTTTTTTTATTAGCCTCGCTCGATGTAATCAACTTGCCCTTCCCGTTATTATTATCTTTGATATTTCGTTACTTTCCCTCGCGCTTCGCTCGCACAATTACAAATAACATTAATATTAATTGAATTTTATTCTACTCGTTACTCGCGTTTTTTTATTATAACAATATTTCATTCGTAATTTGCCTATACGCTATCTTTTCTTAATATATATGTATTATCTATGTGTATGTGTATGTGTGTGTGCGCGCGCGTAGCATAATAATATTATATTTGTATATAGCGTGCAATTCACATTGTCTCGTTAAATTAGATCTCGTGAAAAAAAAAAAAAAAAAAAAAAAAAAATCGCGTCTTTTATCATTTCGTTCGATACTTAAAGATTCGCAATTATTGTTCCAATCGACTCAGCAATGATCTTTTTTACGCGTTTATGTTTAAACACGTGTATGTACCTTCTCTTGGTACAATATCATATTGTATTCTTTATTCGTTTTAATCGAATTATTTTTCCATTTTAAAGAGGGAACCGAGATAGAGTGATAGAGTGATATATATATATATATATATATATATATATATATATATATATATATATAGAGAGAGAGAGAGAGAGATGGAGATACTAATCTAATTTTCTAATAAAAAGAAAAAAACAAACTCGCTGCCTGTAACGTCAAAGTTATACGATAAACATACTTTCCTTTGAAACGTTTGACTATCCTCGTCGCGGTCAATAAATAATTCACCTCGAGTTATATCGAAAGCGCGAGCAGTAAGTTTTAATAACGTTCATTTGCATACGAATTTTCAACGGGTTTGTTCGGCGCGAAAGCCGAAGCGAAAAAACAAACGTTTCAAGGGAAAAGAAGACGGGGGTCCTTGTAAATGCCTATCTCGTTACGCAACACGACGGACAACGATGTATGTTAAAAGCAACTAACTAACGCGCGCGCGCGCGCGCACACACGGATCAGTACGAGCGCACATATGCGTCGTGTCTCGCACCCGTGATTATGTCTCTCTTCTCACTTTTTCCTTCTTTCCTTTTCCTTTCAAGACAATCAAGGAGAGAAAAGAATGAAAGATCAAAGAGACCTGTCCATTGGATATCTTCAAATAAACATATTATATATATACATAAATATATATTTATATATAATTTGTAATAAATTATTTATATATGATTCACTGGAGACGCATACCATGAAAAAAAACCCCCATGTTATTCGTTAAGTTCAATAAACAAAATAGAAATAAAAATCGTTCATGTATTCGACGTTCGTTATTTTATTTTTTTTTTTTTTTATTTTTTATTTTATTTATTCAAACGTAAAACATACATACGTATACACATATATATATATATATATATATATATATATTTTTTTTCTTTCTGTATGAAATTTAAATAAAATAAAAATATTGTTAGAACGATTGTGAAAATCGTGAAAGTACTTCGAGTCGACGATGTGAACGACGCGCGAGCGATCGATCAGAAGAAACTCGGTATTGTATATTTTTGTCACGATAACGTCACTAATACATATACATCGGAACGGTCCTATCAAAATCACGGAGAGTCTCGGCACATACGATATCACGCTTCTCGAATATCACAAAGTCAAATCGAGCGCGAACACTTTGTTGAAAACTATCGACGCTTACAGGTAAGCGTAAACGACTGGAATCCACGATAAAAAAAAAAAAGGTTTCCGTGGCATTGCTCTTACTTTTATCAGAGCTTATCTATATATATATATATATATATATATATGTATGTATGTATGTATGTATGTGCGTATGTATATATTGTACATCGAACTCGACAATTTTATATACGACTATTAGCCACTTTATCACGTTTAATTGCGAGATTCTCGTTAATAATCGAAATGATTTCTTCATTTTGATAAATACCCAACAAAAATTCATATCGACCTATCCGATTATAATTTCCATTCGTTAGAATAAAAGTTTTATCAAAGTACAAGTGCTTTGTACGTAGTATACGTGACCCAAATACAAAAAAAAAAAGAGAGAGAAAAAAAAAAGAAAAAAGACAAGGTATAACTCTTTCGTGAATCATAAAATTCACGATATTGAAATTCATGAGGAGGGCACAACGAGGGGGTCTCGAGTCGAAAATTATACGTCGACAAAATAAATATGTGCGATTCGATTATTTAAAAAAAAAAAAAAGGAAGAAAGGTGAATAATGAAAAATGAAATAAAAGAAGAAAAAAAAAAGAAGAGAGAGAGAGAGAGGATCGCCCTTTCGTGGATCATAAAAATCCACGATTGAAATTCATGAGAGAATACGACGAATTTTATCGAAAGAAGCAAGAAAAAAAAAGGAAAGAAAAAAGATGGAAATAAAAGAAAGACCATAAATGATCCAATTATATATATATATATATATATATATATAGAAAAAAAAATGGGAAAAAAAACAAAGAAAACAAAGATTAAATTTATTCCCCCTCCCCCCTTTACCATCGCCCTCAGGGCGGCCCTCGCCGCCATCACAAATTTTCTATCTTT
>OU426854.1:9667891-9755391 GCA_911387685.1 Dolichovespula media
GTAAAGAGTAGAGAACAATGGCGAAGAGGAGCGAAAGGAACTTTTTGTTTCCTTCTTTTCTTTTTCTTTTTTTTTTCTCTGCGAATTTGTTAACCCACCTACCACCACTCGTAATCACCTTGGGATTGACCTCCTCGGTAAGTTACAATTATAAAACGAATATTTTTCCATGTACTCCGGCATTGTCGGACAATTTAACGTCGGGTATATTATTGTTTTCGTTTTCTTATTCTTTTCTTTTCTTTTCTTTTCTTTCCCTTTTTTCTTTTTCTTTTGATTTTCTTTTCCATACGATAATATGTTTATATGAACTGACCTTGAACGATGAGGAGTAAAGTAACCAACGCGATCGCCCTGACGTGCATCCTTTTAATCTTAATTTTCCTCGAGACGAAGGATCACTGTGATCGATGACGAATTAATTAAAATATTAAAAATTATATATATATATATATGTATATATATGTATATACGTATATAAATATATATTTATATAACGAAGAGAACCAACACAGTGGCACTTGAGTGGAGGGGAAAACAAGATAAAAGATGAAAAATAAAATTGAAAAAAAAAAGAAAGAAAAAAAGAAACGAAAGGGGGCAGACGAAAAAAAAAAAGAAAAAAAAGAACGTCCCACCAAGAAACTCAGGCCTTACGTTTCGATCGCGTTTAACGATATATTATATCGTTAATCGTTAACTTACGCGAACGTGGACGAATAATATATCTTGAAAATCTTAATCAATCGCGTCGCGAAGAGGTTATTATTACACTTGAAAAACGGACAGAAAGGGGGGAATCCGAAGTTATATCCACCGATTCGTGGTGGATACTAAATAGAAACTGAGAGAGAGAGAGGAACGGGCACGCGTGGTATCCGAAGAACGGCGGCGGAATCGCGCCCCCGGCTTTTTACGGGGACCTGCGCACTGCGATTGCGCGTCCGACGCGCCGATCGAGAGCGCCGCCATGCGATTAAACCGCGAAAATCGAATTATACCCTTTCGTCCGACTTTTACGATCTATTTAATACTATATCTAACGTTTCTTACGATTATTATTATTATTATTATTATTATATTATTATTATTTTTATTATTATATTATTATTATTATTATATTATTATTATTATTATTATTGTATTATTATTATTATTATATTATTATTATTATTATTATATTATTATTGTATTATTATTATTATTATTATTATTATATTATTATTATTATTATTATTATTATTATTATTATTATTATATTATTATTATTATTATTATTATTATTATTATTATTATTATTATTATTATTACGCAATAAATATGAACAAACGATTAATACATGATATTGTATGGACTCTTAGATAAAATTATATTAAACGAAGATATATCGTAAGCGTGAGTGTAATAAAACGTCATGTTATAATTTTCCTTCGGACGAAAATTCCTTCTTTTTTTTTTCCTTTCAAACATATATTACAAACAGTAATAATAATAACAATATGTCCGTAGAATAAATTTTCAATAAACCTAAGATATAGTATATATCATGAGTGATCAATAATATTAATGATTTTAATCGATAATAATTTGTTCCATTTTTTTTTTTTTTTTTGAAACGAAAATTCATTGGCGAACGAGTCGACGACTCCCCCTTAAGGCTACGACTCCGTGAATCGATTTTTTTTTGTTTTTGTTTTTCTTCTTTCTTTCTTTCTTTCTTTCTTTATCGCACGATCGACGTAGTATAACACGATTAGACGATGCTACCTGCCTAACTAACGCCAACTTCGCGTTATGAATGTGGAGAGTTATATCTACGAAGGAACGCACGTGACTTGCGTACACCACCCGTTCGTTCGTTGCACGTTAAGCGCACAAGAAGCGCTTCTTCTTCTCTTCCTCCTCAACACCCTCCTCTTCTTTTTCCATTTCTTTCATCCATTCAACTTCGTCGAAACATTTTTCTAACCGTTCGAACCGCGCTAAACGAATAAAGGTGAAAATGATATTTCCATTGGTGTAAATTTACTTCGTTAAATTTAACTGTTTCCGTTAAGAGTTTCAATGAAGAGAAAAAAAAGCAGAAGAAGAAGAAGAAGAAGAAGAAGAAGAAGAAGAAGAAGAAGAATTATCGGCTCGTTCGTGATCTCGTGCGAGAAGACGAGAAATTTTTTCTTTTTATTTCTTTCCTTTTCTCTTCTTCTTTCTTTTTTTTTTTTTCAAGTACACAAACCGTGCCGCGAAAGGTTCCCAAATCGGCGATCGAAAGTTCTTAAGATTAATCTCGAAAATCAGAGTTACTATTTTCCTCGACTCTTTGAACGATCTTTCGAAAAACAAAAAACAAAAAGAGAAAAGAAAACGAAAAAGGAACAAAATTGAAAAATTAATTTAAAAGATCCTCGAGGGACAGAGATCGATCGATCGAACGATCGATTTGAACGAACGGTCTAGGAAAACTTACGGCACGTCCCTTTCAACGATCATCGTAATTTCTAACGAACGTGTACGATAAAACGAATTTATTGCCTTCCCATTAGCGAATACGATATACGAAATATGAATCGTCCATACTTCCGCTGTCAGAAACGGAATCGTCATAGACGCTCAACGGCATTAGTTTGACCCGACGAATGTGACTAATCATCGCGCTTCGCAAAAAAAAAAAAAAAAGAAGAAAGAATAAAAAAGGTCTGATGTCATTCGTAACCACGCATCCGATTTTGCTCGAAGAAAATTCCATGGTGGTATTCATTGTTTCATTTATTTATTTATTTATTTCTTTTTTTTTTTGTGGAATCAAAAAATCGTTGGCGTAGATCTTGGTAAACCCGTTGGCGAGATCCATTCTTTCCTCGAACATTTCCTCGCATCGAACTTTTTCTACGTAATCGCGTCTTTCCAAATAACAATCCCACGTAATCGATGACTAAAGGAGAATGTTCATGTTTTAAATATAGATTATTCGTTAATGCGAATTCGTCAAAAACGACGATGATTCTCTCTCTCTCTCTATCTCTCTCGATGAGAAGCCTACGATTTTCGTAATCGTCTGTAACCTGTAACCCTAATATACATACATACATATATATATGTATATATATATATATATATATATATATATATATATATATATATATATATACATATTAGGATGTCCCTAAGTTCCTTCCGTATCGTGTATTCATTTCGCATGGGAAAAAGAGGAAGAAACTTATGGGACACCCTAATACACACACACACACACACACACACACATATATTTTTTTTTTGTTCTGTATTAAAAGTGCCATACAAATCCGCTCACGAACGTCGACGAACGGATGAGGGTAGAAGAACAAAGTTCCAACCCAGGAAACGTTTATGTTTGTAGTTGATAAGCCAGTGTTACAGAAATATTTGAATTTCGTATATCCGCCAGGTGAATGCTTGGTATTCTACTCGTTTTATCCTACAAAATACAAACGGGGCCTTCATTTAAAAGTATATCGTAATTTTATGAATCGTTTCGTGGCTAAGGGAAAGCGGGAGAAGGAGGGAAGGAATATAGGAATATAGAAATGTTATGGTATAGGAATAGGTTTAATTATCTCACGCTTATAAATCCCGTACCGTAAAAAAAGTATTTGTTCGGTTTAAAACAACATTACCTCGACCTATCGACCGAGATCAAATGCGTTTTTATCCTTACCGAGAAGTATGTGTCACAAAGACAACTTCTACCGTCGACATCTAGCGAGAAAATCGTAAAACTGTTTGCTTAAGCATTGCCAACGCGCGACATAACCTTAGTCGTCGTCGTCATCGTCGAGCGAGCGAGCGAGCGAGCGATCGATCGATCGATGATTGTTGTATAATCGTTCGGAGTTTCCACGAAAAATCGATCGTCGAATTTGTCCGATTTCCAAGAATCTAACGAATCGTGTTACGTATCGTATGTATCGTACATATGAATTAGGTTTGTTCCTGTTAACGCAACTTTTGTTATATATTATATCTCTCTTACGTTACGTACATGTGTGTGTGTGTGTGTATATATATATATATATATATATCGACAAGTTCCATAGGTTGCTTTTGCTCGCAAACGATTGGTCGACGTCTCGTAACTGTCCTAAAACCCCACCACGGGCGTTGGACGAAACCGGATGCGTCGAGGAACGGACGCGACGAGGAACAAAGGACGCTTTTGTACGCAGGCAAAAAGGACGCCATCTTCGTTTGTCAACGGACGTCAAGGTGTTCTGGTCGTGAGACAGAGAGAGAGAGTTCGGGAAAGAGGTTGTTCTTCCGAACGAACAGAAGAAGAGAAGAAGAGAGAGAGAAAGAGAGAGAGAGAGAGAGAGAGAGAGAGAAAAGTCATGAGGGATAACAAGTGCTCTTTCTCGTAAAGATAATCACGTATAATCGGAAACGTTTATTCGGAACTACGCGATGACATGGCGTCTACGGAGTTTGAAAAACGCAAAGAGGAAGAATACGAGATGCAGCTGTTGTGCTTTCACTCGAGAGCCGTATACGCGACACGTAAGACGACGACGCCGTTCCGTCACCGCCGACACCGCCTCCGCCTCCGCCACCTCCGCGCCTTCGCCTTCGCCGCTTCTTCCTTTGATTTGCGCGTTTTGAACGACTTTAACGAATTTTATACAAGATTTTTACCCGGCCATTTGAAGGGGTATGGATTTCAGTCGTTGGGCGGGTGAACTCTGGTTTCATGTGGTTTTTGATCATGACTAGAGTCACACTCGTCCATCGCTTGAAATACTTTCACCGCATAATTACCATCGAGACGAAGTTTTTTTTTTCTTTTCTTTCCTTTCCTTTCCTTTCCTTTCCTTTCCTTTTCCTCTTCTTTCTTTTGTTTTTCCTTTTTTTCTTTTATCGCAAAGACTAACCCTTTCCTTTAAGTTTTCAAATAAAAACTTATTTTTCAACGTTACCCAGACAAAAATATGCCTGAGAGATACACTTGCGTTATACCACATCCCAGCATGATCCAATGTAGATCTTTTCTTTCTTTGTTTTTTACTTTCTTCAGTTGCAATTTTATTATTTATACCCTCTTGGCTTTTCGCTAAATGCATATTACTATCGACGCCTAGCTTCTCTAATATAGATCTTTCTTTCTTTCTTTGTAGTGGAAGGTATAGTTCACGAGACTATCGAGTCGACGTGTAAAAAGTTATGTAAATCGTTACAAACGAAGTACAACTGCGACGGGGAAGAATTAACAGAACTTAAGGAAAATGAAAGAAAACTGATACAGATATATTATGCACGTGCTAAGCCGCATTTAAAAATTATAGAGGTAACGCCGTAAAAAGAACTACATTGCTCGCGTCTTTGCTTATACGCTCTTACAAAAGACTACATATCTTTGATCTGTTTTAGAATATCGTAAAGAAATACATTTCCATACCAAAAAATGTTTTGTTAGAAGAAGACAAATGCCAGAGTATTTCATATACCGAGGAAGAATATGAGCGACTAGACGAACGTATGAAAAGTCTACAACAAAGAGCCAAGAGGGTACGCAAGATTAATATGCGGTTAAAAATAACTTTATGCCATAGAGCACTATTTTCAATCGAAGAACCATGTTTTTTTAGGCCACTATATTGAACTCTGCGTTGAAGGAAGAATTGGCTACAATAGATCAATTGCAAAACTATATAAACAAAAGTAACCAAATGTGCGATATAGTGGAAAGTAGCTCTGTGGATCGGAATATAAACAACGGCGACATGCTTCAAGTACTTCAACATTACAAAGAACTTTATAAAAAGTTACTCGATTTGGTACCTAAAACAGAGAAAGTAAAATATAATCCGTTCGAAGATTTCAAAGGAGAAACCTATGACTTTGAGAGCCTTTGACGGTTACTTTGGTCGTATATTTTTAAAACCATTTCTTAAGCTTTTACTTTCCTCGTGCAAAATGTGTATACGAGGTACATAGTATATATAGTACATAATGTATATAGTACATAAGGAGATGTCATTTGTAAACTCTTTGTCAGATCTCATAAGTTAACTAATTTTATACATACATATTTTTACTGTTGTAATAAAGTTCATATTATATATATTTTTGTTTCGTATGACCAAAACGAACAAGAGAACGTTTCAAAGAAATTGTCTAAGCACTGATCCAACGTACATAAATGGATATTCTCAAAAATCTGATCTTTCACAGAGATATACGAATATTTTCGATTTCTTTTTTACCGACATAACCGCACTATTTAACCGACTACCATTCGCTGTCCATCGAACGAGTGCTGCCACCTACTCATTTCGAAAGTTTAAAAATCCTAACAATTACTCTTCCTAAACAAAAAAGTGAGAAAGGGAAGGAAAAAGAAAAGTCAACCTCCGCGTGAAATTTTCGTGAAATTAAAAAATTTATACTCGTAAAAGCGCTCTTAAAAGAACTGCTGTTGAGAATATTGAAAAGATCTATCGCGTCCCTGTGTCTGCGTACGTGGCGTATACACATATATACAACTTCAGTCTATCCGCCATTACGTACGTAATATAAAATGGAGTTCGAATAGAAATCTTTTCAAGAATAATACGCCGTTTTATCCGTCGCGGATAAATGTGATTTATCCAGGTGGAAACGTCCTTTATTAAAAAAAAAAAAAAAAAAAAAAAAAAAAAAAAAAAAAAAAAAAAAAAAAAAAAAAGATTTTAAAAATATTCAAATAAAAAAAGAAAAAATAAATAAATAAATAAGAACGAAGACGGTACCACCATTTCCCATTGAATTAAAATCGACCGGACTGATTACGACCTGACATTTTTTTATGGAATCAAAAAAAATCACGCGACGCAAAGGTGAATTATAATCGCGAGTCGATATCGTAAGGACAATATTAAAACGTACGGATAAAGCGTTGATATTTGAATAAATATTAAGTGAAATGAAAGCGTTCGATTATAAAGCTATATTATCAATATGTAGAGATAGATAGATAGATAAATACATACCCCATTTATATTCTCGAAGATGGCAGTTTGTCGGATAAGATCAAAAGGAGGAGGATGTACACCCATCCAATGGTACATTCCGATAGAAACCAAATTTCCCGGTATCGTAGTAGAGCCAGCTTGTCCTAAAGTGAATTGTCCCACGCCTTACAACGCGCAATTTCAACGATCGCCACAACAAATTAACGTTCCAACGATGACACCCTGTGGCTGGATCTCTCTTGGACCGTATCTTACCTGCGCACCATCACATTGTCCGATGAATTGTTAATCACGTTTTACAAGAATTACAATTTTATAATTTTAATATTTAATTCGGGCTGGGAGAAAAAAAACGACGACGATTTTACTCGTACGTATTTTTTCTTCTTTTTTATCGTCTTCCTCTTCTTCCTCTACTTCCTCTTGTTCTTCCTTTCATTTCGATATTTAATCGGGGGGAAAAAAAGAAAAGTTACATTCCTTTCGTGCGAGTACGCGTAAATATAACAATACGAAATGTAATATCTATCGAAGTGAATTAATGTGACGATAATTGTACGAATATATTTACGTTCGTTTTAAATGCGTATATACGATAAAATTCGACGATAATAATTAACGATAAAAGAATTGTACGACGAGTCTTCTTCGCGTGGTCGAATATTCATTCTATTGTAACTATTAGCGACGATCGAATGAAAACATCGGTAAGAAAGAAAGAAAGAAGGAAAGAAAACAATGATCGAGAAAAAACGACGTTAAAATATGACGACACCATCGTAAAAGGAACCAATCGCGTTCGCGACGTTACTGAATATATGTATATATATATATATATATATATTTAACACGCACAACACAAATAAACAACACATATTTATGATACGCGATGTACGACGAGACTTTCCAATAATCTTCGACGACGATTAATTCAAACGGATGAACGTCGAACGGCAAAATAAACACAGTGTTTTTAACGATCCCGATCGTAATTATTTCAACGTAACGAAGCACGATGTTGTATATCAATTTATACGAATTAAATAAATGATGAAGGAACGAGACTCGAAGGGGGGTATTCGTCGTCGTCTTTTGATACGGAGGCAAACGAAGAATACCGACGAAAACTTCGATTATCGTCCGAAAATAGCCGAAGTTACACTTAAGCGTATGATGCGATACGCTCGTATGAAAAACGGTCGCGAGGCGAGGAGCCGTTACAGATTTTCTCTCTTTTCCCCTCTTGCACGTACATACATATATACATACATACATCAACACACGTACACATACGTACAAGTGCATTATATATACTTCCATATAAAAATATTTTTACCGTACAGGTGCGATCTTTCTCGCATTCCTCTTTCGTCTTCTTTCTTCGTCTTACATCTTCAAATTTATTCGGCCGAAAACGCACGAAGTACGTACGAACGTACGAACGAACGTACGAAGAAAAACGAAGAAAAACGAAGATAGAAACGAACGAACGAACGAACGTCTTACCTTTGTTTTGATTGGTCGTTAGCGATAGAAAAGGACGGCGAATTTTTCGCGGAATCATTGGACTTCGTCGTTTCGTTCCGTATGTATAGATATATATATATATATATACATATCTACATAGATATATATATATATATATATATATGTAGATTTATTGGGAGAAAATAGGATGACGGAGGGGGAGGGGAGGTGGGTTGATTAGAAGTGGTGAGGGCCGTGGAGGGAGGGAGGAGAAGAAAACGTCGAAGAAGTGACCAGTAATCGAGTAGCGTTCGGTTTTGCGAGTTCTCGGTCGCTTGTCATTAAATTATATACACATGTATGTATATATGTGTGTGTGTATATATATATATTTTTTGTAAGGTATATCCCTTTTTTATATATATATATATGTATGTATACATACATACATACATACATACATACATATATATATATATATTTCTGTTTCGCGTTATCACGTAAAAAATTTTTTTTAAACGAAACGAAACGAAAAGAAAAAGAAAGAAAGAAAGAAATATAATCATTGATTGGGGGTAATCTAAACGATAAAGGGAACGATGGAGGATATTGTCGATTGCGAATGTCGCTTGACCGCGAAGCTATTGGAAATGTTGAAAATGACTGATTACGAATTGGTACAGGAAAACGGTCAGAGACGTTTGTCGGCACCGGAGATCTATCGTGACGGTAGGGAACGTGCGAAGGGTGCCGAGGTGTTCGTCGGTCGTTTGCCTCGCGATTGTTACGAGGACGAATTGATGCCGGTACTCGGTAAGGCCGGCCGACTTATGGAATTAAGATTGATGTTGGATTTTTCGGGATCAACGCGCGGTTACGCGTTCGCCCTTTACGAAAGTTCGAAAATCGCGAAGAGAGCTTGCATGGAGTTGGACGGTTACGAGATAAGACCGGGACATCGTATTGGCGTAGTCAAGTCGATCGACAATTGTCGTCTATTCTTTGGCGGCGTACCGAAGAACAAAACAAAAGCCGAATTCATGGAAGAACTGACCAAGCTCCTAGACGGTATAATAGATATTTATTTGTATCCGAACGCCCAGGACAAGTCGTTGAATCGTGGCTTCATATTCGTCGAGTTCAAGGATCACAGGGCCGCCGCGATGGCACGTAGAAAGCTTATACCAGGAAGGGTTATGCTATGGGAACACGAAATAGCCGTTGATTGGGCCGATCCCGAACCCGGTGATCCGATCGACGAGGACATCATGCAGACCGTGAGTGTTCTTGTTTTTTTTTATTCTTTTTCTTTTTTTCTCCTCTTCCTCTCTCTCTTTTTATACATACATATATTTTCTTATTTACACGATTTATATCCGCGAAGGTGGACGCGGGTAACGCGCATACATTTTGAATTTCGCGGCATCTTTAACCTCCGCGATCGTTTCGTAACACCCGTAAGAATATAAATTCCCTTCCACGTCGAGGGAAAAAGAATCTTTTCGGATTCGTCGTTTGTCGTCATTCGACCCGTTAATCCTTTCTTTTACCCCTTCCTTTTCTCTGTGTCGTTAGAATATAATATAATGTAATCGTTAGAAATTCGTTCCCAACGAGAACCCCGCCATATTCTATAGTACTCCGCCATTTTATGTGTAGTACGGTTCGGGTACGAGAGGTGCATTGTTATTGGTCCGTATCTCACGGGTATTCGAATTATATGCCGCGAATTTGAAAATGTTATGTCGCCTAAACGAATTAATTGACCCACGCATATATATATATATATATATATATATGTACATATAGGTTACAGCGTTATTCGTAAGGAATCTGTCGTTAAATATGCCCCAGCAAAAGGTCAAGGAGATATTTCAAAAGTCGACGTGTGTGCCTATATTGAAGCTGAAAAAAATAAATCATTTTGCCTTTATACATTACGAATCACGACAGGCTGCACAGAAAGTAATGGACATGATGTCGCGTGAGTCACACATCAATATCCTCTATAGTAATTAAATAACGTACTATATTAAAACACACTCCTGTTCCTTAAATTTACGCGAATAAAAATCGTTTTAATCGAATCTTTCTTGACGGTGTAAAAGGAAAAATATTCGAGATAAAAGCTGGTAAAAAAAGTTTCAGAAATATGATGGAAGGAGAGGAGGGGTTTTCTGTTATTTTTTTTTTTTTTTCTGTTAAAGAGTCATTAATGTGTCACGCTCGTTTAAATTGGCAATCATCCCTGTTTCAAACTTTTGAAAAGAGTTGTCTTCGAAACGGTATTATAATATTGCCTGTTGCAACTAATCCATTGGCTGTGTTCGCATTCCAGGACGCATTTCGAATCGAACGAGTTTTATAACGTCACTTAAAGCCAAATTAATAATTTTTAATACGATATATAAAATATTATATTTTCTCGAAGCTCATATATACGACGTATATGTGTATGTGGACGTGTTATACATATACACGCTGATCGCGTAAAATATGATCTCGCGTATGAAAGATTTTCCGCGTAAATCGAGGGACGGGTGTGTGCTTTTTATATGAGAATATAAATAAATATATATATATATAAACATACATACATACATACATACACGTAAATTTGTTGGTTAACACGTTCCGTGCCAAGCCCTTCTTTTTGCCCGACTTGTCGTTCAGGCCATTTGATATTTCGACTAATCCAACCATTACACGTAATTATTAATTTATTGTAAATATAAAAATTAAACGAACTTACGTGCTTCGTTCTATACTACATTTCGTACCACTGGTGGTACACGTGGCGCGGAACGTGTCAATAAATTTTTTTCAATTTTTTTTTTTACTAATCTATACGTCGATGATAATAATAATAATAGTAGTAGTAGTAGTAGTAGTAGTATTAACCCTACCTTTTACCAATTATTCGGGGCGTGTGTTTCTCTCTTTCTAATCCGGACGTACGAAATATGCGTGTGTTTATTTATTTTTTTTGACAAAAACACCACCAGAGAATAACAGCGTCGTCGAGCAAGAAGGTTGGGAGATACGTTGGGCGAAACCAATTTGCGCCTCGAAACTCTTGGAAAGGCAGAAATGTATTAACGAGGCCGCTACGACCGGTAGAAACGCACGTTTCAAGCCATTGTTGTCGAAGGATTATTATCTCCAAGCGTTACCGGAGGTTTACGAGGAAAACAGTTACAAGGGTACGGCGCACGTCATCGCCCTGCAAAGTTTGGTTAAGGAGAAATTAGGCGCGATGTGTTCCTTCGAATGTTGGAGAGCACTCGACGCGCCGGGCTTCATTTGTAAGGTGAGCCAAAGAAATAATAATGATAATAATTAAATTATAATAACACCAACGAAATTACGATATATCCGTGTGTATGGATTCGAGAAATAATTCGTCGGAATGTATGTAGAAAGAAATTGTGTATTTATCGATTATGCGACTTTGATATATTCGATCGATGGACATATTCGATTTTAATGTATATATAGTTATTTTTTTTTTTTGGTGATTTCCCTTGTGTGTATAGTTTGCAGTACCTAGGGATGCAATGTCTCCTTAACCTAACATTAACCGTGATGATTTGATTTATATTTCTTCTCTGTTGGTTGTGTGTGTGTCCTTGATTAGGGTACGGGATAAGAGTTTCAAAAAACCATATATAATATATATATATATATACACATACATATATACGTATTATATATATATATATACCCGGTTTACACGGAGTAACCTTGCAAAATTGTAAATCGTAAAAAAGTTGAATGTTGAGAGAGAGAGAGAGAGAGAGAGAGAGAGAGAGAGAGAGAGAGAGAGAGAGAGAGAGAGAGAGAGAGAGAGAGAGAGAAAGAGAAAAAAAATGTAAGAACGTCGCGTAATTGTTACTCCCTTTTTTTTCTTCTTTCTTCCGACGAGCACACACGTCACTCTTTTCTCGGCCATCTGGTTGGATAAAAAAACAAAAAAGAAAAGGTCGAGGAAGAGAGGATGGGGGGGGGGAGTGAAAAAGAGAGCGACTATCGACTTCTCTTTTCTTTTTACGAATTATACATACAATATACGTACGTACCTGTGTATTCGGTTACGTCCTTTGGCCGTGAAAAGGAAAAAAGAAAAGAAGAAGAAGAAGAAGAAAAAAAAAAACCACTTTATATATTCTCTGCCTTGAGATATTATATTCTTTGACTGCGAAACATTACGATTGCGTCGCGTGTGTGTGTTCTGTCTGGTTATGTTGTGTGTGTATGTTTTGTGTGTGTGTGTGTGTGTGTGTGTGTGTGTGTACGTGTGCGTATGGCTAATAAGTTTTCGATTTCTTGGGTGGATTCGTTCGCTTTTTCCAAGTAATACAGTAATTCGAGAAAGTTTAGTGAGATTGTTGGTGGAGGTGGGGTAGAGAAGGTTTTAGCGAATTTAGATATAATAAAGTTTGTCGTGTTGGTCACACACACACACACACACACACACACACACACACACACACACACACACACACACACACACACAGAGTTTTCGAAACTAACGAATCAATCTCTACGTCGCATCGCGCACGCGTTTTTCTTTTGCATCTTTTTTTTGGGTTTTTTTTTTTATAATTACTACCGCGATGTCGCATCAATGAAAATTTTGGTTTTCTATCTCTTCGCAGATAACCGTTTTCAAAGCACACGCCACTCTTCTGGAGTATCACGGTGATATAATGTCTACGAAGCATAAAGCAATCAGTACGACGTCATTAAAGATGTATCATTACTTGTCTAAATCATTGAACAATAACGGTAAGTATTTTCTAATCGCTCATGTAAATTAATCTTAATTTTTTCGTTATCTTTTTATTATTATTATTATTATTATTATTATTATTATTATTATTATTATTATTATTATTATGATTATGCTACTTTTAATTACACGTATTTTAATTAATTAATTTATTTATTTGTTTGTTTGTTTGTTTGTCATTATTATCTATTTCTTTTCTCTCTTTTTTTTTTTCTTTTTCTTTTTCAATCCCACAGCCGTGCAGGACATAGGGCAGGATTACACGAAACAATGCGTGGAATTCGATGGGACGCAAAGAATGCCGTTTTTTACATTGGACAAGCACCAATTGTATAGTAACTTTTAATAACTTAAGTTTTTCATTTCTCACTTTGATCGGTAAAATGCGCGTCGTGGAGATATCTACGCTGGAAGAATTTAATTATTTAACTATAACTACGGCCTAAAAGTGAGATTTTCCAAATGAGATCGATTTTTTTCTTTGTCTTTTTCTTTCTTTTTTTTTTTTGATTGGCTACTAACTCGATCGTTAGATTCTAAAATTGGATCCAGATAATACTCGGCACGTTGTGGAATCTTCACGCGATTTCGAATTTTACATTTTGCATATTATATCGCAAAGTTTTTATTTAACTTCCGCTGAAACGTCCAAATAATGATATAATGATAATAATATCTTGATTTTGATCAAGATCGAACGTCAAAAATTCTATAGGACAGAAACTTTTTATAAGATTTTGGTTGTTTTTTTTTTTTAAATAATATATTTAAAAACAAATTGTTCGATCGATCGATCGATCGATCGATCGGTATACCGCTTTGCAAAAGGATCCGATTGAATTTTTTAAAAATATGTGTATAGGTGAGAATCGTTATTTACTCCGGTGAGGGGGGGTGGTGCCATGACAAATAATGTGTTTTATTATTAATTTTGATCACAAATGAATGTATTTACAGTAATCACTAATCATCCACGTAAAATGTTCTTAAGTTAGATTTATACTGAAATGCCAATGCTTATCGTTGTTTTATATGATATACATATACATATACATATATATATATATATATATATATATATATGTCTTCACTCTTAACGTGATAAGTTCATCATATAAGAGATAGATCATTAAAAAAAAAATAATATATATATATATATATGTGTGTGTGTGTGTGTGTGTGTGTATGTTTGCGAGATTGCTGAATCTCTCCAACTGGAGAAAGTATCTGCTTTATTTTTTTTCACCTTTTTTTGTTTATTTTTTTTTTTAAACCATTCACTTTTTTAACCACGTTTTTTTTTCCCTCGATGAACTTTTATCTTGCATTAATTATATATATATATATATATATATATATATATATATATATATATATATATTGTTTATATAAAACCAAGATTATAAATGTAATGTATCCAATCGCTTTAATCCTCGAGTAAAACCGAATTATATAAGGTATTTGATTTACATAAGATATTTTTAATGTAAGCGCACACTATTCATTAGAGAACGTCAATTTAATTTCTTTATATACTCGACATTTATATGTTACACGTTATGAATCGATAAGAATAATGTGAGAGTTGGGTGGGTATATAATATATAACATTGGGGAAATACAATATCGATTTTCATGCTAATTTTCTTCTTCGTCTTCTTTTTTTTTTTAAATAGAGGAGACATCCTCGAACATCAAATAAATTTCATTGCGAAACAATTGTTGTATGCGTTTGTAGTATTATTTAGTCATTAAAAAAAACTCAATTGCATGACGATCGTATCGTCGCATGTTATATCGTAATCGGAAAGGGTACGATTGTTTTCCAAATAATGACCGTCTCTCCACAATTTTATTCTATCCTGTGGCCAATCCTGCTGATCCCTTTCGGATTGATACGCGCAAGCAATTTTTTCCTTCAAGGATTCAACCGTCTCGGAACGTTGTATACGAATCTTCGTTGGACGTCGTCCATCGAGTGTCCGAATTGTTACAATCAGAGAAGGAGGATGATCGCATTTAAATCCTATTTCAGCACGTAAGTAGTTTTACGTTTCGCGTTAGAGAAACTTTATGGGTAATCGTTGTAAGGATGTGTATTAAATTTTTTTTTTGTTTTTGTTTCTCTTTTATCACCTCTACAGCAGGACGACGTCATCGTCGATGTATTATATAAAAAATCAAATGTTACTCTATCCGGGAGACTGTTATATAATTTGTAATTAAAAATATGGACGAATCGACAAACTTTAGAAGCTATATGCGATCGAAAATACGATGATAAAATAGTTTTAAAAGGTTAGTGAAATTAGATTGACATTTCCTCGGCTGTGTCGTTGTTAACGCGAAAACATTTTAACAATACGGTTAACAGTCCTCCAAGTAAACGTGTTTATTCGTCTCTCTCTCTCTCTCTCTTTCTATCTATTTATCTCTATCTCTATCTCTATCTATCTCTATCTCTTTCTCTGTCTCTCTACCTCCCCACTCTGTCACTGTTTACGTATCGAGTTCATTTGTCGTCGTCTTCCACTACCAGGCGAACGATGAAAAGAAACGGAGCATGCACGGAAATAAACAGAGAGAGAAAGAGAGAGAGAGAGAGTTTCTCTCGCCTTTGTGACAACGTGGAACGAGAATGGTAAAACCCCGATGGTGGGGATAAAACGGTGGAAAGGGACAAAAACAAAACTGCACAAATTTACTACTCGCGTGCCATCACCAATCAGTCGAAGATGGTCGAAGGATCGCGTAACGCTTTAGAAATATGTATTTAGAAATATTATTTTAGTAGTAATCGTTCGTATATATATATGTATATATTTATATCTATGGAAATTAATTAATGATGAAAATTGATTCATTGATATCATAGATATTTTTTTTTTAACGATTATCAATACGTACATACATATATATATATATATATATATATATATATATATATATATATATTTATTCGAGTAATATTTTTGTTAGCTATATATAGTTAAATTTTGATATACGTACATATACGTACATACATACATACATATATATGTAAATATATAAAATATTACAATCAGAGATCGGAGTTATAATTGAATGGACTGTGAGCTCGTATCATGGGAATTAAAATTCTATGATAATCTTGAAGGATCATACGTATCGTTTGATAATCCGTGTTTCCAACAGTAACGTTATTCGGTCTTGCGCAGCTGATCAATCTCCTTGCTTCCGGAGTGCATCCAACATCGTTTGCCCGTCCAATAGGAGAGAAGTGCAAAGTATCGTACGTAAAGTCTAACAGTTTCCTGACAGCGCAATCGATTACGGTATCGCTTGGTATTTCACCCTCGCCACTTTCCGTGCAATCTTTTATCACGTTGCTCATCCAATTCCAATCGTCCCATTCGCTGGAGTAATCAACGTTACTGTTCTCCATTTGCCACGTTAGCAAAACGCGATATCTATAAAAAAAAAAAAAAGAAAAAAAAAGAAAGAAAACAAAAGTACGTCGGTGAAGGTGAAATTTTGTCTATTTCTTATTTTCTTTTTTCATTTTTCCTTTTCTTCTTCATTATTCTTTAATTCACACCTCACGACGATCGTAAGACACAATCGTTGCGTTCTTCTTTCTCACTTTAATATATCTCTCGCACTTACCCCCAATTCCAAGGATTTTTACCGAATTTGATCTTTTTCAGGCTCGTCATATAACCGAACATATTAAAGTCTATTGCCTTCAGCTCGTTATAGTCTATGTAAAAGTTTTCCACCCGTGGTAGCAACGGGAAGACGTTGTAATCAATGTTATCTATCTGATTGAACGACAGATCAAGGGTACGAAGATTGTAGAGATTTAAGAACCAATCGCTGGTCACCCATGTCAATTTATTACCCCATAGGATAAGTTCGTTCAGATTTATTAATCCATTGAAAACCTGACGATCCAAAACTTTGATATTATCTTCGTGGAGATCCAAAACTCGCAATGTTCCGCCGAATCTGACAAAGGCTTGTCTTCGAATAGAAAGAAAACAAAATGAACAAAGAAATATTTTCACATACGTGTTTATATTCGTACGTAGAGTCATTTGCGTTATTTAACAGCGACATTGCCCTATCAAAGATTATATCACGCTTACCCCGCTATATCGATAAGATTAGATCCGTAAATGATTATGTTCGTCGTATTGCTTTGTGCCGAGTCCAAATGTTCTCGTAAAGTTTTCAATTCCGTACAATCGAAGATCACCCTTTTCTCCGTTGCCGATGTTATCGTCCGACAAGATTCCTCCGACGAGGCACATCCAAATAAATGGGTGACGAGGAATAGAAGGAAGAAATGGAATAAACGGTACTTCATTTTTTTTTCTTCCTTTTCTCTCTCTCTCTCTCTCTGTCTCTTTACGTCTCTCAAAACTTTGTCACGTTGAAGAAATCGTACGACCGACTGAACATTTTTATAATAATTATCGGTCACACATATAGTCTCGGGCACGATGCGTGTGGGAGTGTAAGTGTGCTATTCCTCCAATCTCGTTCCTCATTTCAATGGACGGGACAGATGATGATAACGTTGTTATCTGTCCTCCGAAACTTCCGGACACTTTGTCGTATTCACGATCCTTCTAAATTTTCTAGTGTAATTTTCTTTTTTTTTTTCTTTTCTTCCTCTCTTTCACAACAGGGAAATATCGTACGAATCGCGTGATATATATAATATAATATAATATAATATATATATATATATATATATATATCTATCTATAAATATATATATATATATATATATATATATATATATATATATATATATAATTCAAACAACATTTATTGTCATGCGTTATATACATAGAGAAGAGTGGATAATAATTTATTTCGTTATCTCAAATTTTGATGGAGATACTTCAGTTCATACGTGATTATTTTGTTCTCCGTTAATATGACGAAACGAAAGAAATAATCGAAGACAGGCAGACAAACAGACAGACAGACAGACAGACAGACGGACGGACGGACGGACAGACAGACAGACAGTCAGACCGTTGTCGTCATTATCGGAGACAAAAAGTCGGGGGACAGCCAGGCTCTTTTTTTTTCTTTTTTTTTCTTCTTCTTCCTTTACAGACGACAAGAATTTTGTATCGAAACGAAGGAAACGGGGCAGGGGATGGGAGGGGTGGGGAGGAAGAGGCTTTTTTTTTTTTTAACTGAAGAAGAAAATAAGACTGATCGCACGATGGAACCCCAGCAGCTATCGTTATTGTCATAAAAATGTTTCTTTTCATCGTTTTTTTTTTTTTTTTTTTTTTTTTTTATCTATTTCACCAGCACGAATCGTAGTTACTTCGGGTGCATTGTGTAATGTTCTTTTAAGAAAGAAAGAAGGAAAGAAAAGAAGGAGAGAGAGAGAGAGAGAGAGAGAGAGAGAGAGAGAGAGAAAAAGGAAGGAATCAAGTAAGGAACCTGTTAGGATTCTCATAAAAACCACAAATGTTTGTTTCAACCGAAAAGCGATGCAAATTATTCCATTTTCTTTTCCTCTTTTGTTTTCTTTCGATGGTAATCTTCAATAGGATGACGTCATCGCGAGGATGAGAATTACGAGGAGGGTCAGATGAAGGTGATGAACCGATCGAAAATAACGCGTGTTAGTAGCGTCGCTCTGTGCGTCCAGCTGGGTCGGTGTGGAATGTGCGGGCGCAGGTGCTGGCGCTGGATAAGAGGAGGAGGAGGAGGAAGAAGAGGAGGAAGAAGAGGAGGAGGAAGAGGAGGAGGATGAGGATGAGGAGGATAAAACTTTAGAATTCTTCGCTAGGACGACACTTGGCAGTGAGTTGGAGTTATTTCTTCCAGAGATTGGGGTGGTTGTCTGCGTCCAACTTACTACATTTCTCTGCGTCGAATTCGTACCACCTAAGAAGATCTCTCGTCCTAACCCGTACGAATACTTCTTTCCTCCCTTTCTCTCGATTTGCTTTCTCCAGTTTTGCTGCCTCTCGACGGATACGGTATTGCGAATCGTCGTCGTCGGCACCGTCGTCCTCGACAGATGCAACTCTGTAAGGGTTTTATGGAAAATCTCTATCTCTCTATATCTATCTATCTATCTATCTATCTATCTATCTATCTATCTATCTATCTATCTATTTCCATCTCTATCGTCTTTGTTTCCCCCTGGAGTAGTTTGAAAGAACACACGTGCGTTGGATTCGCGAAGAAAAGTTGGGCCTTTCTTTTTTAGGGTCAACGGGATCGAGATTCCGAATCGGTGTTATTGTTTTTTTCGTTTTTTTTTTTTTTTTTTTTTAGACTGATAAGCTACCGTAACCCCCGCCCCCCCCGTGCCCTTGGGCCAACGTTCTCGCGAATATTCATCTATTCATTCGAAATGTGGGAGTGTTCTCGTAAACCCTTACCCAACTCTTTCAACCCCATCTCCCTGACAAACATATGTGTATATATATATATATATATATATATATATATATATATATATATATATATATATGTATGTATGTATGTATAAATGTGTGCGTAGCTTAAGTTACGTTACCTTGAAGTCTTATCGTACCCTCTGCCTTCCCGTACGGATTCTCCGCCGAACAAATATAACTACCAAAATCGTTTCGGCTTAGTCGTTTGATCGTAAGATTCAATTGATACGCGTAATCGTTAATCGCGACCTCTGTCACGTTGTGCTTGTCGTTGGTCAAAAGTTTGATTCCTATAAGAACATTTTTTTTCCTTGTTTGTTTCTTTCTTCCTTTTTTTTTTTTCTTTTTTTTTTAATACAGACGGACGCACGTTCGAGATTGTCGTTCATTTGAAAACCGAGACTCACCGTTGTCCTTGTACCAGGTGTTCGTGGCCCTGGGTGAAGATTCAACGTAACATTGGAGAATTACGTTGCTATTCGTTGGTGCGGCTACCAATTGATTCGTCACCTTGATCAATGGTTTAACTGTAAAAGAGTAATGTAAAGAACTCTAGAACGATTAATCGAACGTGTTCGACTTTAATCACGGAGAGTAGTAGTCAGTTGATTGGGTTCCTACCAGAGGCAAACGTACACACTTAAACAGATCCTAAATTTTCGCACAACTTACATCGGACGTTGACGTGATATCTTTTGCTGACCGTTGGTGGCACACCGTTCGAGGCTATGCACAGATACGAGCCCATCTCCTGACGTAAGATCCCCGATAAGTGCAGTCGTTCACCCTCGTAGGATTGTACTTGGGAATATAATTTTTTTTTTTTTAATCATCATCATCATTATTATTATTATTATTATTATTATTATTATTATTATTCAACGTTAAGAGGTCCTCTCCTAGGTATATTATATAGATCAAAGAACGTGCTATAAGCTGTCGATAAAATAAATTTTTGAACGACTTAACAGCGTCCGTGTAATATTTATTTGTATATATATATATGTATTATATATATATATATATATATATATATATATATATATAATATATAATATTGTAATATAATAATATATATTATATGTATATATATAGATTACATTATACATATATGTATTATATATATATATAATAATGATAATATTATAATATAATGATATTATTTATATATATATATTATATATATAATTATATTATATATATATAATATTATATATATATAATATATTGTATATATATATATATATTATATGTATAATATTATAATAATATTATAAATATGATATATATATATATATATATATATATATATATATATATATATACACACAATATATACACATATATATACACAAAAACAAACAAAGAAATAATTTTTGGAACCCTTGCGAAATTAGCAACTTTTATATATCTATTTAGTGATTGATTGCTTGATTGATTTATTTATTTTTACTTTTATCTTCTACGCCATATTCGAGATACGCGTATGCGCGTAGATGAAAAAAAAAGTTTTGTAAAAATAATGCGACCACTCGGATTGATCACATCGACAATAGGGAAAGGGCAAAACGAAGGATGGAGTATATTTTCAGCTCGTCAGAGAAGTGAGAAAAAAGGTTGAGGGTGCAGGAGGAGGAGGAGGAGGAGGAGGAGGAAGGAGGAGAAAGCACTCGAAACGATGGACAAACTAATAAAGACATTTACGCGCTGCATACCGTCGATAGTTTTTGAAAGGAAAAATCGTGGTTGTTGGTTGCTTGGTTGGTTGGTTGGTTGGTTGTGTATGATGGAGATATATACCAACGGTCTCTTGTATATAACACACTCGCGACGCAGCAATGTACACATTGAATATTGCAATCGGATAGGCGAGCGAGGGAGGGGAGGAAGGAAGGGAGGGTAGTAGTAGTAGTCGATGGGCTTGGCAGAGAGGAAATATATGTAAAGTCAACATCCATCACTCACTGTTAGAAAGGCTAATCGGATGGGTGGAGGGTGGTGGTGGAGGGTGGAGGGTGGTGGTGGTGGTGGCTGCTTTTCTGCGGGGACATCGTCGCAACCTCTACTAGAGGGGTAGTAGTATTAGTAGTCGGCCCTTTTCATCGCTACACTCGTAAAAAAGTTCTCGACGATGATGACTACATGGAAAATATATTGTCGTCGCAAATCTATCACGTCGTCGTTTGCCTCGCCCGTCCCTTCCCTTCTCCCCCGCCTCGCCCTCCTCTCTTTTTTATTTATTTTTTTTCTCTCTCTCTCTCTCTCTCTCTCTCTCTCTCTTTCTTTTTTTTTACACTCTCGTGAAAACCGAATGGGGAAATTTTTATCGATTTTTTTGAAAAAAAAAAAAAAAAAGAAAAGAAAACGTCGCACAGCAAAGTAAAAAAAAAAAAAGAAAAAGAAAAGGAAATGCAATTTAACGATCATTCGAACGATCGAATTCCGAGTGAACGTGTATTTTAATATTTTTTAATTTTTATTTTTTATTCTTATTTATTTATTTGTTTTTCTTCGTTTTGCTTTTGTATTTCAAGCATTCTCGCGCGAGGGACGCGGGACTTTCGATGATGAGAGAGAGAGAGAGAGAGAGAGAGAGAGAGAGGGAGAGGAGGATCGATGGGTAAAGTGTCGATAAAGATTATTATTACGATTTAACAACGAAACACGGGGGTGGTCCGTCTCGGAACGTCGTTAATTTTTTCGTATAATTTTTGTATACGATGGATTGAACAAATGCGTTTTTATGCGTTCTCTCTCTCTCTCTCTCTCTCTCTCTCTTTATTTTTTTCCTTTATTTCAGTAAATTCGTTCGATATTTTAAAGCGGGAATACGTCATTTATAATAAACATTTATCACCCCGGTATCTCTTTCTCTCTCTCTCTCTCTCTCTATATATATATATATATATATATATATATATATATGTATGTACGCGTGTAAATCGACGGATAATGGTGAGGAGAGGGGAAAGCAAGAGGAAAGGAGATGAGAGAGAAGAGGATATATTATACCTCGTTTAACACCCAACTCGCTCCTCAGAGTAATTTCACGTCCGTCCTCCCTTCGCCAGGTGACCGTAGGTCTCGGTGACCCTGTGGCACGGCATCGTAATCGTAGATCGTTGCTCTCCTTAGTCGTTAAAAGGTCGACCGAGTCGTCGAGATCCATGATATCCGGTGGTATCACTATTTTCATGTAGCCCGTCTGTGTAAACGTTAGTTACTAACTCGCTATCCTATACCACTACTACCACTATCACTACTACCACTAAAACTTATATGATAGCTGGTAAAAGGGTCTGTCTTATTTGTACTACTACCCTACATGAGTTTACTCCTCCAACCCTTTCGTATCATACATACGTTCTATTCAAACTATCTCGACTCACTTCTTACGATTGCTCGGTCGAGATTTTAAACCATTAAGCTCCGGTTTTTCTATTTTTTTCTTTTAATTTTTTTTATAGTATTGAATCTAGCTAAATCTGAATATAAATAAATATAATAGTACCGGTAAAGGACCCGATAGAAATTTCTCTCTCTCTCTCTCTCTCTGTATTTGTATATTTCCATGTGTAAGAGGGACCCCAGTTCTTTAGAAATTTTTCAAAATTCCATATCATTTATGATTCTAATGATTCGTAAAAGTAAGAAGTAGGGGGACTCCGCTCCGCTCATCTTTATTATACTTTCTCCATTTATCTTCTCGATAAACGATCGAAAGCGAAATAATTAAATATACATACGTGATTATATATTTGTCATCTATGGAAATGATAATAACGTTTGAAGTTTCTTAAAAATTAATACGGTTATCTCTACCACCAACAGTTTTATATATATTCTTTTGGAATTTTTATAGAAGAAAAAATATCGAACTGGCATATGTCATAACATAACCATCGTACTTTATCTCGACATTTTCCGATATGTGTGTGTGTGTGTGTGTGTGTGTGTACACGCATAAAAAAGTTTGAAACAATAGCGGGGCAAAGCGCGACCGGGACAAAAAATACGAGATCGTTCGCGGTCGAAGAAGAGGGAGAGAGAGAGAGGGGGGGGGGGAAGAAAGAAAAAAAGAAGACGAAAAAAAAAATACAAATAAAAAAGAAAGAAACGTTCATTCAGTTCGAAACGTTTGATCGATTTTTGATCTTATTTTTTCTTCTTTTTTTTTTTTTTTCCTTTCTTTCTATCTTTTTTCCAAACAAACCTGACTCCTCATGGGATCCGTATTAATCTGACACATGTAAGTCCCGGAATCGTTCGGTTGGACGTTGCTCACGTGAAGCTTCCAGGTGTTATGCCCGTTATGGGTTATCGAGAGCCGTGTGTTATGAGCCACCATGTGACCTTGAACAGCTATGATAGCCCTCGTGTCCGATTTTATCCAGGCGATCTGTTGGATGGTAGAGAAAAGATTACGAGATGATTCCTCGACGTGTTCCAAGTTAATAGGATGAAAAATCTTTATGACGATATCCTTATGGGGAGGGGGGGGGGAAGGGGTTCACGTGTTGCAAACGTAAAAAAAAAAAAATTAAGTTTTTAAATCGACTTTCGTTACGTCGACGAAGAATAATAATTTTACACTTTTAAATATGTATATGCATATATATATATATATATATATATATATATATATATATATATATATATATATATATTACGTAGACATTTAAATAAACAAAAAATTATATACATATATATATACATATATATATATATATATATATATATATATATATATATATATATATATATATATAAATATATATTTTTGTACGTATGTACAATGGGAATAGAGGTCATGAAGTATATTTTTTTTTGTTCCTTTTCCCCCCTCTTTTTTCTTTTTTTTTTTGCAAGCAAACACTCTTCCCTTTAAAACACTCGAACGAAAAGCAAATTGTATGACTCGTTACTTCGTACCAACAACGTAACGAGAGCCATTCAGGATAAATGGTGTAAAGCGTGCCGCATATTGCTGTTAAAAGCTGAATAGTTAAAAAAGGGAGTCGAGAGAGATAGATAGATAGATAGATAGATAGAGAGAGAGAGAGAGAGAGAGAGAGTGTGAACAATCGCATGGTTTTTTGGCTTCTACTTAGGAAACGCCAGAAAAATGGGGGTACCAGCGCTAGTTAAAGGGTTATTTTTTTCCCCTTCCCCTCTCCCCACTCCCCTCTCTCTCTTCCTCTTTTATTTTTTTTTTTATTTTTTTTTTTTTTAGAACAAAAACAGGAAAACAGAGAGGTAACGGCGTAGGAAATATCGCGTCTGGGTTCTCGTAAAAAGTATTTACCTGCGTTCCATCAACCAAAAGCGCTCTTAGAACCGCCAATAGAATTAGAATTCGAACGACGAATTTTTTAAAACCTTCTTATAACGTCATCCAACTTTCAAGTTAAACACCAACACGCTCGAATATACGTATATTTTTGGAATCTTAATCGTTCTTTATTTTTTTTTTTTTTTTTTTTTTTTTTCGTCGGAAGATAGACGAAGTATGACATTTTTTGTTTTTTTTCTAACAAACTCGTATAAAGCAAATTAATGTTTGCACACATAGTATACGATAGAATCGTGTGCTGACGTATGTCAGTATCACCAATTTCACGTTTTATGATTTTTGATTGTATAGAAACAAACACAAACACATACACACATACACACGAATGAACACAAAAATGGATACAGTAGATTAATATTTCGTCGAATCCTAATCGTTGATGTGTGTCTCTCGCGGATGAATGATAGATAAAATTAATGACACGAGTCAAGAAATTTGTTTGTTTTTCTTTTTTTCTTTTTTCGTTTTCATCTTCATTTTTTTTTTCTTCTTCCTCCTACCACCAAAAAGTTGGACGACCCGATCGAAAGAAGTAAATTTTATCCCTTTTTTTTTTTTCTTTTTATTTTTAATTTTATTGATCCGTTTCAAGTCGGATTATAAAGCTTAGTAGACAAATTTGATGGTAAATAATCCAACGTAGGATATATTATCTCGCCTGCTGCACGCTCGTTTTAAATTTCAAATATTCCTCCTTTGCCCGTTTATCAAACGTTATATTTCGTTCAAATGGAATCCGTGAAAAGGGTTGTTGGACGCTTTCGCGATATATATAATTCGCCCGTGCAAACGCAAATAACCATTTTTTTAATTAAAACTTCTCCTCTTCGGAAAAAAAGACGAAAAAAAAGAAGGAAGGAACGAAAGAAAGAAAAAGAAATATACACACACACACACACACACACACACACAAAATTGCAACGACACGACTACTCTCTCGTCTACGTACGTCCCACACGTTTTGATATTTTACCCGATATCAAATCGATATATTCATTAATATTTCCCCATCTCCTCTTTCCCGATAAAACTTTGAAAACGCTTTCGAGAGTCCGGAATCTTACAACAAATTTTGAATAAATCCAATAACTCTCTCTCTCTCTCTCTCTCTCTCTCTCTCTCTCTCTCTCTCTCTCTCTCTCTCTCTCTCTCTCTCTTTCCTATACAGTAAAAAATAAGCTCGCGACAGAGACGCCAAGTTTTAATGCTACGGACTGTCTCGATTTTTTTTTTCAAGATCAAAAACCTTTTTTCAAAAACGAATGGAGAACGTAATTAACGAATAATAAGATATGATAAAAGGCGAGTGTATTTGTCACGATAAATCGTGATCTGTCGTTCGACGAAGATACGATCGAATTATTGAGACGGATAGAGAAAGGTGGGAATGTGAAGGCGGGGGGGGGAGGGTGAAAGGGAGAGGTGGTGGAAGAGTGAAGGAAAGAATATAATTAAAATTTGAATCAAGTTCATTCGACTTGTGCAACCCTTAGGATCTCTTATATCGCTCCGTGCGAGGTTGATTCGTGCTTTTCTTTTTTATTCCTTTTCTCTTTCGTTTTTATTCCTTTCCCTTTTCTCCTCATTCTCGTGTTCTTTACGTTCCTCGAAAGTACGGTTTGGCCCGACTAACCTCTTCAAATCTCCACCTACTACTACTACCCACCCTCTAACAACCACCACCACCACCACCACCACCACCATCACCCTCCTTTCAGCTAGATTTCGTTGTACACTTTGAGAAGCAATGTTGTCGATTCGTACGTGCAATCAAACTCCGACTTCTTCCACAAAGTGAATTACTATTTTTTTTTTTTTTTTTTTATAAGTTTTTATCATCCTCTTGTTTCTTTTTTTCATATATACATATATATATATATATATAAACTAAAAAATAAATTATATATACATATATATTTTTCTTCCCGTTTTTGTTTTCAAATCCGTCGATATGACAAACGTATTCGTTTTCTATTTCTTTCTTTTTTTACTGTTTACTCTCTCTCTCTCTCTCTCTCTCTCTCTCTCTCTCTCGTGCATATCCTCCTAACACGGTAACTATCCAACCGCATCCATAGATTAGATTAGATTTAGTGTTAGAGTGTCTACGTTACTACTACTATTACTACTACTATTACTACTATTACTACTACTACTACTACTGTACTACTAGTAGTACACACGTATAAACACACATAAACAAGACCATGTGGATAGCTATTATGGATAATGCGCGATCCGTCTCTGAAGCACGTCGTGTATTTACGGAAACGCGATTTAGGCCAGTGCATCGCACTTATACGATTTAGGCCCTGCCAGGCCTTAATCGACCAACTAATTAAACCTTACGACACACTTCAGACGTGCTAGCAATAGCAAAAGCAATAGCAAAAGCAAAAGCAATTACCTTGTAAGATTGAAGATGATTAACGACGCAGGTGAAGGAGACGTCACGGCCTTGAGTGACCGTATAGTTCTCCAATGGTGCCAGAAACTGCGGCAGTATCTCCGACTTTTGCAACGTTTGACCTGCATCATTCGTGCATAATAGATTATCCTCTCTCTTTCTCTCTCTCTCTCTCTCAAGTTTTAATCAAACTTGGATTATCCCATATTAATTGCTTTTTACGATAACAAAGCTAACACTCGTTTAATTCTTGTATTACTTTTATTTAACGATTAACTTGGATATTATTTGTTATTATTATTATTATTATTGTTGTTGGTGTTGTCATTGTTGTTGTTGTTGTTGTTGTTGTTGTTGTTGTTGTTGTTGTTGTTGTTGTTGTTGTTGTTGTTGTTATTATTGCTTACGGTATTAAGAAAATATCGTGAAATCGTGTTCGACGTATTAAATCGAATCCTAATAATTACTTTCAAATTGATTTTATTTTTTTATATTCGAACTAAAAATCATCATCATCATCATCATCATCATCATCATCATCATCATCATCATCATCGTCGTCGTCGTTGTTGTTGTTGTTGTTATTTAGAGAATTCGAATACTTCATACTCGTAAAAATATGTCTGGTCAAAAGTTATTAAAAAAAAAGTGGTAGAAGAATTACTACAAATTACTATCTCGTAGAAACGTGAATAAATCGATAGTATTTGTATTCTCAACGTTGGGAAACGCGTCCGTCGTTTAAAAAAAAAAAAAAAAAAGAGAAAATCGTATACGCGACGGAAAAAATATAACAACTACGAGAGGGAAGAGAGGAAGAAAAGGGAAAGAAATAAAAAAGAACAGAATTTCGTGACTTTCGATTGGTGGTATGAGAGAGAGAGAGAGAGAGAGAGAGAGAGAGAGAGAGAGAGAGAGAGAGAGAGAGAGAGAATATAAATATAATCTCTTAAATCGAAGTACGTATAATAAACTAGCAAATCGGAACCTATTTCTCTCTCATTCGTCTAATTTAATCCGATCCCCGGTCGTCACACGTGCCAGCGTACATATTAATATCCTTCGTTGAATATCCATTGTGGCTCGGATTAATAATGATTTAAACCACCCCCCACCCTACCCCACCCCACCCAACCTCCCACCCTTCCCCGTCGACTATTCGAATTCCATCCAGATTTATCTCACCTTCTCTTTCTCTCTCTCTCTCTCTCTCTCTCTCTCTCTCTCTCCCCATCCCATTCCTCCCCTCTCTACCCCTCTCTCTCCCCCCTCTCTCTCTCATACATTTATGTTAAAGAGTGGACGCGAACGAGCCGGTATTGTTCGAGAAATAATTTGTTGACCACGTTGCGTCACGATTCGATCACGTACGATTGAAAATTTACTTATTACGATTAGAAATCTACGACAAAAGCTAAAACTAATAATACGTTTCTCTTTCTCACCTTCTCTCACTCTGTCTTTCTATCTATCTATCTATCTATCTATCTATCTATCTATCTATCTGTCTATCTATCTTTATCTCTCTTTCTCTCTGTAGTTAAGTAGAAAATCGATCGATTCTTTTTTGGTCCTCAATCAAACGTCCGGAACTTTCTCGTCGGTCGGTTGGTTCGGATCTTTTACTTTGGAGTTTTGCAGCTTCGGGGATCGATCGAATAATCAAAAACGCGGAGACTTCTCATCTCGCGTACCCCCTCCTCCACCCCCACCCCCCGTCTCCTCCTCCCCCGTCTCCTCCTCCCCCCGCCTCCTCCTCCTCCTCCTCCTCCTCCTCCTTCTTTTCCTCTTCCTCCTTTTGAAAACGTTTTCGGAATTAATCGATCGGATTTTATCTTAGAAGGGTTGGGGGCGGGGGGAGGGACCAGGTCTATCTCCTATTCGTGTAGTCGAGGAGAAACGGGAAGAAACGAAAAAGAAATGAAAATGAAAAAGTCGTAACGTTTACCCTTCTCTTTTCTTCATTTTTCCTATTGTTTATTGTTCATTGTTTATTGTTTATTGTTCCGTTTCGTTTTGTTTTTCTTTTTTAATTTTTTTCTTGTGGTTCTTTTTCGTTCTCCTCTCTCTCTCTTTCTCTCTCTTCTTTTTTTTTCTGTCTTTCCCTTTCCTCTCTCCAAAAAGCACTCCAAAAAGTTTCGACGTGGTTTGCCTTTAAGAAGATTTCGTTCGATTTATCTCGAAAGTGGAACAAACCGAGAGAGAAGATAATTTAAAAAAAAAGAAAAGGAAATAAAAAGAGAAAGAGAGAGAGAGAGAGAGAGAGAGAGAGAGAGAGAGAAGTAGTCTGGACAGTGAGGATTTATTTCTGTCATCTCTGGTAGCACAAAGAAAACCTCTACTGGGTTTGTTACTGTACCTCTTCAATTTTTGCTTACTTTATTTTCAGTCGAGTAAAAAATGGAGGAAGTATCGTATAAATAACGCAGAGAGAGAGAGAGAGAGAGAGAGAGAGAGAGAGAGAGAATAAAGCAAGTTTGCAACGTCAGTACTTACGTATCATTTGTCTCTTACCGAAACAAGAGTAGAGTAACGCTGTGAGAAGGAGGAAGCAAGTAACGAGGATCCGTGATGCCATGCCATAGGGTGGGCCATGCGCCATGCGTGCTGTAATCAAAATGAAAATAAAGAAGAGATAAGAAAAAATTACAAAAATATATATATATATATATATATATATATATATATATATATATGTATATACGTATACAATGTATATGCAAGCAAAATAATTTCATATCGACGAGTCGCGTAAAAAAGAACGATGTAGCCGTTTTAAGCCGTCTTTTACCTTTGTTGTTCCTCGTTACGTTTGTTCGTAAACGTTCTAGCCTTATGAACGATACGAAACGATTAAACGAACCGTCCGTTTTCGCGTTTTGATCGTACGACGACGTATAAATTGAGATTAATTTTGAAAATTGCCGGTGTGGAGCTTATGAAAGGTCGCTGGGCGGGAGGGACGATCTTTGAAAAATTCGTTCGAGCTTTTACGTCGTCTGGGCGGGAGGAAGAAGAGAGAGAGAGAGAGAGAGAGAGAGAGAGAGAGAAGGAAAATAGAAAGAGATGTTAAAATGATGAACATCAGTTTCATAGAGAGAGATAAAGATAGACAGAGATGAAAGCGGGAAATCGAGAATTTCTCTGTGCTGTCGACGTGACTTCAGTCGTAAAGTGAGTGAGTGAGTGAGTGAGTGAGTGAGAGAATGAGCGAGAGAGAGAGAGAGAGAGAGAGAGGGTGAGTGAGAGAAACAGGAGGATCGGGGAGGAGAGAGGAAGAAGGGGTCAGGTCCGAATCGCGTGAATATTAACTCGACAGTTGGTCGCCACATAAACGCCAACCGTTGATATATCCCACCCTCTCTCTACCCTCACCCTTTACCAGCCAGTACCGCAATAATACTCGAATGGTAGCTATTCCTACCCCTCCAGTCGGGCAGTCAGTTCACCTCTCCTCTCTTCTCCTCTTCTCTCCTCTCCTCTCCTCTCCTCTTCTCTTCTCTTCTCTTCTCTTCGACACGCACACACTTTTATCCAGACGTTTTCGCACGCACGTGTGTGTGCGTGCGACGAGTACTACGAGCGTTGCTTGCTTGCTGCCCGCCAAAGAAAAAGTGTGTGTGTGTGTGTGTGTGTGTGTGTGTGTGAGAGAGAGAGAAAGATTCGAATGAAAATTTTACTCCAGCTTTTGATCTTACAACTACTCTCTCTCTCTCTCTCTCTCTCTCTCTCTCTCTCTCTCTCTCTCTC
This sequence comes from Dolichovespula media, assembly GCA_911387685.1. Classification (NCBI taxonomy): domain Eukaryota; kingdom Metazoa; phylum Arthropoda; class Insecta; order Hymenoptera; family Vespidae; genus Dolichovespula; species Dolichovespula media. The sequence continues at coordinate 9,699,060 of OU426854.1, forward strand.
TCTCTCTCTTTCTCTCTAGTACCCCTTTTATGGGGAGTTAAGGTACATTTCCCACTTTTGGCCCTTCACCGAAATTCACCATTCTCGCTTACGCGTTTAATCCGAACGACGAGGGCTACCCAATAAGGACGTGGAATTTTGTCAATTCATTTTACACCATCCGAGTATCATTTCCCTTTGTTTCTATACTTTTTTCTGTTTCTTTTTTTCTTTTTTATTTTCGTTTTCTTTCTTTCTTTCTTTCTTTCTTTCTTTTGGTTTCCTTCTAATCTCCTCTACCAGTCTATTTTCGTTATTCCACTATCTCGTCCATTTCGATCGGAATTCAGAGTACGCGTTGGGTGTTCTTTTCTTTTTTTTCTTTCTCTTCTAGAAAAAGGATGAAAAACAAGGTTTGGCGTGCTTATTTTCTCTCTCTCTCTCTCTCTCTCTCTCTCTCTCTCTCTCTCTTTATCTCTCTTTCTATTTTACTAAACGTTAAGTTTAGGCATCAATCAAAAGTAATTGGTATAATCCCCAAGGCAAGTTTATCGATCATTTCGCGTACGCCGTTAAAGGAACGAAATGAAAGTTCCTTTTTTTGTTCGTCGAATATTTTCTCATAAAGATGTGAAGGAGGAAGGAAGAGAGAAAGGTACAAAAAAAAAAAAAAAAAAATAAAGGAGAAGAAATAAAAGAAAATGAACAAATAAAAGGAATGAAAAAACAAACAAGAAAAAAGAACTTCCGTTCGCAAGGGATCTCACCAACACTAGCCGAGAGATATTTTTAAAGAGCTCTACGCGGTACAAAGGATTTCAATCGTACGACCGTAATAAAAAAAAAAAAGGGAAATAAAAAAAAAGGTGTCTCGTTTGGACAACGAGGAAATTGCTCCTTAGGCGACGGAGAACGGAGTAAGAATGGCCGTCACCTTTTTTTTTTTTTTTTTTTTTTTTTTATTTATTTAAACTTACGTCCCCTTTGTGTACCGGTAACCGTGTTTATATCTTACGAGAAATTGTCATGACCCCTCCCCCCCTTACCTCTCCCTCTCTATATATATTTCTCTCTCTCTCTCTCTCTCTCTCTCTCTCTCTCTCTCTTGCGAATGGAAAATCGAGTCTCTCTTTTTAATTTTAAATTACACCACCGTTGACATACACCAATTTTTCCGACGGAATTAATTTTTTATTTTTTTAGATGGACCATACGAATAATAATAATAATAATAATAATAATAATAATAATAATAATAATAATAATAATAATAATTATAATAATAAAAATAATACTAATAATAATAATAATAATAATAATAATAATAATAATAATAATAATAATAATAATAATAAGGTTGATTCGTTTAGACAACCGATAACAAATGCGATCGTACGAGAGTATTCGATGGGCAAACGAACTTTTAACGAATTCGAAGGGTGGAGGGGGGGTTGGGTCCCATGAAAAATGTGTGCGTTTTTTCTCTCTCCTTTTTTCGCGTTCGACAACAAACACGAACAGAAATGTGAAATCGTTCGACGGTAATAAAATTACAGGGTGTCGGTTAAATTGTCTTGTAATGATTTCGATCGAATTTTTTTCTCCTGTTTTGCCTTTTTTTTTTTTTTTTTTTTTTTTCATTCGACGTTCGCAAATAATTTAGGAGATAAGTATTTAATCGATTTGATATTATCCGTACGTTTCGTAAGCTGTACGGCTACGTTTTAGGAAGTTTTGTTAGTTTATTCATTTCCAAAACATTAGAGGGGGGGGGGGCGAGGAGGCTACGGTAGACTCACGTGTGTACATATGTATTGTATACATACGCGCGTATGTACATTGTGGAAACACGAATAGTAGAGATATGTAGACGTTGCGCGCCGATGAATGTGTGCATCTTCCCTTCGAATGAAACCGTTTCCGTTAGGTTCTCGCTCCCATGAAAATCGTCGAACGTGGTTGGTTTACCGAAGGTTCCTTTCAATCAAAATGCACTTGTACCGACGATTTCGATTCTTGCAAATTATAATTTAATCGGTCTATGCGTACCGCGATTACGTTTACATATCCTTCCACCCCGCTAAGAGACATCGAAATATTGCAAAGAAAAAAAAAAAAAAATTAAATAAATAAATAATTTTGAGAGAAAAAAGTAAATTCGTCAAGGTAATAATAATAGGATTGAATCGGTTACGATTTGGTTTAGAAAGATACGTCGAAAACAATGATTAGAAAAAAATCGAAAGATAAAATATTAAATAAATAAAGAGCGTATACATTTTTTTTTTTATAACGATTAATTCTTTTCATTTTATGGAATAATAAGTTTAAATCGGTTACAATTTGGTTTAGAAAAATACGTCGAAAACAATGATTAGAAAAATGTCGTAGGATAAAATATTGAATAATTAACGGACGTATACATTTTTTCTTTTTTACGATTAATTCTTCTCATTTTATGAAATAATAGGATTGAATCGGTTACGATTTGGTTTAGAAAAATACGTCGAAAACAGTAATTAGAAAAAAATCGAAGGATAAAATATTGAATAAATAAGGAGCGTATACATTTTTTTGTTTACAATTAATTCTTCTCATTTTATGAAATAATAGGAATGAATCGGTTACGATTTGGTTGAGAAAAATACGTCGAGAACAACGACTAGAAAAAAATCGTAGGATAAGATATTGAATAATTAACCGACGTATACATTTTTTTTTCCTTACAACGATTAATTATTCTCATTTTATGGAATAATCCCGGACTGGAAGGGTGTCGTCGTCTTCTCTCGTAGAGCTGTGAAAGTAAACTTTGAACTTAGCGGAAGATGGCATTAAAGAAAAAAAAAAAAAAAAAGAAAAAGAAAAAGAAAAAGAAAAAGCTAGAGAGAGAGAGGGGGGGGAGGGAGAAAAGAAAAAGGAAAAAAGAAGAAGAAATATTTTAAACGGAGCCGGAGGAGTTCCTCCATTCGTAGAAAGTAGCAGCAGGCAGGCAGGCAGGCAGGAATGCATTCGCAGAAAGCTCGAAGAGTCTTAAACGTTGGAGCTTAAACCAAAGGTACATCGGAAAGGTAGAGTGCCGCTCTAACAGCGTGAAGACTCTAAAGTAGGAGGCGAAGAGGATGAAAGAGATAGAAAGAGATAGAAAGAGATAGAAAGAGAGAAGAGGGGTTGGGGAGAGGTGGAAAGTAAGTTTGGTTCTCTCTCTTTCTCTCTCTCTCTCTCTCTCTCGCTGACTCGCTCGAAGGAACTCGAAGGGGTTGGCAGGTGTGGTCCCTCTCTCTCTCTCTCTCTCTCTCTCTCTCTCTTTCTCTCTCGTTCTCGCTACGAAGAAGCTCTCTCTTCCCTTGGAATCGCACGCCGAACCCAAAGTCTCTCTCCTTTTTCTTCTTCAGCCTTTCTGACTCCCCCGTAGCTCGAGAGGAAATAAAAGTTACTCCCTTGGCATCATCTATCCGTTCATTTTACCAAGCTTGCTTTGCTTCCTTGCTTCCTTGCTTACTTTGCTTGCTTGCTTTGCTTTGCTTTGCTTTGCTTTCTTTGCTTGCTTGCTTTCTTGCTTGCTTGCTTGCTTGCTTGCTTGCTTGCTTGCTTGCTTGCTTGCTTGCTTGCTTTGCTGTTATTACTTACGAGTTTTCTCCATTTCACTTTTTTTTTTTACTCGTACTTATTCTCATTCACTTTCTCCACCTACCTCTCGCATCTCAATCCAACTGATTCTCTCGCGTGCACTTAAACAAATACGACACTTCTACCTGCCTCCTTTGGCAAAGCCTGAAAGAGAGAGAGAGAGAGAGAGAGAGAGAGAGAGGATACTCTCGTAGTCGTCGAAACACCTCCTTTGCATATTTGGCTAATCGCCTCCTCGAAGGATTTACTCGCGAGTCTTACATCGTTTTTGCGTTTGCCAAGTACAAGCCTACGAGTACTTGTAAATATTCAAAATCCTAAATCTCCCTCTCTCTTTCTTTCTCTCTAACTCTCTCTCTCTCTCTCTCTCTCTCTCTTTTTCCCTTCCATAAAGAATACAAAATTTTTTACCCCTCTAAATTTCACGCTTTGCACATTTGCGTTTCGAGAGAAGAAAGGAAGAAAACAAAATAGAAAACAACGAAACGAAACGAAACGAAACGAAACAAAGCTAAAGGGAAAAAAAATAAAGATAAAGATAAAGATAAAGATAAAGATAAAAATGAAAACAAAATTTCTATCCACGACACGATAATGATATATGGACACGATATACGGACACGCATCTTCAAAGGGAACGAAACGATAACGATGCTTGACATTACACACGGCATAGAACGCCAATTCGATTCGATTCGATTCGATTCGAGTTGTAATCGAAGTACTAAGGAGAGTACTTCGATAGATGTGCATCTCTAGATATGTTGTGTGTCGCGTTATCAGAAGGAGTCCGATTAGCGTAGCTTATGCGGCGCGTTTGGTACGCCACGAGCTCTAAATACATACCATAGGTGGACTCCTCTCCTCTCCTCTCCTCTCCTCTCCTCTCCTCTCCTCTCTTCCCCTCTTATATAGGCATTCGAGTTTCCTTTGATCACCGATCCACCTTTAATACGTAACTCTTACCCTTCCCCTCATCCTCATCCTCATCCTCACTCCCAATTCGTTTCGAGGATATCCATGTATTTTCTTCGTCATTGGAAACGAAAGAATTTCACGAACGAATTCAAACGAATAAATTCAAATGAACAAATTCAAACGAATTCATACAAAAATTTATATATATATATATTATATATTAAATTTATATTTATATATTAATTTAATATATTAATTTATATATATTAATTTATATATATATATATATATATATTAGGTTGAGGAAAAAGAAATCCATGACTTTTACGTGAACGTGAACGAAAAAATAATGGATTTCTTTTTCCCCAAACTAATATATGTATGTATATATATATATATATATATATATATATATATATATATATATATATATATATTAATTTTATATTTATATATTAATTTAATATATTAATTTATATATATATATATATATATATATATATATATATATATATATATATATATAATAGATACATATCAACGTATAAAATATATATGATAAAATATCGAATAAAGAAACTTTTAAGTGGCAACACGTTCGTTGGAAATTATCGTCCGATTCGTTTCAAGCACGAAGAAGATACGCCTTTTCCTTGGATCGATCGATCGATCGATCATAATTCTATCGTACGTTAGTTCGTTCTGTCGAAGAAAGAAAAGAAAATAGAGAAAGAGACGGGAACAAGAATATCCGATTTTTCTATTCTCTTACATCAAAAATGACGCCTCGATACGTTACGCGTGATGATCGTTTAACTCGGTAAGAGATAAATAGATAGCTAAGATAGATAGATAGATAGATAGATAGATAGATATCGATATATATATATATATATATATATATAGATAGATCCTCCTTTTCTATATATATATATATATATATATATATATATATAGAAAAAAAGTTTTCGCATTTCGTAAAATTTCACTCTAAGAAGAGGAACAACTTTTCCCTTCGTACTGTCTATGTATATTCATTCGTATAAGCTCTTAGTGATCTCGAAAAGTGCAAGCCCCCCTTCTCGGCCGTTCGTTCTTATCACCCTTCCGTTTTCCAAACCCTCTCTCTCTCTCTCTTTCTCTCTCTCTCTCTCTCTGTCTCTGTCTCTCTCGATATATCTATCTCGTATTACGTTGAGGGTCTATGCGCCTCTCGTTAACGTAGCTGGGAGGGGAGTGCGGTGAAATAGCGATTGACTATCGATGAGCCGAAAGTCAGCAAACCGATAAAAGTAACGACTTTTCCAAAAGTTCCGATAGAATTCATCTTATACTGTGCTCTCCCCCTCCCCTCCCCTCCCCCCCCCTCTCTCTATCTATCTATCTATCTCTCTCTCTCTCTCTGTCTCTCTTTCTCACTCTCGCAAACTTTCGAATCGAAACTCAATTACTTTATGCCACCAAAGTGTGGAGACATAACGTTTTACATGACTTTTTTAATCGCCTCGTAACGTCGAGAAATTAAAAAAGAAAAAGGAAAATGGAAAAATTCGAAGGAGAATTCGAAAGTAGAAAGCGAGAAATGGATGTCGAGAACATTCGTAACTTCCGTAGAAGTCACTTCTGGTCGAGTTCTCTCTCTCTCTCTTTCTCTCTCTCTCTGTCTCTCTTTGTGTGTTTGGGAGGAAAGCACACTCTCCCTCCCTCCCTCCCTCTCATCCCGAGAGAAGCTTTCTAGACTAATTCGTAATGGAAATACTTTGAATAGATCTTTTCTAAATTCTTTCACGATGTAGTTGTGTCCGTCCAACGCGAGAGATTACATCAGACAAGAAGTAAAAGTCCACTAATACTTTTCATACATATATTTATATATATATATATATATATATAAATATTTTTTTCTTTTCCTTCCTTTTATTTATACGATTATACGACTATTCCGGTAACGGGTAAAGTCAAGTCTTTGATATCTTTGATTGTATTTTCAGTTGGATTGAAATTAATTGAACAGAGACCCATCCCACGACCCTTCTCTCTCTCTCTCTCTCTCTCTCTCTCTCTCTCTTTCTCTGTCTGTCTACCGTTCTCTTTACGCTCGAAATATTACGGGAAGTAAAGTTTGACGAAGTGAAACTCCTTTTGGAGTTGGGCGTGAAACCATCCCATCCATTTCTATATGTCTCTTAAACCACGAGCATGACGAAGAAGAGCAAGGAAAATGGATTCAAAATAGCGATAGAACGTTGCCACCGACGAATGACCGATGGACGTATTCTGACAGAAGTAACGACCCCAACCCCCCCTCCCTCCGCGCAGAGTTTAAAGGGCTCGCGCTTCTCGTCTAGGTCGAAGCTCTACGAGAGGGAAACTTAAGGATTGTGGTCGAAACTTGTCCGTAAAGTTGGCACAACGTTCAAAACGGGAACGATCGAGGTTAACTCTTTGGCTAGTGATAATAGTAATAGTTGTAGTGATGGTGGTGGTATTAGTATTGGTAATAGTAATAGTAATAGCAATAGTAGTAGTAGTAGTAGTAGCAATAGCTCGCAGTATTCTCTCTTACGTTTGCTGCTTCGTTAGAGTTCGTTCGTTCGTTCGTTCGTTCGTTCGTTCGTTAGTTAGTTAGTTAGTTCGTTCCTTTATTAGAAACATCCCCATTGTATTATTCCCTTCGTATTTCATAAATAAAGAAAACCAGACGTCTTAAAGTGCGCCATCGTGCGTCTTAAAGTCGAGGTGGGCTCTCAACGATAAAATTCGTTGATTCCACGAATAGGGTTAACTGTGGAATAACGGCGATGAAATTTCGAAAGATTTCGAAGATTTCCTTCGGCGAACGACGGGAGAGGATGTGGAAGGTGGGAGGGGGTCGTTTGGAATACAAACATAAAGCGCGTTTAGCCGGAGTATTTCTCTCTCTCTCTCTCTCTCTCTCTCTCTCTCTCTCTCTCTCTTTTTTGGAACGAAATATCGAACTTTTATCTGTTTTTCTTCTTCCTACACCCTTTCTATTTTCATTACTCTTATTATTTTTTATCTTCAATTCTTCCTCCCCACCCCCCCCCACCCCCCGGCCACGATCATTATATACCCTTCTATAAATACATATCCCCGTGCTTCTTTTTTTTTTCTTTTTCTTTTTTATTCGTCCCAGGCATCGAACGTCCAGATATTCGTGCGAGTAAATATTTGACTTTGGAGAATCTCCATAAATCCGCTATCAAATCAAATATTGAGTTTCCTCAAATTTATCGCGGGAAAAAGAATGGGAAGCGGGGATGGGAGGGAGGGAGGGAGGGAGGGATAAAAGATTTTCAAATCGCAATCGATTTACAATATATATATATATATATATATACACATACACATATATATATATATATACACACACACATATATATATATATGTACTTTTGCAAGGGGTGGTAGTGGTGATGGTGGTGATGGTGGTGATGGTGGTGGTGGTGATCGGAATGATGGTGAGTGAGGGTAGGGATTAGAGGGTTAACTTCTCGAACGATTTTACGATGCAAACGTGAAAACGACATTTTTCTGTAACAACTTTCTTAACGAATACAAAAGGGAGAGAGGATTGTTCGACGTTGCGAGAGAGAGAGAGAGAGAGAGAGAGAGAGAGAGAGAGAGAGAGAGAGAGAGAGAAGGTTGTCGATGGTACTCCGATACGGCAAAGTATACATATATACACGTGAACCGTGCGTCAGTTTGGCAATCGTATAATCCAATTAGCTTACCACGAAATGGAGTAACGGTTGTGGGAATAATGGGCGATGTGTTGTTGTACTAATCGAGGATGGACTTTATCGAGAAACGTTCGGGAACAAGAATCCTTGGGAGTAAGAGTTAATCCTTCGGGAGAAGAGGTATGGTTTCTGTATTTGATGATTAGGAATCGGATGTCGAGAAGGAAGAAAAGTAATCGGGTAGGTTTGTTTGAACGTCGAGGATGGTGAGAAAGAGAGAGAGAGAGGAGTAAAAAAAGGAAGGGTGGAGGGGATAAATCGGGGATGAAAGATGAAAAAACAAAAGAGAAGAGCCGGATAGGAAGGAAGGAAGAGGGGTGGGAAGGAGGAGAAGAAGGGTTGGGAGAGCAGCGAGAGTAGTATCGAAGTGATAAAAGATAGATAAAGCGGATGATGACGAAGGTGAGGAAGAGAGATAGAGAGAGAGAGAGAGAGAGAAAGGGGGGGAAGAGAGCGGAGAGGGTAGGATTCGTAAAGAGGCTTAAACGGCGATAACTTAGCACATTTTCAGGTAGCAACGACTCTTCTGCGAGACCGCAAAATCCTCGGTTTCGCTGGTCCGTAAAAAAGAGAACGGTTTCGAGGGATTCAGGACGTTCGAAGTAGACGAATATGCGCGCGCGAGTGCGTCCATCTCTCTCTCTCTCTCTCTCTCTCTCTCTATCTATCTATCTATCTATCTATCTATCTCTCTCTGTGTGTTTCTCGAGGTTAGTAAATATACGAATGCGTGTCCATATGTCACACGAACCAATGAAATCATGCCAATAATATCATCGTCGTCATTGTCGTTGTCGTCATGTCGTCGTCATGTCGTCATCATCGACTGGAGACTCGTTCTCGTGGAATTAGAATCGAAATAAAAAGTCACCGTACCCTCTACCCTCTATCCTCAACCCGCCAAGAAGAACACTCTGGTGTAATTAATAAAGTTTAATGAGCACACTCTCCCTCTCTCTCTCTCTCTCTCTCTCTCTCTCTCTCTCTCTCTCTCTCTCTCTCTCTCTCTCTCTCTGAACTTTTCTTCCTTGAAAATCTTAAAAGTTCTCCACTACGTTCGCCTTTTCTTGTCGCGGTTTTTTTTTTTTCTCGCTCGCTTTCTCGAAAGAGTACGCATTTCTCGGTAGTTTCTTCCATTTATCTTTTCTCTTCTTTGATTCGAACTAACGTTTATCAAGATAGATGATGGATATATCTTACACCTCCCTCCCTCCGTTAGATTTTTTCATATCTCTCTCTCTCTCTCTCTCTCTCTCTCTCTCTCTCTCTCTCTTTGAACTCTCATAAAGATTCACATTTAAATCTCTCTCTCTCTATATATATATATATATATATATCGTGGTGCTTCACGAACGTATTCCCATGACTTAATACGGTAGAAAATGTATTGCGTTGGGTAAAAGCGGCGGCTCTCTTCTCTTCCCATAACGCACAGAGGGAGAAAGAGAGAAAGACATATAAAGAGAGAGAGAGAGAGAACCATCGCAAGTTCCACGAAAACGAGCATACACATAGAACACGAGCTACGTACTTACGTCGTTCATTTACGTTGAACGTAAGGTTCGAATACGAAAGAGACACGAACTCCGAAAACGACTACGGCGACGACTAATTTCTGTCTACCTTTGACAATCCTTTCACGGAGGCCATACATAAGGAATCCTCCTTCTCTGTGAAGCGTTCGTTCGCGAAACGCGTGCAGAAATCGTTCCCTATGCCTGGAAGATATCGTCGCTGAGTTACAGAGGGAGAAGGAAAGAGTCCTTCCTACGGAAGATCGCACAGAGAGAGAGAGAGAGAGAGAGAGAAAGAGTGAGAGGAGAGGAGAGGAAAATAGGGTTGGATGAAGGGAGTGCATGAGGAGGGAGGGAGGGACGCCAAGTTACGCGCTAAAAGCGGAACCAACACAGGAAGCTCATTAAGTTGCACCCCGCGGGCTGAGGTACGCGCGCGCACGCGCACACACACACACACACACACACGCGCGCGCGCGCGCGCGCGCGCGTATACACACACATACGTACACACGTACACACGTACACTTAGAGATACAGTATATGGAAGCCGCCACCTCTCGCCAATTCCAAATCCCACCCCCCTACAGAGACACCCTATCCTATCTATACCACCCACCCACCCAACCCAACGCGACCACCCCAACCCCCTCCCCTCGAACAACCCATCTACACTAGCTCACGACCATTTTACTCTATGCTCTCTTGTCTCTCTCTCTCTCTCTCTCTCTCTCTCTCTCTCTCTCTCTCTTCTGGCACGCATAGGAGCGCTCACCTTCTACGCGTTCGGTGTCGCGTTCGTTAGGCGACATTGAGTAAAAAAAAAGAAGAAATTATGATAATGACGATCATGCCCGAGGGAATCGTTCCGCGTCGAGTTTCCTTGAAATCTACTTCTTCATATCACACTTTACTCTACTCTACTCTCTCTCTCTCTCTCTCTCTCTCTCTCTCTCTGTCTCCTGTATCTATCTATCTATCTATCTATCTATCTATCTACGTCTATCCGTCTATCTCACTCTGGGCGATCTCTTTGTATTCGAGATTTTTTCGTAAAAAAGAAAAAAAAAGAAAGAAAAAAGAAGAAGTACGAAGTACACGGAGAAGGTTTAAATGGAAAAATTTGTCTTAAAAAAAAAAGAGAGAAAAAAAAAATTTATATGAATATTATATCGAATCGATCCCGATTTTGTGAAAACCGTAATCCATTGCAAAACGTCTATTGAAAATCTTGACTATAATGGGAATCGTACTATTGTATCTTAACAAAGGTATTAAAATTCCCTTTTTAGAGAAGGAAGTACGATAACCAATTATATTCCTGAAATCTTCCCTAGTCTCTCTCTCTCTCTCTCTCTCTCTCTCTCTTTCTCGCGCGCGCGATTCAAACAATTTCAAGAGTAACGCTATAGGCAAAGAGAAAGAAAAACGATCGAACGATGACGATTATGACGATGACGATGACGATGACGACGACGATGATGATGATGATGATGATGATGATAATCGTTCGTTTCGACGTCGATATTTTGTACGTGTATATATATATATATATATATATATATATATATATGTATATATGTATATGTATATATAGATACATATATATATGCATCGTCCTCGGTGCTAACTGCTCCAACGGTTGGCCGTGAACAACCAATAACATCCGACGGTTCGGATGGTATCATCAGTCAATCCGCTAGCCTAGTAGGCATGTTTATTACCGGGTGCACGTTGCCGTTGCTTTCAAACAAATGCTTCTATACCCGGGCCACGCAAAGCCACTATACTCTCTACTACCACTACTACTCTACTACTACCAACTCCAGGACCCTGTCGTCGTCCATTATTTCTACCGTTCACTTTCGTCGTTTCGAGCAAACACATTCCCTCCTCTCTCTCTCTCTCTCTCCCTCTCTTTCTTTATCTATCTCTATCCATCTCTCTCTCTCTCTCTCTCTCTCTCTCTCTCTCTCTCTCTCTCTCTCTCTCTTTCATCCTCTCGACTCACCAACCCGTTTACTCGCACACCCGCTTTCGAGAGACGACGTGCCAACGTATTAGCCGCGCTTAATTCGAAACTTTCATGGGGGATGGGGAAAGGTGGGGGGGGGGGGGGGGGGGAGGTGATCATGCGCGAACGCGAAAGCAATTTTCCTGACGATAAAAATGTCAATTTTCTATGCTACGTTGAGAAATTTTGTTTATTTCTCATCCACGATAATGAAAAAGATGGAAGGAAGGAAGGAAGGAAGGAAAGTAAGAAATACATTCTCGTTCCATCGCAGATCCCTTCTACTGTCGCAAAGGTGAAAGAAATGGTGGGAAAGGGAGGAGGGAAGGAAAGTAGCGATTGAAATTCGAAGGAACTTAAAAAATTCGTCTGGATTAAACGGGGGTAATAATATTGCTAATGTCGTTTAAAACTGTTGTTCGATAACGCGGGAAGACACAACAGTTTTGATGGATGAGGAATAACGCGTGACGAACGAACGAACGAACGAACGAGGGAGGGAGGGAGGGAGGGAGGGATGGACGACACGATAAACGAAAAGAGTCAAATAACGCATAGCCGCAAAATTGAATGTTTTCGCGAACGAGAGAGCCTACGGGGAATGATTAATCGAATTGTGTATTTTCTAAAAAGACCCAGGAGACTTTTATCCCGTGAAAGTACTATCAAGGAGAATCGTAAATCCCTTGTTTTTTATTATTATTATTATTCTTTTTTATGTATGCACGTATACATGTTTATTTAAATAAAAAATATGTTAAGTAATTAATGGAATAAAATGTTGGTCAAACTCTTGGCGTTCCAAAGGGATCCCCATTTAAACCGAGTACCACAAAAAGTTACCATAGGAATCGTAAATGTATAGAAGTAAACGGGTGGTGCTTTTCCCTTAAAAGTTCTCTCGGCGTTTCGTTCGTTCGTTCCTTCGTTCGAGCAGAAAGAAATAATATATCTGCAATTGTGCGTATATATTTCGATATATACCCGATATGATTTTCTATGCATGAGAATCTTAGAGAGACCCCGGACCCTTATACTTTGTGTTATTCCCATTCAATTTTATCAAATCGAATAAAGATGACGGGGTAACGAAATGAATTTTAGTTCGAATAAAAGAGATTTCTTATATGGAGAAAGAGAGAAAAAGAGAGAGACAGACAGAGGATGGGTGGGAAGGGGGTAATTTATTGAAAAAACACCTTTTACGTTACAAATACCTGAAAAATGTTCGATTGGAAAACTCGTAATCTTTGTTGAAAGGGATAAAAAGGAAAATTAAGAAAAAAAAAAAGAAAAAAAAGAGAGAGAGAGAATATCGATAGAAAAATTTCCTTTGATATATATATATATATATTTTATATATATTTTTTTTTATTATATATATATACATATATTTTTTTTATATATTATATATATATATATATATATTTTTTTCTTTTATTTTTATTTTTTTTTTCGCGCGCGCACGCATGCGTCTATCTAACCATCGCTCCTAACGTCGTAGGCACTCGAATTTTGAACATTAAGTTCGTGAACCATTTGGCACAACTACTCTTTGAAAGAGCAGTTCGGAATCGCATTGCGCATATATCGTAGAACAGCTTAAACCGCAGCAACGCTTAGTGCTACCCACTATGGTAGTAGTTGGTAGATAGTAGTCCTCGGTAGAACAGTCATTGTACATTAAGCCTCCCCTCCCCACCCTCCTCCTCCCTCCTCCCTCCTATGAGTCTCCTCGTATCTTTCTAAGAAATATAAGGGAGGGAGGGCTTTTCCAATGACACACGCAAAACTAATTGTAAGACCGGAATTAGAGGTAATCGATGCTCGTAAAAAAGAAAAAAAAAAAAAAACTTAATATCGTAAGTAAGTACTCGAGTATCGAATGTATTAATAAGATCGTTCAAATTTTGCCACCGGTCTTCGTCGATCTACGGCGTCGTTGGGAAGTATTTTTTTGTTTTGTTTCGTTTTCTTTTCTTTCTTCTTTTTTTTTTTTTTTTTACAAATTTTCTTTCGTTATACCGTACGACGACGTACGAATAAGTATTGTTATTCGTTCGAAAAGAGACGTTGCGATAAAAAGAAAAGGACGAAGAGAATTCATCGGGCGTGAAGATTTATTGAAAATATCGCTCGTGCATAAAATTCGTACGTTTACGCGGATAAAAATTTCGCGGGAAATGAATCGCTATTTGAGAAGAACTGTGTGTGCGTACGTACGTGCGTGCATGCGTGTGATAATGTCGAGATAAAATTTGAATGACAATGACGTTAAAAAAAATAAAAAAAAAAAAAAAAGAAAGAAAGAAAAGGAAAAAAAATAAAATCGAAAGAAGATCATTTGCAAAAAAGTTTTACTCACCGCACGCTCAACGCGCGACGACGAATTTCAACGATATAATCGACGATGGAATTATCTTCGAGCGATTATATCTCGTAATACATAATTTTTGTTATTGGGGCGGCACTTTCCTCTCCCTCTTTTTCTCTGAGAATAATAATAACTCGAGCGGGGATCCTTCGACGATTTTATCCCGTAGGATTGCGACCCACGAGCAACGCGTGTTCAGCCGGGCAGACGATGCGCGACTGTGCGCCGAGCACCCTCGCGATCTCCCTTTTATGGTCCACCCTCGACCCTCTTCTCTCTACTCTCGCACGCCGACTCTGACTACTTGTCTACTACTCTCACCGTACAATGAATATCTTGCGACCCGTTTAAATACAAACCACCACCACCATCCATCAACCAACCACCAACCATCCCCAAACCACCCCCAACCATCCCCAACCAACCCCAACCCTATCCATCCTCCTTTGCATTCGGCACGACTCTCTTCGCGCGATTCCAAAGCGCTTATGCGATATTTTTATTTTTATTTTCTCGAAATAATAAAGTACAAAGTAAAAAGAAAAAAATTAAGAGAAGGTCGTCCGGACGGAATTACGGGGAGGGGGAGAAGGGATGATTTGGATGATTATCGATGACTTGGATGGCGTGGACGTAAAGGAAATAAAATTGTAGAGAATATATATTTATATATATATATATATTATATATATATAATTTATTTTATGATTCGTAACGATCGAAAGTATGATAATCAAGGTAACTTTCTCTTCATAGGTTCTTCGTGTACCCGTACCTGAAGGGTTGAACGCGGTCCGCATTTCCAAACGTTACCATCCTTGTCGAGTATACTAGCGCTAGCGGTTACTTGATATTGGCCACCACCGCTGCTGCTCGTATTCCCTGTATTGGTCGATGTACTCGCACAACCTGGAGTCGAGGTCGCAACGCTTCCGAGGGAAAGTAAAAATTCGCAAGCGAAGAAATCGCGATGGGGTGTTACCGTTTGATGTAACTCGTTCGTATTTGTATCCTGTATATACACATACACGCACACACATATATATATATATATGTATAGAAACTTTGTGTAACAAGAGTATATATATAATCTTTTATATAATCCTTTTTTTATTACCTTTTGATCGGAATTGATCTTGGAAGGTGGCGTGGTGGATATGGAAATGCAAACAGCCGATACCGAACGATACAACGATGCACGTCTACCGTGCCTCAGTACACCCTCGACCTTCAACGCCAACTGACTACCCTGAGGTACCGAAACTGGTTCCCCAAGTACCCGTGGTTGCGGTGATACCGAAAGTTTAACGCTCGTAGCTTGCAACGCTTGGAAAAAGTAACGCGGTACCGGTAACCTCATGTTACCAGCGCCGAACAGCATAACTTGGGATATTATACAACCGATTCTAACGTGACTTATACCACCCACCTTCCCCTCCGCGATCCACGGTGGTGCGAGGCGACGCAATTCCGTGCAATAACGTGCCAACTGACGCATCTCCACGGTTCCACCAAAGTCAAAATTCACCTCGTTCTGTTGATACATACAAATGTTCGAACCACCGCAAACTCGTTCCACGCTGTTTCCCATCAAACAGCACATCTCTTGCAAACTATTTTTTTATTTTTTTTGTAAGGATAAATCTTAAGGAAAAAAAATTATTATTAAATTATGATCGAGAATTGATCAATTTGTTTGTATCACACAATATATATATATATATGTATTAGAAGGATACGCTCTGATATTAGCCAACGAACCAGGATCCGCATCGAAGGCAGATTGATACAATTTTTGATAATTTTCAGCGCACATCTTTAACTCTTGGACGGATTTTCTCAGCTATAAGAGATATTTAAATCGGAAATTTTATTAGATATTCAATCTATCGGGCACGATGTGTTTTTCGATCGTACGTTTTATAGATTGTTTCTTCTTTTTTTTTTTTTTTTTAAAGTTGCGTAGTAGTATACCTGTATCGTTACACGTCCGTATCGTTGAAGATCGTCTTTCGTCGCAAGAACTACCGTGCACGCGATAGCAGGTGGCGGGGCGGTACATAACGATCTGAAAAATAATATATATATATATATATATATATATATATATATATATATATATATATACAAACGTAATTTTTACCGAACGATCACGATTTATTAAAGAGTTTAAACTCACCTGCAGGAATGTAAGAGTTGTACCACGGCTTGTAAAAATTCGCAACGCAATTTTGCATATTCGCTGGCAAATTGTAGACTGCGTAATGGCGTACTGGCGGCCTTTAATGACGCGCAAGCGCTCGCATAGTGCGCGATTGACGCGTTTAATTTTTCAACTATATCCACTTTTCTCGAGGTATCAATCGCGTCGACATTGTCCCTTCGTAATTTAGACATTATAATCAAAAAAAAAAAAAAAAAATAGACGAGAAAGGAAAAAAGAAAACGTAGTTTATCGCAATGAAATGAAATAAGGATCGCTTACGTGAGAAAACTTTCAGCTTTGGTGATCAATTCCAATCCTGATAACCAAAAGTGAAGTTGTTCGGACGCAACGGCTTCCTTCAAACTTTTAAATATTTGCGTAGCGACAGCGTGATGACCGTATCTCGCGGCACCCCTTGCAATTCGATATTTAGACCAACCATCCACACTCTTCATCGTTTCCTCTATAGCTTTCAAACATTCGGAATTCCACTCGTATCCACCTGCTATCATTTGGAAAAGCAACGTGCATAACATTACCTACAACAAGAATAAGAACAACAACAACAACGACGACGACGACGACGACGAAAAATCGATGAAATGAGGTCTGCGTATGACGAGTTCAAAGATTATCGACAATGGATAAATCTACCTTGGTATGCATGTGCGATGTTTGTTTCAATTTTATTAATACATCGGGCAAAAGCGGGAGTAATATGTTTTCTCCTAAACTTCCAATAGCCCCCAAAGCTTCGCACAATGCAACCGCTTGCTTCTCACTTTGCCCGTTCTCCGCATTAGTGCTTATAAGCGTAGATCCAATGGCATCGACAAAAACGG
Source organism: Dolichovespula media (assembly GCA_911387685.1). Taxonomy (NCBI): domain Eukaryota; kingdom Metazoa; phylum Arthropoda; class Insecta; order Hymenoptera; family Vespidae; genus Dolichovespula; species Dolichovespula media. Next base: position 9,716,301 of record OU426854.1, read on the forward strand.
CACAATGACTCGGCTGTGCATGGCAAAGTTTTACCGTCGAACGTAAACAAGCTTTCAATTGATGCAAATGTTTGTCGTCTAAGGCCAATAATATAATCAACGATTCCAAACAAGATACCAAATCCTGGGTCGCGTATGTCGGTAATCCCTCTTCGTAACTGTTGATCAAGAAAACTTAAAATAATATTCACTGCTGCGTGATGATTTAACTTCAACTTTAAAAATAATTTTCTTCCCCCCCCCCACTTCGTACCAATAACATACGACCCTTGCAAGTATAGTTACTGCTTTTACGGCAACAAAAGGATCCGGAGAATAACAGGCATTTACGCAAAGTGATATTAGCGGGCTCCCTTCGTCCATATTAGCGTCGCACGTAATAGCGCTTTGACTCAGTACCTATATATTTATATCATTATTTTAATTATTATTTGCGCAGATGAAAATATAATAATTGAGATACAGCGAACGGTACTTCACCTCTATTACATCCAATGTGCGTATCAATAGATCTGTATTTCCAGTACCGTCTTGTAATAATTTTGTAGTACTTTCTAGATATATATGAATGTATTATTAAAATTGAATAAAAGAAAAAGTAATAAAATATGTTAATAAGAAGAAGAAGAAGAAGAAGAACACTGCGAGAGAACGTACCAATCAAATTATTAAGAGCGCCCTGTGGCCACAAATGTGCACCGCGTCTTGCAAGTGAATGAAGTAAATGTAAAGAGTGACGTTTAATGGATAACCGAGGATCGTCTTGAAGATATCGTAAGAGTAATACCACTTGTTCCGGAATATCTATTAATGTAGCAGAAGCTAAAGTGCTTAATGCGCTCAGAGTTACTCTAACGAATTCAACGGCTGGATAACTAGCGAGAAGTTCCATACACAATTCGTTCACCTTTAATAAATATAAACTTCAATGAACGATCTATGAGTTAGATTTGTTTAATTAATATATTTGAGATATTTTTAATACCATTGACGCGGTGAATGTGTCATGGTGCATATATTGCAAAATAGGTATAAGTTGTAATTTCATAGAGGCCGGCGTCGCTTGACCTCTTATCATATCAGAGATTTTGCTACACATAGATACGGCGAATAATTTGGATTGTGCCGCAAACATTTGAGCTGCATATATGGCAGCTTCTACTTCGACCGAATCATGAGAATCCAAAGATCTCCTTATGCTATGATGAACCTTCGAATAAAAATATCAAGATAATTTAATGAAAGAAACTCGATGTAAGAAAATAAATAATACGAGAAACGTTACCTGTTGCCTTTCTGGTATTATACCTGCGACGCTACCCAAAGTACGTAAGGTAAGAGCTCTAGCAACGGGATCGTTAGAATGAATTACGCTGTAGATACGTCTGACAAACTCGTCCACGTTTAATATTTTATCCAAATGCTTTTCGCTTTGCTGACATACTCTGAGAACCCAAACTCTTAAAAAATTACTACCCATGCGAAACACTTCTGCCAGTTTCAGCAGAGACGAATTTATCAATATCGGAAATGGATATTTTTCAAATAATCGAGGAAACCTAACTATTGCTTCGCATTGTTCACCTATTTTGTTGGATCGTAAACCTGCAAAAAATAAAGAACATTGTTATTCGCTTAATTTGCTCACTGTGCAAATGGAAGATTAATTCAACATGTTTGTTTACACACGAATGAGGACAAACTTATATCAAACATTTTTTTTAAGGTTATAAATGTGTACATACAAACCTTTGTCTAATTCAATAAGTGCACTATTAGCATCTTGTTCGGGTTCTCCGAGTCCGGTATCATTAAATGCGTTCATTCTCATTCCTATCATATTCACTAAATACAACAAAAATTAAAATTTATTACAGAATGATTTTACTTGACCGGTTTCTTCTTAACTACTTATGCTACGATATTCTACATGTTACTATTCTATTATATCGTAAATGGCCATATATATATATCGTATTTATATGGCACACACACGCACGCGCGCGCACACACACACACACCATGCTTAGTATAGGTATATGTACGTACTTATTTTTTATTATATTTTTATTCGTCATATAATTTCAAAGCATCAACGCTTCGAAAGAAAGTTCCTCCCTTGAAACGCTATATATACCATTACAATTAAAACCTTAATTTACGCGATTGATAAAATTTCTATTAGCAAATAGCATCTCGTTGAAATTTCTTATAATAATTTTCATTCGCATGCTCGCTCGTACACACACAACCACATATACAAAAGGTAAACCTAAAAGACGCGTAGATGTTTTTATTTGTGCGTGAGAAGTGTACCGTAAAATAGGGGAAGGAAACTCGAAGCGATCTTTTTATCTAAAGTAAAAAATCATTTGCTGAAAATTAGAAAGATATAAGAGGTATTTTGTTACGTCGTGAAACATCAATTAATTATTTAAATAATAACTGTTTCGTATTAATAATAATTTATGCCGTTAGCTTATGATTGGTCCATATTTGTCGTCATATATCGAAAGTTGTATATATCGCATATACTTAGCTCAGTGTTCACGTCGTTGCGGTAGTTGACAACCAACTGCAACCAACTTCGGCGAGTCCGATATAAGATCAACTGTTTTATTTAAACAGAAATTTAATTTCCACGATCGATATAAAAACAAATTTAAAAAGCGTGGGTGTATACGTACCATACTCGAATAATGGTCGATTACAGCAAGTGGAAGGATATTGAAGTAAGGATATTAATAATTTTTAGTCCTGAATGCTCGTAGAATATTCCAGAATGATAACAATTTTTCTTAGAAAACATTGCCATTGGATTTTATTCACTTTGATATCGAATGTTTTCTTTCTTCTTTTTTTTTTTCTTTTTTCTTTTTCCTTTGCGAATCGTTCGTAGATAATTCTTATGTTTTTCTCTCTTTTTTTTTTACGCATCACCTATTTCATTTTTTTTATATACATATGCATACATACATACATATTTATGTTTCGGTTTGCTCCTTATTTAGTTTTGTTATTCAAGTCGTAAATATTTCAATGATATATCACAACGATCCATTAGAGATCCGTTTAAATCTATATATTACGTCGCATCGTCTGGTTAACTCGACACTTTTCACGTTTATCGGCTGTAAAATTTCATTTAATTAATACAGAAACGTATAATGTTTAGATTTCAGATGACGAAGATGATACCCACCCTAATATTGACACACCGTCCTTGTTCAGATGGCGTCATCAGGCAAGGTTGGAACGGATGGAAGAAAGAAAAAGGGAACATGAGGAACATGAAAGAAAAAAAGCAGAGTATGTAAATGGGAACGTACATTTCCAATTTTTTGAACGTATAAATTCTATGAAAAAGTTCCATTTCCGATCAAAAATGATTCGACCGATGATCTGCAAATATGTTTTTTCTTTTACGCCAATTGTATGTAAATACGTGTACCTTTACTTTTTATTAGACATAAACAGAAGCTCAAGGATACAAAGGAAAAACTCGCAAGGTTAGAAAATGACCACAAGGAATCTGCAGATTTAACTGCGTTGAAAAAGATTTTGCAAGACCTTGAAGAGGAGGAGAAACAGATTAAGGCAAGCGAGGATGAAATGAGTAAGAAGGAAAAGATGACTCCATGGAATGTGGATACGATCGGTCAGGATGGATTTACAAAGACTGTAATAAACACGAAACAGACGCGAACCGACGATGACTCAGACTTTACGGAGGAAGAGAAAGAGAAGAGAATGAAGCAATTCGTAAAGGATAATGAGAAAAAGTTGAAGATATTCGGTATGCTTAGAAGATATGATGACAGTAAGAAATTTCTTTTGGATAATCCGCAAATTGTTTGCGAGAATACGGCAAATTATTTAGTTATTTGGTGCATTAATCTAGAAATGGAAGAGGTAAGTCCCATATATTTATCGTTTAATTCCATGAGAATATGGGGCACGCCTGTCTTCCTAAATTGACATTTTTATGTTATTCACAGAAACACGACTTAATGGAACACGTAGCTCATCAATGTATATGCATGCAATATATATTGGAGCTATCGAAGCAACTAGACGTCGATCCTAGGGCTTGCGTTAGTTCTTTTTTCAGTCGTATACAGATCGCTGAGGTAGATTACAAGAATTCCTTTGACGACGAACTTAAAGCTTTTAAGGATAGAATACGCAAGCGTGCTGCAGAAAAGGTTGCAGATGCGCTTAGAGAAGCGGAAGAAGAGGAAAGAGAAGCTAGGCTCGGTCCAGGTGGTCTCGATCCTATTGAAATTTTTGAAAGTCTTCCAAAGGTGCGCTTAACAATAGTCGGTTATTTCTATGTTAGGAGAGATTTATGCAGGAAGTATCCTAGAAAAATATTCACGAAGGAACAACGCCTATATGGGGGAAAAAAAAAGAAAAGAAAAGAAAAATTGCAATACGATATCAATGAAATAACGTTTTTACTTTTTTTTTTTTTTTTAGCCTTTACAAGAATGCTTTGAAGCGCAGGACATACCATTACTGCAACAAACGATAGCTGCTATGCCAGAGGAAGAGGCTAGATATCATATGAAACGTTGCATCGATAGTGGTCTTTGGGTACCGGATGCCAAGGCCAAAGAAAAAGAGGAAGAAGAGCAAAAGGAAAAGGAAGAAATTGCTAGTACATCTGATGCAGAATAACATTGTATATTGAGTTCCGTTCTTGCATCTATATTTTTTATTCTTCTCTTTATCAAGACACTGCTTGACTTGATTAACGGTACATCAGGAGAAATAAAATTAGTCGGCAGCAGAGATATCGGAGAATAATTCTCTGTCCTTCGTTCGTTTAAAAAGAATCACGATCGTTTTCATAAATGGCTAAAAAAAAGAAACTGAAGACAAAAAGAAAATGGAAAGAGAGAAAAAAGAAAATGAAGAAGAAAAAGAAAAAGAAAAAGAAAAACTGGCTGAACATTTGGTTTGATTAACGTTCCAGACTGAGATTATACACTTATAATGAGTTCCCCCCTCGATTGGAATTCATTTCGATTATAATATAATACCAGGCAATGAAAAACGGCAAACGATTAATCCAAATATATAATAAATTGAGCGCGATACCTATATTCAATTCGCAATATAATCATAAATGTACTTTGAATGTTAAAGTAATCGAAATATAACTGTACTCCATGAATGTGAAAGTAAAAAATAGAAAGAAAAAAAAAGAAGAAAAAGACAAAAAAAAAACAAGAAAACCAAGGGAAAAAAACAAAAAAAAAACAAGAAAACCAAGGAAAAAAACAAGAAAAAAAAAACCAGTATTAAAGAAAAAGAACGTTCTATGTGTATATATATTAATCTTGAAGCGTAATAGAATATATCTACGGGTATATTCTTTATGCCATTGTCTTCTTCGTGTTTCATCATTTATGCATTTTATGAATTTCTGACCGATGATATGTAATGTGTACATTATAATACAATGTATATCGTTACTATATGAATTGGTGTAAATAAATATAAATCTTCTTCGTCGAGCAAATATTTGTTGTCCCTAATCGTCGAGGATAAATGAAATTGGAAGGAAAAAAAAGGGTTTATTTTTAATTTTGTTAAAATTTCCATGATTGATCGATATATTTGTATACACACGTGTATATATATATATATATATACACATATATTTTATATATATATATACGTTTTACGAGTTCGAACGTCGAGTATAGAGTTTCGATTATTCGAGAGAGGCGTTACTATCGACTGGGAAATGACGAAGCATCGCGTCTCGAAACCTCTGGCGGTCCTTCCTTTTCCGGTGCGATGTGCCACGGGTCTTTGGGTAATATTTTTCGTCTTTCATTCTGGTCATAATACGTTTAGTTCCATATCATCCGAAAGCGCAGGCTGATATTCATTGGAACGGGTAACGCTTGGCTACATTAGAAGTACATAATTTTTTTTGTTTTTTTTTGTTTTTTTCTCCTTTTCGTTCTATTTTCTGTCTTAGATATAAGAGATATTAATCGTTAGAACATTACGTGTCTTTTACGACGAACAAACTATCCAATCCGATGGAAAACGGTAACTCTTTCTTCTTTTTATTTTATTTTTTTTTTTTTCTTTTTTTATTTTCTCTCTCTTTCATGATCCGCACTTCGCGCTTTGAAGAAAGCTCTCCTCTCTTCACGCTCACTTTTTTTGCATGGTGTCATCGTACATACGATACGGCTATTATATTGCGTATAAGTTAAGAGTAATTTAACCAAAAAACTTTAAAGATTGGACTCGTTTACCCGAGTGTGCTGCTGCATTGTTGTTTCGGTTGAAGTTGTGAGCTGTAGAAAATATTTCATAAGGTCCCCGAGCTCGTTGAAATGTATGTATATTTGTGCCGTTATGTCGATAAATTATAATTTATCAATAGTGGTAGTAGCCGAATATACTCGTGAGAATTTTTCCAGTGATAATCGTCGTAAATCTTCTCTATGCTTCGAATCGTTTCTTTGTGTCGAGTCTCGACAGAGAGAGAGAGAGAGAGAGAGAGAAAGAGACGCGTGATATTAATTTTCTTCGATCGAAAAAAAAGTCGACGATCCGACGTAATTATTATCGTTTTTCTTTTTTTTTCTTTTTTTAATTGGCTTTACGACGCTTCGCAACAAAGTTCACATTTATGGGATTTTTCTTATGTATTATGTATACGTGCGTATATATGTGTGTATATATATATATATATATATATATATATATATATATATATATATATGTGTGTATAGATTTTTTTTTCTCTCTCGCCAAATCTCGTACGTCAATAACAAATGAAGTTACTGAAAATTAATTTCAAAGAATCTCGTCCACGTAACGAAAACCCCCATATACGTGTAATATATACGCGACTGGGTTGCGTCGTAAGATTTTCATGTTAATTGCGCATTTGACTGAATAATCGAAAAACAGACGACGCCGTGCATTCTGGGTAAAATTTCCGTGAAGTAATAAAAATGGCTGTCTAACGACGATTTCCGTTTCGCAGATCGCATATTTCGAGTTGGTTCGTCGGAAAAAATTGGGGGAAAGATTCGTAAAGATCCAATCGAAATGGTAATGTCGGGTAAATGCGAGGGCGTTATTTTCGTTCGTTCGTTCGTTCGTTGGTTCGTTCGTTCGTATTTCCTTTGAAATTTTGTACTCGGAAAAATGGTGAATTTCCTCGATACGTCAAAATTTATTTGAAAGGAAGTAGGGTAGGATGGTGGGGAGAATGGCGGGGTGGGTGCGCTGTAGTCGCTCGACTGGTAGGGGACAGGGCGAGCGTTGCATGACGGGAAGACGGATGGGGGAGGGCGAAAGAACGAGCGCAGTTCACAAAATGGAGGCCAAGCACAGGCCTGCGAACATATAGTACGTGAAAATTCAATAATTTTGCACGATGTCACGACGCTCTACATCATTAGTCGATTAATATTGCGAACACGTGTGCACGTATTAGTTTTATTTTCGGTTAAATTAACGTGGATTTGTGCGTGGTGCGTCGGTTAATTCGAAGTTCAATGCGACGCGTAGACGATACGATGCAGGTGAGTGGACGGGATTCGAAAATTGTTCAATTTTGGGCATCCCCCTCGGATTTTTTCACCGATAATTATTTGTTTTTGGCGCCGAAACGAGCCTCGGTGTCATAGTGGGAAAAACAATTAACGATATACGACCACGATGTTGTTTGGAATAAGATTGGAAAAATCACATTGTGACGCGCGTTTAGAACTATTGCCGTTGATAAAATGCTTTTAAAAATGTTAAAAAATAATTTCACGCTCGTTTAAATCATTTTTCCGCGTAGGGCGGGGTCGAAAGGACCTCGGGAGCTCAGGGACTTTATTCTTCACAGCCACACTTTTCCACAACTTTACATAGTTTTTCCAGCCTCTTAATAACCTATAAGTTTGTTTACATTGCTTCAAGATGACATTTATCACTGAAAATATTCGTGTTCCACCCCAATTTTCGTTAAAAATGATTCCTTGTATTGTCCTTCAACCAGATACCACGGTTATTCAAAAATTTAAAACAGACCCATTTTTGCAAATTAAGCTTAAAGATCTTCATGTATGGTTTGTCTATAATAGCCGCTGTTCCGTACCATTGTCACTATCTTGAAGTAGACTAATTTTATTAATTTCATCTTGGAAATATTCAAAATGTGCCATGCATTTTCTTATTGTAAAGTTTTACACCCATTTTTGAATTATTAGTGATTTTAATAACTAATGTCTTATCTCCTTTATCAATCTTTGCAAATGTAAAGCGACTTATGAAGATCCTTCTTTCTTCTTTAAAAGATATTGTTTCTATCGTGCCTTTTCTTTTTCCACCAGATATACAAAATAAAAAAGGCAATGCGTGTAAATGAATTTTATGCATCATCTGAAAAAACTAATCATTCAGAATCAATTTGACGAAGAAAGGAATTATACGTTGGCAGTAAAACCAAAACTGTTTGTATTATTCTTATTATTATGTCCAAACGATTATGGAAAATGTATATACGGTATACACATTGGATTTAACGATGTACATTGTCCTTGGGAATTAAGTATTTTGCAAAGTAGACGTATTTTTAATTGTTATTAGTTGATGGTGTTGCTACGTACAAAATCTCTAGTAATTAATTAAGAAATGAGAGTAGTGAATAATGATTTTGAAATGAAACAATTGATCGATTGAATATATTTTCTATTTCATGATAAAGTTGCCATTTTTACAAAACTTTCAGGAGTTTTTACTTTGCATTAGAGTAGCTTTAGATTTACATTATTAACTCATTCCAATAAAAAATATATCAAGACAAAGATTCTAAGAAATCTTTTATTGTGTTATGGAAAAGTTTATATAGATATTTATATAATAGGGTAGATTAATCCTTGATCATTATTATTGCATTCTGTGTATACCAATATTATACAATCCACTTTTATATAGAGAATATTTGTAAAATGCTATAAGAAAACTTTATTATTAAATACAATATATTATTCTATTTCATTTTAAGACATTACAAAAAAAAGAAATAAATGAAAAATAATTGTAAACGGATTAGCATCACCTATGTTGAGAAATTAAATTATTATTGTGTAATTATTAATCTGAATAACGTACTAATGGCCTTTTAAGAAACAGTATAATTAGGTTTATATAACTACTGCATTATCAGTAATTTTAACTTCTTCTTCTCATTAAATATATAAATATATATATATATATATATATACACGCACACATATACACATATTTTTATCTTAAAATTCAGGGTAAACTAAGTTGCTGATGTACTTCCTGAATTATTTAATAAAAATGTACAGTATTTAAATAATGAAGTATATCATTTTTTATGGAACCCACTGTACCTGTATCATTATAGCGTAGAGAAATTATTAGATTCGGATAAACCTAACATATATTATGAGATTAAAATATTTTAAAGTAAGGTGATTGAACATTGGGGTAGTTGATAAAAACCACTTCTCTCTTGGTCTTACAATTACTATATCTTAATGTATTAAATGTTATTTCTTTATTAAATATAAATTACTCATTATTTTTATTTAACCATTATTTATAGTATGTATGTGTTTAATATCTCTTAATTTTCTGACTAAGAAGAACTTAAGTTTCTTAATCTTCATATTTGATCTTCTGTTCATAAAATGGTGGACATATTTCATGAAATGGAAGACAATTTATCTTCTACATAGGTGGCAGTAGTATGAAGTAATAGATTTATGAATAGAATTAAAGTGTACATTTCAATTGTTTGGATATGTACCTTAGGACAAGTATTTGACATTTGATAAAAAGGAAGTATGTATATGAAAATAATATATATATATTTTTATTCCAAACAACATTATGGTTGAATAATTATTATTTAAAGACAAATAGTATTAGGTATTATATTATATTACAGAAAACTATTGAATCTGAATCTGGTAAGGAATCTGGATCTGACTCTGAAAACGAGAGTAAAAGTGACAGTTCCTCGTCTGGGAGTAATTCTGGATCTGCCTCTGCTACAGATAGGTGTGTATTTATTTAGGTATATGTTCCCTATGAAATCAGAGAGTCTGGTATGACATACATTTTTTTTTTTTTATTTGTGCCAAGATAATCGAATGATCAATGATCCTTTAATACGAGAAAGGATTCTATGAGTATTTCTATTTTTTTTTCTCAAGTATTTCGGAAGACATTGCTTTTACAGATTCTATCATAGTTTGTACTTGACTATCTGATATGTGTGTATATATATATATATACACATACATAGGGACAATTATATGCCATTCAGTTAATTGTGTATTGCTATAGCTTGATATAGCACTAACATTTGCCTTCATGGTATTGCTAACTATGTGTATTCCATTGAGTTTATGTGATCACACATCTTTCTTTTCCTTAATTGTACTTATATCATATTATGTCAGTCGTTACCTTCTGTATTGATTGTTTTTTCTTTTTTATTACGTAGGAGCATTAGCAATATGTTTCAGTAGAAATAAAAGCAAACCGGTCGATCCTTCATAATACCTTGAAATATATCTTTAGGTGGATAATTAATGTTATTTTAATAGGCATCTTATGACATATTTTTTTTTTTATATCAGATAAATGACAATGGGAAAAGATATTAATGAAAGATTTATATTAGCAAATGTAATATTATAAATTTTTAAATATATATTTTTAAATTTCCCATTATATTTTGTTTCTCAATTAAGTACTAGGTTTACATTTCAGTCAAGTAAAATTGATATTAATTTTGCACAAAATATATTTCAAGGTATAACAATAATAATGATCATTCAAAGTAGTGACAAAAAAAAAAATTGCTTGGCTGCTCATTCAGTGACTCTAGCTCCTCAAGCGGTTCTGGTTCTGGATCTGGTTCTGATTCTGAAAAATCAGAGCGATTGGATGCACCTGCACAAAGTGATAGTTTACAAAGCAAATCTTCTAATCACAGCACAGATGCAAAACTTAGGCTTAAAAATGAGTCTAGTCGTGAATGGGACGAGAATCCTGATATATATGGCATTAGGAGATCTGGACGTTCTAGAAAAGAACCAGAAAGACTTGCAACACAACGCGAAAGCGATAGTGACGGTCGCAAGAGATATAAAAAAAAGGGGTAAGTAAAGATGACGATGGAACAACTTTGATTGATTGAATTCTACGTAAGGAGTTCATAAAATAATTTTTATATCTAATATGTGTAAAAAAAAAAAAAAACAAATTTTAATAAACTAAATTATATAAATTTATAGATGTATTCATATAGTTTACAATTCTATGCTTGTTTTTCTTCGTGCTTTTCTGCATTGGATACTCAAATCATGTCATGTAGATCATTGTATACTATGTGGCAATCATATATATATACATATATATACATATATATACATATATATACACATATATATACACACACACACACATATATATATATATGTCAATCCTAACACAAAATCTCTTTTCTTAAGTTTATTTTTAAATTGTTGATGCTTTTATCACCTTTTTTACATCATAATTGTCTAGTTAACATATGTGTGATTTAATCATTAATGTATTTGTGAATCGTGACAACTTCAAAGAAATGCACAGATCGACACTATTTTATATTTATACAATCTATAATCATAAGTCGGCATATAAATATATATTGATTATATTTGACATAATTGGTGTATAAAAATCCGTGTGATCTAAAAGAAAACGATAATTAAATCGATTTCATTTCTAATCGCTGTGTTGATATCTAAGGAAAATTTTTTCTTTAAATATCCATTCATACAAGCAAATTCAGTACACTCTACATGATCGTTTTAAAAATTAAGCAACGATATAAAAGTTTTAAAAAATCTTCCATTATAAATAACAATTATTATGTATTTATTTTAGTTCACACAATTCATGGAATTCCGAGAGTTCAGATTCAGAATCCGATGAATCAGAAAATAGACGGCCACCACCTAGCAAATCTTTGAACAGGAGAGCGGTACAGAAATCTAAAGAAAAAGCTAGAGCACGAAAGAAACGTATTTCCGAATCTTCTGATAATTCTTCATTTGATAGCGATGATAACAGAAGGTATTTATATTATATATAATATATAATAAATAATTTATTATTGCATTGTTGAGAACGTGAATATTAAACATTCGTAAAACAAAATATAGGCAAGTTACGAGAAGAACGGGTACTGCGGTTAGTTATAAAGAAGAGAGCGAAGAAGGTACCGATAGCGAAGATTTGGTGGAAATCGATGATGCAACGACTACAAATGCAGAACCTGATAACGCGGAAACTGTTGAAAGAATTCTGGGACAGAGAAGAGGAAAGAAGGGTGGTCAGTTTAACTTTTAGATCAACAGTAATATTTATATAGATTAATAATATCGTTGATGATATTATTTTTGAACGTATCATTAATGAAGTTACAGGAAACGTCACGACAATTTATGCAGTAGAAGAAAACGGTGATCCCAATCCAAAGGATTTAAATACCGAGGAGACTGAAACACAATATTTAATTAAATGGAAAGGTTGGTCGCATATACATAATACGTGGGAGTCGGAAGAATCTTTAAAAGCACAAAAGGTATATTTAACATTTAATTATCGTTGATATCATTTCAATGAAGTTAAAGAAAAATAAAAAATAAAAAAAAGAAACAAAAATTAATCGATAACAGATTATATCGCATTGATATGATTTTTTAGGTTAAGGGATTAAAAAAATTAGATAATTTTATAAAACGAGAGAGAGAAATTAAACAATGGAGAGAGTATGCCGGTCCCGAGGACATAGATTATTTTGAATGTCAGTTAGAATTGCAGCAAGAATTATTAAAAAGTTATAACAACGTGGAAAGAATTATCGGTAAGAAGGTTACATTGGGATATATATATATATATATATATATATATATATATATATATATCTGTATAACTTGTACATTTTTTTTGTTTCCAATTTAATTATTTATACAAGATCATAATTTGTTTCGGTAGCCGAATATGAAAAGCCAGATTCAGAACATCCCGATTATTATTGCAAATGGGAGAGTTTGCCGTACGCCGAGGCAACGTGGGAGGACGGCGCATTGATTGTTAAAAAATGGCCGCTAAAGATAAAAGAATTCCGGGACAGAGAAGATTCAAAGAGGACGCCGAGTAAACATTGTAAAGTTCTCAAAATCAGGCCCAAGTTTCATCAACTAAAGGGACAGCCTGAATATATGGGTAAAGGAAAAGATTTAATTCTAAGAGATTACCAAATGGACGGATTAAATTGGATGATCCATTCTTGGTGTAAGGAAAACAGGTGAGAGAATATTAATAAAATTAACGATAATTTTATCGTCGCTCATAATTAATTCCCCCGCCCCACCCCCGTCCGTCCGTCCGTTCTAATGAAATATAACTTATTTTCTTCATTTAGCGTCATATTAGCGGACGAAATGGGTCTTGGAAAAACCATACAAACTATATGCTTCCTTTATTACCTATTTCATACTCATCAACTTCACGGACCGTTTTTATTAGTTGTACCTCTCTCAACAATGACTTCCTGGCAAAGAGAAATGGCCCAGTGGGCGCCCGACATGAACTTTGTTACGTACTTGGGTGACGTAACATCTCGAAACGTCGTACGTAATCTTTCTTTCTTATGTCCCGATTATATTAGAATTATACATTAGAAATTTGTTGTACGTACGAACGACGATGGTTTTTTTTCCGTTTAAACGAGAACGTTGTCTACTTTCTTCCTTATTTTTTATTATTATTATTATTATTATTATTATTATTATTATTATTATTATTATTATTATTATTTTTGTTTTTTTTCTGTTTCCAGATAAGAGAATACGAATGGTGTTATAGTTCAAAAAGATTAAAATTTAATGCGATACTTACAACGTATGAGATAGTACTTAAAGATAAAGCATTTTTGGGTGCCTTAAATTGGGCAGTACTTTTGGTGGACGAAGCTCACAGATTAAAAAACGATGATTCGCTACTTTATAAAGCTTTATCCGAATTTCATACCAATCATCGTCTTTTAATAACGGGTACTCCATTGCAAAACAGTTTGAAGGAACTTTGGGCGTTGCTTCATTTCATAATGCCCGCCAAATTTAATTCCTGGGAAGAATTTGAGAAGGAACACGACAATGCTGCCCAAAAGGGTTATTCTAAGTTACACAAACAATTGGAACCATTTATCTTGAGGCGCGTGAAAAAGGACGTTGAAAAATCATTACCCGCCAAGGTCGAGCAAATATTGCGCGTAGAAATGACCTCTTTGCAAAAACAGTATTACAAGTGGATATTGACAAAAAACTACAATGCCCTGCGCAAGGGAGTTAAAGGATCTACCATGACTTTTCTAAACATAGTGATAGAACTGAAAAAGTGTTGTAATCATGCCTTCTTAACGAAACCTACCGAAAGCGAAAGAAAGGAAAACAACGACGACTATCTGCAACAGTTGATCAGGGGTTCAGGAAAGTTGGTCCTTTTGGATAAACTTTTGGTGAGGCTTCGTGAAACCGGACACAGAGTATTGATATTCAGTCAGATGGTAAGAATGTTGGATATTCTCGGGGAGTACTTGCAAAAACGTCACTTTCCCTTTCAACGATTGGACGGAAGTATAAAGGGGGAATTGAGGAAACAGGCTTTGGATCATTTCAACGCCGAGGGTTCGACGGATTTTTGTTTTTTATTATCAACGAGAGCCGGTGGACTCGGTATAAATCTCGCCACGGCAGACACAGTTATAATATTTGACTCCGATTGGAATCCGCAAAACGACTTGCAGGCCCAGGCCAGGGCGCATCGAATCGGACAAAAGAACCAAGTCAACATATATCGATTGGTAACGAAAAATTCGGTCGAGGAAGAGATAGTCGAACGTGCGAAACAAAAGATGGTACTCGATCATTTGGTCATACAAAGGATGGATACGACTGGGAGGACGGTTTTAGATAAGAAAAATGCGGGGACCAACAATAATCCATTCAACAAGGAGGATTTGAACGCCATATTGAAATTCGGCGCGGAAGAGTTGTTCAAGGACGAGGAGGACGGCGACGAGGAACCAACGTGCGACATCGATGAGATCCTAAGAAGGGCCGAGACCAGGGACGAAGGGCCAACGACCGTCGGTGACGAGCTTTTGTCGGCGTTCAAGGTGGCGAGCTTCGCCGCGTTCGAGGAGGAATCTGAACCGGTGAATCAACCGAACGACAACGACGACGAGAGTAAGGATTGGGCGGAGATAATACCGGAAAATTTTCGTAAGAAGGTCGAGGAGGAAGAGAAGTCGAAGGAAATGGAGGATCTTTATCTACCCCCGAGAAGCCGGAAGACCTTACAGCAGATCAATCAAACGGGCGATGGTAGAGGTAGAAAGAGGAAAAAGACGCCGGACGACAGCGAGGAGGGCGAGGAGTCGGGAAGCGAGGTAGATGGTAGCGACGACGATAGACCCAAGAAGAGGGGTAGACCAAGGGTCACCCCTCGCGAGAACATCAAGAGTTTCACAGACGCCGAGATACGAAGATTCGTTAAGAGTTACAAGAAATTCACTGCGCCGTTGAAGAGATTGGACGACATTGCCGCGGACGCGGAATTGCAGGAGAAACCAATGTCGGAATTGCGTTATTTGGGTGAACAGTTGCAGTCGCGTTGCGAGTCCTGCCTCTCGGAATTCGAGAACACGGCTAAGGAGAACAAGGGGGAGGAGGAGGGCAAAGGGCCAGGACGTAAGAGGGGAAGGGGTCCGACGTTTAAAATGGGCGGCGTTATGGTCAACGCGAAGTCGTTCTCAGCGGCCGTCAAAGAATTGGAGCCACTCGATCAGGCCCTACCGACGGACGCTGAACAAAGAGCTAATTGGCATCTTGACGTTAAAGTTAAACCCGCCAACTTTGACTGCGATTGGAACACCGAGGACGATTCTAGGCTATTGAGGGGTATATACCAGCACGGTATGGGCTCTTGGGAAGCCATTAAAACGGACGCAACTTTAAAACTCGGTGATAAAATTCTTCCGAACGGTAGTAAGGTTCAATCTAAACGGGTGACCGCTCGGGCCGAGTACCTTTTAAAGGTTCTTAAAAAGCAAATGGATTTCAAGCATGGCGTGGTAAGTTTTTCGTTCCGTCTTCTATTTCCTCAATTTCTTTTCTTTTCTTTTCGTTTATTTCTTTCTTTTTTTTTCTTTTTCTTTTTGTACCAAAGATTTCTCAATCCTTTCTCTTCTCTCTCAAGCGAATCGCTTAAGCGTTAAGAGCCGTTTACTCCCCTTTTTTTGAATTAACAATTCATCGTTTGTTTTCGTTTCGTTTCGTTCCGTTCCGTTCCGTTCCGTTTCGTTAAGTTTTTTCTTCTTGTTGTTTTTTTTTTATTTTTATTTTTTTTATTTTTTATTTTTTTTTTGTATGCCAAACTCATGGTCTTCGGTTTTTTTGTTGAGTATACCCTTCGATCTCCGTTTCAGACACGAACAAGGAAACCTAGAAAACCAAAAGAAGTAAAAACGGCAATTACTAAAGAAATAATTGAGGAGAATGAGAGTTCAGGAGAAGAGAGTAAAAAGCTTAAGACAAAACTCGATAAAGTAAGTTGATCTTTGAGAATAGGCAAAATAAATTTTATCGAGAAAGAAAGAGAGAGAAAGAGAGAGAGAGAGAGATATATATATAGAGAGAGACATAATATACCTATATAGACATATATACATACATAGGGAAAGAAATGAGACGCCATATTAGATCGAAATAAATTTTGTTGACTTCGTTTGTAGGTACCGATAAAGAAAGAGGAAGACATTATCGTCAAAAAGGAGATTAAAGAGGAGCCCGAGGAGGCGTCGGAGGAGAAGAAAAAGGAGAAAAAAGTTAAGAAGGATAAGAAGGAAAATAAAAAGACTAAAAAGAGTAAACAAATCGCTGGACCTATGCATTTCACCGCAAATAATGAACCACGGGCCCTTGACGTTCTTGGTGATTTAGATCCATCTATATTCAACGAGGTAAATACAATTTTTTTTTCTCCATTTGGATTCGTAGAATGATCCAGCGTTTTTTTTCTTTTCTTTTTTCTTTTTTTTTTTTTTTTTTATCGTTACAAAGTCTATAAAATAGACGACGTAACGAAGTCTATGAAATATTTAATTCTTTCTTTTTTCTTCTTTTTTTTTTTCCTTTTTTTTTACACATTATTCCTCCAATAGTGCAAGGAGAAGATGCGTCCGGTGAAAAAAGCTTTAAAAGCTTTGGATAGACCAGATCAATCATTGAGCGAAGCAGAGCAAGTAGCCCATACACGCCACTGTCTTGTTCAAATCGGAAATCAAATTAATACTTGTCTTGCAGAATACAAGGATCCTGAGCAAATTAAAGAATGGCGAAGTAATTTGTGGTATTTTGTATCG
The DNA here is from genome assembly GCA_911387685.1 of Dolichovespula media. Lineage (NCBI taxonomy): Eukaryota > Metazoa > Arthropoda > Insecta > Hymenoptera > Vespidae > Dolichovespula > Dolichovespula media. The sequence goes on from OU426854.1 coordinate 9,733,789, forward strand.
AAATTTACAGAATTTGATGCCAAAAAGTTATATAAATTGTACAAGCATGCAACGAGAAAAGGTGGCGGTGATAGTAATGTAAGTGTAACGTCTAGTCCCGAAAAGAAGGAAGAAACAAATAATTCAAAGGTATATTTCTATTTTTTAATATATATATATATATATATATATATATATATATATATATATATATACATATATACATATATATACACAGGATATTGTTTGAGCTAAAGGAGGCCGCCTAAATGTTTTCTTTGTTTTTTTTTTTTTTTCATACTTTTAATGATTTAGAAAGAGATATGTTATGAATAGTTTATATATATATATATATATAAATATATATAAATTATATAATATATATATATATATAAAATAGTATAATGTTATGTATGTATAGGCAGCCTCCTTTAACCGAAACACCTTCGTATATATATATATATATATCCTGTATACGACAAATATCCCGTTGCAATAAATTATTATTATTATTTTCTATTTTCCAAATAGAAACACGAAAAACTTTTCGACAACAAACAATTGGGTGATACGGGGAATAAAGATCGGCAAAATAAGCGTAGAATCGATGAAATCGAGGATAGTTCTAACAGCAGTCTACCAAGTAAGAAACACCTTAGCGCGATTAATGCGATGAGCAATATTAGCAACACCTCGGCCGTAACTATCGGTGCTATTACGATTACTCCGATAACGTCGTCAAACGCAAATTCTAATTCGTCGAGTACAACAAATACGACGGGGGATGGCACAGCGTCAAGGCATAACAAGGAACAACAAAAGGATTCGAAGTCGTCGAAGGACATGAAACGCGATCGTGAACGTGACAGGGATAGGGACAGAGGTGGTGGTGGTGGTGGTGGAGGTGGTCACAATGACAGAGGAATGGACAGATTAAATTGCGGAAAGGACGAACGTATAAGGAGGGATAGCGGTGGTGGTTATAACATGGGAGGACATTACAGCGGTAGCAGGGAGGATGATCACTGGATTTTACCAAGGGATACCAGAGACATGAGAGACGGAAGGTAAAGCCATTTTTATTATTTTTTATTATTTTTTCTTTTTTTTTTTTTTTTTACATTTGCGGTTATGTCAAATCTCTCTTAATGGTGGTGGTGGTGGTGGTGGTTGTTGTATTATGATACGTTTTAATTATGGATTTTTATTGTTACGTATAATTGATCTTTAACATGCGCCGTTTCTGTCGTTTTTCGCACAGATTTACCGATCACAAACGTGATAGATTTGAATCCTACGGACGTTTGTCCGGCGGATACCACAGGGACAGAGAAAGGGATAGAGATCGCGGTATGCATATTAACGATAAAAGAAGGTACGTATATTATTATATCCATAGATTTTACATTACGGCATAAACATATATATATATATATATGTATGTTTTGGCCTTTCTCTTCCCCTCCCCCAAGGTCAACTTAAATCATTCACAGTAAACTGGATTTTAGTAATTTTTATAGGTATCCGTCCGGTCCACCAAGCTACGGATACGGTCCAGGTAGTTATGGGAGTGGAGGTGGCGGTGGTTATCCACCAAATGATATGCCACCGAGCCATTTCAGAGGTCGAGGATATCCAGGAGATAGTTATTCGAACGAATGGCGAAGTAAGGATTACAGAAGGGATTACGACAGGAGGCCGCCACCCCCAAATGCCAATTCCTAGTGCTCCTTTTGGGCGTTCTTTTATGTATTCTAAAAACGGTTATAATTTCCGTTTTAACGTCATATATAATTTTACACGAAACAGCACTTCTCTCAACAACTAAGTAGTGCTAAGTGACAGAAAGGGAACACGTGTGTTAAATGTATTAAATTCAATATATATATATATATATATATATATATATATATATATATATATATATTATATATATAATCCTTTCTGTGATTTAGCACCACTTACGTCCTCTTTGTAGTTATGTAAAAAGTCGATTCCACTGCTTACTTAACACGCAACAAATTAATTTCATCGATGATCGAGCAAACGGGTGATCGTTGATAATTTCAAAGATAGATTGTGCAAAAAAAATGATAAACTGATATATATACATATATATACATATATATATATATATATATATATATGATATGTGTGTGTATGTGTATGTGTGTATGTATCAGGATATACCATTGAAACATAATTATAACTTTTTTTTTATATGTTAGAGCTTTTATGAGAGATATTCGTAACAGAGATAATACGCCAGTGATTTCTATCAAAATGCAAATTACGTTCAAAAGTCTTCTTTTAATTTAAGAAGACACGACGCGCGTCTAATATCTACCGCGTTATTTCTACGTATAACCGATCGTTTATCCGCGAGTAATCCTATGGAACTGAGTTATACAACAGTGGATATATATATATATAGTTTATACTGTCATATAATATCGCTCCAATTAACAAACCAGTTGTTTGAAACAAACAAAAACAAAAAATGCCTTCCCACATCCATTTCATCTCGTATATCTTGCATTTCCAATTCTCTTTAATAAGCGTATATAGGTACATTTTTTTTTTTGGGGGTGTGTTACTTAGGTAGTATCATTCGTCATACAGAAACTCACGTCATTTTCAAGATTACTCCTTCAATATTTTAAGAGATTAACAGTTCGTTATCGAATGAATTTGTATCGAGGGATGATGATATATTATCATTGCCGATTTGACCGCAACAGTTCCATATACACGTTGTCAGAACACATCAATTTTTGCATTTTTGCATATTGCTTTGTAATCTCGATTGGAAAAAATACGTTTGGTAAAAAGGGAAAATAGTGAAAGTCGTCTATTGTTTTGATTAAAGTCATACATTGTGAAGCTAAAGATATATATATATATATATATATATATATGTATGTATGTATGTATGTATGTATGTATGTATGTATGTATGTATGTATATATATATATATATATGTCTTGTACCGGACAAGTCTAAGATTTATTAATAAAAAAAAAACGAACAAAAAAACAAAAAAAGAACAAAAACAAGAAAAAAAAATAAGAAAAATTCGTTGTGTCGTCGAACAAGCAGCAGCAGCAGCTATATCATATATAGGTAACCATTCAAAGCGATAACTCGATTTTGATCACTTTTTTTCTATTGATTTTTATAAAACCGTGTATATCTTGATAATAAGATTATATATATATATATATATATATATATATATATATATATATATATATATATATATGTATATATATATATATATTGATCTACTATTCTCTACCTTTTTGAGTTAACACTCTCCTTTAAAAAAACAAGTTTGTATATCCTACCTGAAAATAAGAAGTGTGAAATAATGTAAATATTTAGGATAAGATTAATGGTTGTATTCTATTTAACTGTAGGGCCTAATTGAGAGGATCTAAAACAACCGATTTTTTTTCCTTTAAACTTGATTGAAATAAACTAGGAAGACTGTCGTTGTTGTTGGTCTCTCTCATCAACGCCCTGCTTCAATAAAAGATAGAGGGAATAATTAGAGATATGCGTAAGAGAAAAAAAAAAATTTTAATTATATAATTGTAAGACGCTCTGAAAGAACATTGATCTATCGAAATATTTTTTAATCCAACTCTTGATAATCATGACATTTATATAGCACTTTTCAGTAGGAATACCGAATGCACCATTTATCATGTTCTCTGGTGTTTTGTAAAGTATTCCGTTTTTCGTATATCTTATCCATCTCTCTCTCTCTCTCTACATATATATATATATATATACATACATATATATATACACACATACATATATATATATATATATATATATATATATATATAAATGTATGTATGTATATATTTATATGCTGCAATTTTGTAATCGCATAAAGAAAGAAAAAAAAAAAACCGAAAGTGATCGAATAGATTTATTGATTTGTCGAAAATGAATACACGTTTACACGACGAAAAAAGCTTTATTACAGCGGTATGAATTATATTTTACAATTAAACTCATCTTCAATACTAAATAATACTATGCCTTTATTAGATTGTACAAAAAAAAAAATATATATATAAATTATTTTGTAGATTATTTTATTCATAAAAACTAATTACTTGATAGATAACATTTTGCAATTTTAGTGTGCATTTGTATAAATATTAGAATATACATACACATATATATATATATACATATATATATATATATATATTTATTAACATATAAGAATCTGGCCAGAGTGATATATATAGGATCTTGCTAATGTGTTTAATCATATTTTGTGTCCGACATACATATTTGTGAGAAGAAAAAATACATATGATGTACGCCACACCGTGATAGAAATCAGCTAGTTTAATTTTTTTTAAATTGCAAAGTGATGTTTCTGAAAACACAGCGAGCTATTTTTAATTTATTATTAGCCGTGTACAAGTCATGAACATTAAGAGGATAAACAACAAACATGTAAATATAAAATAAGAGAATAAAATAATTATTAATTATACAATAAGTGATTTAATGTCATTTTCATTATTTGAAGGTTCGATTAAGAGTTTTACTATTATTAGCTCCATTAGATTTATAATTATATTTATTTTCCTCGACCGATGGTTAAATGTAACTTTCGTTTGTAATTAGATAGGAAGGGTGGGGGGGGGAGGAGGCCACAGCGGAGTTACGATTTTGTTTGACGACGAATAATGTTATATAAAATATATAAATATAATATAAGCGTATGTAGAGTATGTATATTCGACGATTATTTTTGTAAAAGAAAAAAAAAGAAAAGAAAAATGTAATGATAATCGGTGAGTACATAGTTATATATAATATATATAATAATTATATATATAATATATATATATATATATATATATATATATATATATATATATAATTATTATATATAATTTTTGTAAGGATCAAAACGCGAATGTCTTTTCGCTTTATACGAAAATATTAATATTATAGAGATTTGTCTCCCTTACGGGGGGCGGGGAGGGGGAGTATATTCGTTCTACGGTTTCCTTTTGTAGGAGTACTTTGTATTATTACTACTACCATTACTATTACCGTAGTAATGATATATAATGTAATAATAGAGTTAATATTAAGTTTTTAATATTATAATATAAAATATACATAATATATACAATATTTAAGTACGTTTTCTATTATTATATTACATTACATTACATGTTGTTATTATTATCATTATTATCATTATCATTATTATCATTATTATTATTATTATTATTATTATTATTATTATTATTATTATTATTATTATTATTATTATAATCAGTAGTAGTAGTTGCAATAATTGAAGTAGTATATATAATATATATATACATATATATATAATATATATATATATATATATACACATACATACATATATATATATATATACATACACACGAAGTAGTTATACTGGGGAACCACTAAAGAAGAGAATAAAAAAAAAAAAAAGAAAAAAGAAATCGCTGGGGAATTCTACCGCGTAGGTAAAAGTGAAAACAATTATATTCATTATTTTCCACGTGCATTCATTATTGGCCGTCGAACAAATTCTTTTTTTGTCGAACAAATTGCAAACCTAGGACGGATCGATGCTGGATGCACGTGGCATTGAAAGAAAAACAAAAAAAAAAAATACAAAAAAGGGAGGGAGAAAAAAAAAAGAAAGACAATATACGTATTGGTGAAAAATCCAAGTTGTAACATCTTACTAAATATACCATTTTACACCGACCCACTCGAAACCAATTGTTATGCGCGCTCGAGGAGAGGCGATGGGTGGGTCAGGGAGGGTGGATGGAAGGGGTGAGGGGGAAGGGTACAGCGTTATTCTTCGTTTGCACTTATTAATTCATATTTTGTCATTCCTATTTCTATTTTGTTATTCCTATTTCTTGTAGAATTTGTTATCCTTTTTTCTTTATTTTTATTTATTTATTCATTTCTTTTTTAATTATTATTTAATCAAATCGCGAATCCCTTGCCGTTGCTTTGAGATCTTGAACATTAATGGTCTCTTCGTATGCTATAATATAAATCTTAATAAAGTGTAGCCGACGGACTTAAATGATTAAGAAAAAAACATAAGAAGAAAAAAAGAATTATTATCCACGATAACTTCGTAACGTACGTAAGGGACATAAGTAATAATAATGAATGCTTCTGTTCGTTGCTTTACTCGATTCGTAAGCATTTTTTTTCTTTCTTTTTTCTTTTTTTTTTTTTTCTATTTTCAACCGCTTGGGAAATACGATTTGTTACGAGTGCACGAGGAAACATCCTCCATATACACTGGACGCGTATGTATCCAAAAAAAAAACGTGAAACGTAGAAGGTTGAGAAACACTGATTCGATGCGTTTAAAATTACGATCGAGTTTTACACTATAATCTTTTATATGTCAATATCGGTGATAAAATGTTTGTAAAAACAAAAAAAGAAAATAAGAAATAAATGAAAATGACATTGTACTCGTTTAAACGATTTAATCCATTAAAGTTATATAAAAATCTGGAAGAGAAATCAAAGTTGCCACACGTTTCTAGTTCGTTTTTTTTTTTTATCTGTATCTTCTACAGTAGTAACCAACAAGCCTGTTTTTTATCATTATCATTATTATCATTATTATTATTATTATTATTATTATTATTATTATTATTATTATTATTATTATTATTATAATTATTATTATTATTACTACTACTACTATTATCATTATGTATATGAAGATTACACACTTGAACAGTTTACCTGTTGTATATTTGTATCGATTTAAGCCAATAATTAATCCTATTAATTGGACAATATTTTTATCATGATTGAAACAACTAAAATGTATAGTCGATGCATATGAGTTATACGTCAGCGAATATCCACAATATATACCACCGTTGTATACTTTGAGTCATCCTTTTTTTTTGGATCGATAAAACAGTTATACCGAATTGCAATCTTCAAGTAATAATAATACGGATATTCAGTTGCGTTAAATTTATAAATCAAATATATAAAAAAAGAAAAAGAATAAATATTTATTCATTTTATTATCGAACAAAACTGATTTATACTTTTTACTTCGCTTAAATAAAAAACAAGGTGTGGTGCATTTCAAGTACGTACGCAGACAAGTTTATTATATAATGATGAAAATGTTTCAAATGAAAATAAGTTATCATTCATTTGAATCTTGGGAAGTCTTCGAGAAACATTGTAATATAAATTAAATTATTATTTCGGCATATCAATTATTTTATAAATTGTAAAAATTTGTGTCCAGTGAGATTGAAGATTTTTTACATTATTATTTTTCTTTTTCTTTTTCTTTACTGATTTCATAATCCTTTTTTCAATCTTTTATGCGTTGTAATGATTTTTTTATTTGAATGCAATTTAAATCTTAGATAATATATGTTTCATAGAATTTCATAAAAATGAAGAATGATAAGTTAGATTTAATAATATTTGGTGCTACTGGATTTACTGGACGGTATGTTATTAAAGAAGCGGCACGTTTGGTTAAAGAAAAAGAATTTAATTTTGGCGTAGCTGGGCGTAGAAAAGAGGCATTGGAATCAGCCATTAAAGATTATGCACCGGATATTAGTAAGATTTATGCATACAAATTATACTTTATTATTATTACTTAATACATAAATATTAATGACTAAATGTCTTTAGAATCAGTTATGCGATATTAATATATTTAAATGATATTTAGAAAACGTTCCCATTATTATCGCGGATATAAAGGATGAAGAATCTCTTAAGAAAATGGTAGAGAGGGCAAAAGTGCTTGTAAATTGTTGCGGTCCATATGTGTATTATGGGGAACCTGTTATCAAAGCATGCATAGCTGCCAAAACTCACTACGTTGATGTTACCGGAGAAACTCTGGTATCTAATGATTTCATTCTATAAATTGGATAATCTATTAATATGTTTTAGGAAGGAGATACATTATATTCAATATCATAAAAATTTTTATTTAATGTTTTATGTAATTATTTTTTTAATGTTTGACTATTATAGTTCGTAGAAGAAATGCAATTGAAGTATAACGAAGCGGCGCAAGATGCTGGTGTCTATATCGTAAGTGCTTGCGGCTTTGATAGCATTCCTGCGGATCTTGGCATGGTTTTTACGCAACAGAAGTTTGGTGGGGAGGTCAATAGCACCGAAATATACCTTAATGCCATCAACAACTTCAAAGATCTTAACAAACCTGTAGCAAACTTTGCGACCTTGGAAAGTGTACTTTATGGACTAGATCACAGGGATAAATTACGTGATATTCGTAAAAAAATGTTTTCCGAGAAATTACCAGACTTGAAGCCCAAATTGAAAATCAAGTTGGTTGAATTATATAATCGTTGTTTAAATATATTATAAAAAAAATTTTATGTAGACTATATTCAAAATTGTTTATTACACATTATATTGTCATTCTTTTTTTCTACCAGAGGTTTGCTTCCACATAAATGTGCTTTTACAAATGAATGGTCCATATTATTTCCAAGTGCAGATCGTTCAATAATCTATCGTTCGCAAAGATATTTATTTGAAAAATATAAGCAGAGACCTGTTCAGGCTCAAGTATACATCTCATTCCAGTTGGTATTCTTTTATAAATATAAATTTAATAATTTCAACATTATCCGACATTAATCGAACATTTTTCTTTCCTAGGTCTCTATTTTCCATCTTTAAATTAAGTTTTATGATTATAACTTTACTTTTTATGAAATTTTCATTCGGACGCAAATTAATATTAAAGGTAAATAAATAATATGATGAAGAGAGAGAGAGAGAGAGAGAGAGAGAGAGAGAGAGAGAGAGAGAGAGAGAGAGAGAAATGACGAATGAGATACGTGTCTATGAAAAATATGATTATTTCAACATGAAATGAGAAAAGCATTATTTGTTTTCAGTATCCCAAACTATTCACTATGGGGTTGATTAGTCACGAAGAACCAAGCGAACAAACATTGAATAGATTAAAACTATCTTTCACTTTCTTAGCACGTGGTTGGACTGAAAAATTAAGCGAACCTACTGACGTTCATTCTGATCCTCCGAATAAGGAAATGGTTACAAGAGTTAGCGGTGTTAATCCTTACACTATTACTGCTGTCGCTGTAATGTTATCTGCTCTTACCATTTTAAAAGAATCTGATAAAATGCCCGAAGGGTAAATTATTTTTATTCGCTGTTATTAGGGTTTCATAATTTTATTTACGTTAAATAATATATGATTTTTTGTTTATTTTAGCAGAGGTGTCCTCACTACCGGTGGTGCATTTAGTAAGACGTCTCTTATAGACGAATTAAACAAAAAATGTCTTAAATTTGAAGTTGTTTCGTCCATTGAAAAATGAAGGTATTATTAACATGTTCTAGCATAAAGTCTTCCAATATTTTTCTTGCATTACTTACGGTTTCTTACTTATCTTTAATATAATGGACTGTCTATGATATTGCTACAGAATTTATCTTTTGTGCTTTTGCTTTTAATATTTTTTTCAAAACAGAGAAATAGTTGGAGACATGAGCTAAAGCTAATGTTTTATAAACACTCATTTTAATATACCATTATTTATTATTATTTTTAACAAAAATGAGAGACGTCAATTTACAAGTTTCTCTAAAAGGTGTTTGGTTTTTTTTACAATAATTTTAGTGTTACGGTATTTTTTGTGCATGTTTACATTTTTGCATTTTATTTACGTTGCGAATAAAGTATAAAAGTTTATTTGTTTTATTTCCTTTTGATTACACCGAATAAAGAATTGCGAATTAAGATTGGTAATTATAAGTATAAGAAGAAATAACTTTCTCTATGCTCGATTATATGAAAACAATGATATATACAATTTTGATTACATTAGTATAATACATTCCGAGAGATAGTTATATCGCTCGAATATATTTCCATTAATAATATTAATGTATATTAAATCCGATTATAATATTTTTCGACATAATATTTTCGACCGATTACACAAACTTTGTCGTTCGTTTTGTACGACATTATTGGAAGTTTTCGGAGAATGTCACATCTCTTTTTTTTTTTTCTTTTTGTCAAAATCGAACGCAATACGTAGCTCGGACGTACGCGTACGTGAAATGTAAAAGGGAAGGAAAAGAGATCGATGAAAAGATGTGAATAAGAAGACAGGAAAGTGCACTTTCCTTGTAATTACCATGATCTGTGACGTCATGATATCGTTATCCTCGTTGGTATGACGTCAGAGAAATAAAGTATAACCCGTTAAGTTGGCGGCACTGAAAATCCAATGGTATACCGCGACATTTAACGCGTGCAGATACCCAGGTGGTCATTTAATTACTGGATATTCCAAAATGAAATTCCAGATAAAGCAACTTAGGTTTTTTTCAGAATCTATTATCGATCGGCGTATCTTACGTATTTTCTTCGAAAACGAGGGGGGGGGGTTATGGAGCGGGTGGGACTCGCTCGAGGAAGCATGAGTCATTCTTCGTAATAAAATAGATTGCTTTTTTCTTTTCTTTTTCTTTTCCTTTTTTTTTCTTTTTTTTTTTTTTTTCTTTAACGGAAGGCCGCGACCGCAATGGCGGTCTTTCAAATTCAAATCCAACCTTCGAACAGACCAATCCAAATTTATTATCTCGAAAGTACATTTTATATATTCTATTTAACCTTGTCACATTAATTACGTTGTATTTAGAAATACCTTGCGTATCGTTTTAATGACTTTTCATTTACTATAGTGTATTTATCATAGAAACATGATCTTACATACATATATATATATATATATTTATATAAGAAGAAGAAAAAATAATCGTGATATACATAAATCGTGTTGACGCGTGTATATCTTCTTTTTTTTATTAAACGTTTTATAATTTCACTTGTTTGCAGCCAAGCAAATATATTAATAAATATGTTTATTCGCGTATCTTTTCAACCGAGGTTAACATAATGATCGATTCGATAAACGATAATGACAATGATCACGCAACGATTGTCATTTAGTTGATCTTAATTAAACGTTAAACTCGCGTTATAAGATCATTCAATAGACGATCATCGATTGAACGGCTCGCGTTCATTTGCACGTCTTTTTTTTTCTTTTTTTTTTTTTTTTTAAATATTACTTCGAAGCTTATACCGTCAATTTCATTGTTTATTCATATATCCGAACTGTTATATATACTTAATAATAATTAAATACTCCTATCGAAACCTTTCAGCCCATTTCTACTATAATTTCAATCATAATATCTCTCAACGGTATAGGACACATGGAATTTTTTTTTGTTCTTAGAAACGATCCGAAAAAAATAAAAAAAAAGAAAAGAAGAAATCGACCGATGATTTGCAAGGAGTTTCGAATCAATCGACAAGTCGATCAATGGAATCGTTATTTCAACGAAAATTTCATTTCATTGCGATCCAGATTCGGTGATCTTTCGTAAATACCTGAACGAGTTACAACTAGAGAAAGATAGATAGATAGATAGATAGATAGAGAGAGAGAGAGAGAGAGAGAGAGAGAGAGAGAGAGAGAGAAGAAGGAAGTGAATAAGAAAGAACCTAGAACGAGATGGATAGATAGATAGATAGATAGTTAGACAGAGAAAAAAAGAGATATAGGGGAATACAGTTTCGTTTTGCAAAGGTTTTTCCTATACTGTGATATATATATATATATATATGTAACGTACACACACGGGGAAACCATTTGCCGAAGGTAAAATGATTTTTAACGTCGTTAATCCCAATAATATCCCGTTAATCGATTTAACACGCTAAAATTACATTTATTATATTTCATTGTACATGAAAAATTTTATTATTGAAACGAGCAATAAGTACGTAGCAATTAATTCTTGATATTATATATGTAACAACGTTGAATAACAACCGATCGACCGACCAACCAACCAACCAACCAACTGACCAACCAACCAACCAACCAACCAACCAACCAACCAACCAACCAACCAAAGTATATATGTTTGTTAGTGTGGTGGTGGGAGAGAGCGAGAGAATCCGCTAAGGAGACACAAAAGATAGATAGATAGATAGAGAGAGAGAGAGAGAGAGAGAGAGAGAGATGTGTGTGTGTGTGTGAGAGAGAGAGAGAGAGAGAGAGGAGGGGGAGGGAATAAGGGGCAATTTGTTCCGCGAGTCAACTTTACACGTCTCTGATATATAAACTCTCTTGTCCGAAACCAATGCAAGTTAGTTTGCTCGCTTCGGTCGTGAAAAGTACGTATTATAAACTGATCTCTTGGTTTTATTTTATTTTTTCTTTTTCTTCTTCTTCTTCTCTCTCTCTCTCTCTCTCTCTTTGTCTGTCCGTCCGTCTATCTATCTATCTCTCTCTTTTTTTATCGATTTTTCAGAAGACACCTTTGGAGAAATAATGGAGAACGTTAAAATACAAAGAGACAACGAAAGCTATGCGGTTAAGCGGAAGGACAAGAGCGTGACGAACGGTAAAAAAGATTTTTAAATATCAAATCTTCGATTTCCTTCAACGTTTCATGATCTTAGAAAGATAGACAATTTGTCATTGAAGAATCTTACCGGAACTTACGATGCTTGCGTTCGATCGGACCGTTTTCTCTTTTTCTTCTTTCTCTCTCTCTCTCTCTCTCTCTCTCTCTCTCTCTCTCTTTATTTTTGTCTTTCTTCGAACAATGAAAAATTTCGATACACGAGAGTACGCTGCTGCGACTTGTAAAATTATTGATTCTCAAAGGATCACTCATTGATAATTTTCGGCTCACCCTATCGTTACACACACACACACACACAGGCACACAGATTCACGGGAACACACACACACACATACTTTTGTTCTCCATGTTATATCAATAATTTCGTAGTCGTCGTCTTCGAAGGAGTTACTCTTTTGATTTTTTTTTTCGGGGAAGAGAGAGAGAGAGAGAGAGAGAGAGAGAGAGAGAGAGAGAGAGAGAGAGGTAAAAAACGGGACGGAACGAAGAAAAGAGACGTCTCTCGTCGGTAAAGACGAGACGGTTCCGAAGAGTCGATGATTATATTGTGCCTTTTTTATTTGTAATTTTTACGAGGCCGATGGAAAACGATTGTTTTCGCTATCGAGGGTGAGAATAAAAGTGATATACTATAGGATGCTAAATGGCCTCGCGCCGCGAAGTTAGGTTTATGATGGGTGAACGTAACGAATTACATGCATGCTCGTTAGTGGACGAGCGGTTAATCGTGACATTGATAGAGTTGCGTTTAACTTTGTACACGTATCTTTGATGCAAGTCAAATGGAAGAGAGAGAGAGAGAGAGAGAGAGAGAGAGAGAGAGCTATGAACACCAACAACAACATCATTTTACCTTCTAATTAATTTCAATAGATCCTATCTAAGAGCTTCAACTATCGATAATCTTATCTCCCTACGTGTTAAACTTGAAGATCATATGATTGGAATCTTTTCTTTTACAAGGAAAAAAACAAAAAAAAATAAAAAAATAAAAATAAAATTGAAGATCTTTTAACGGAAACGACAAAAAAAAAAAAAGGAAAGAAAAAACGGTTCGACACTCGAAACGTAACGAAACAATCGATAAGTGCGTCAACGCATCCTTGACGGTAAATGCAAATTCGTTGTCACTTGCTCATTTAGTCGAAACGTCGAAATATATATATATATATATATATTTATTATATATACATATTTTTTTTTTATCAGTATATCTTTTATAAGATAGAAAGTGTTTTCACGAGCACTGACGAAAGAATGAAAGAAAATATACCCTTTCGTCGGTTTTTTTAATTTAAAAGAAAAAAGAAAAAAGAAAAACACCTACAAAAAAACGACAAAACAGTAATTTCATTATCATCGTACGTAACATTCGCGTTGTTATCGCGCGAACAGTTGTACTCGCGTCCGATAAATTTTCTTTTTTTTTTTTTTTACAAAAGAGAAGAAAAAAGAAAAAAGAGAGAAACAAATATTCGTTCGATAGGTAGGATCGCGTCGACAATGCGTTAATAATCGATTTTTATCTCTATCGCACAAAGTCCTACATAAAAATGAACTACGAAAGGATTATATAATGAAGAAGCTAAGAAGTTTTACTAATAATAATAATTAATTGACTGACAAGATTTATATATCGAATTGCATTCGATAATTACGTAAATAGATTATGTTTAGTTCTGAATGGGATAAGTATTATCGTCGCAGTGTAACGGTAACACGCACTCGTACGTTATCTTTAATAAATAAATGAGTAAATAAAAAAATAAATAAAAAAATAAATAAGGTAGCCTTTTGCATAAATAAAAAATAGTATTATCCTTATAGGATCTCATCGATTTTCTTCAGCTCTTTTTCTTCTTTTTTCTTTTTTTTTTTTTATTCGATAATTACACACCATTAAGTCTCTCGTTACTATAAAGCGAAAAGTTACTTTTATATAACGTCAAAAATTCTTGACGAGTTCCTTTACGAAGGACTCCCGGTTATGCTTAACGTAAAACAACAACAAAAAACTTGCTTCAAACACACATTACTCCAGGATGTACTCCACGTGTCGTGTGTGTCGTATGTGTGTGTGTGTTGGTAATTTGTCATTCAACAAATGTATTATTAATATCTTCGCGTAGTAGTTGCGTGAGATCGACCTCGGACTACATGCGAATCATTTTATTTCGCGCGATGATTCTTCTTTCGTTTTTCTTTTTTCTTATTTGTGTTTTTCTTTTTCTTATTTGCTTTTTTTCTTTTTCTTATCTTTTTACTTCTATTTTTCTTCTTAATCGTTTTGTCGACCTGCCTGTCGCGTTGTTAGTTGGTATTATTAACGTGCTGGATACTCCGCGGAAAATGCATATATATATATATATATATATATATATATATATATATAAATGTATATAAATGTGTAAAAAATGTATATATATATATATACATATATAAATGTATATAAATGTGTAAAAAATGTATATATATATATATATATACACACACACACGCGCTCTATAAATGCACTTAATCTTTTTTTAAAGACTTTATTAAATATAATATATTTCGAACGATCGTCACAATTTTTAACGAGAAGTTTACACACAAACACACACGAATACACACACACACACACACATCGCGTTTGTTTTCGAACACATCTTCTATTTTCATTTTATCGTTCAATTTATGGACACTGGTACATACGTGCATACGTAGTAGTAGTAGACATCGAAGTTAAGAAATGCAACGACGATGTTATCGTTATCGATGTATATGTTTTGTAATCACACGCGTGTGTGCCGAGTTTACAAACCCTCTCTATCGATATTGTAAGTAGCTAAGGTCAATCCTGCTCAGCCAACTTTCAGTAGTGCGACTACGAATGCGACGGGAGAAACGAGCACCCTATATATATATATATATATAAATATCGGCGTTCTTTTTATTTTTTATATTCGATAATCATTCCACGCTGCTAACACTGAGAGATCTAATTAATCGAATAATTACTTCGATTGGATAAAAATTTGTGATACTCGTCATTTTCTCTCGTTTAATTCCCATTTAGATTTTTTTTTTTTTTTAAATTTCATCATCTTTTTTCTTTACGAGGAAAGAAAATCGTATATCTAAACGCTTTCGATATATTCGATGACAGTGAAAGATCTTTCCTTTGTCTAATGGTGCCTTCGTAGAATATCATTATTGAATGTACGTCTAACAGAGAGAGAGAGAGAGAGAGAGGGAGAGGGGATGAATTGAATTTCGTTATCGACGAAAGGGAACCTAATGCTTTTAATCATTAGGACGAGTAATTATCGACGATAACGGACGATAAATAAGTTACCTTTGTAACAATTGAGAAAACTGTGATATTCTCTCGAAACGATAATAATCTTGTGAAAAATAATCGTTTGGGGTCTATTATCATTTTCCATGTTTTTATCTATCACACGTAGCGTTTATTATACCCACACACACACACACACACACACACACACACACACACACACACACACACACACACACACACACACACACACACACACACACACACACACACACACACACACACACACACACACACACATTTTTTATTTTATTTTATTTTATATCGTGTGATCTTCACATAATTATCATTTTCCATGTTTTTATCTATCTCCCATAGCGTTTATTATACACACACACACACACATATATATTTTTTTAATTTAATTTAATTTTATATCGTGTAACCTTCACATAATTATTCCAAATGATAATTAATATAAAAATAGTTTTCGTTAATAATCAAACTATCGTATAAAAGGTAATATCATATTTTTCTTACGAATAAAAGTGATATTTTTTTTTCCATCGTTTGAAAAGAAAAAAAAAAAAAACGTCGACGTCGGTTCTCCGCTCCTTTGATAATTCGTCGTCTTTTTTTTTCTTTTTCCGTTTTTCGAATCGTTTTATTTTCCTTCTTGAAAGAGGAAAGTGAGCTAATCTCGGCTCTACTCGGATGGGATTTACTGTGACGTTGATACGCTGGACTTCGGTCGCTAACGATTAGTATTGTATAGTTTCGATGAAAATGACTAAAAGGAACTGTTAGAATTTTCTCGAGGACGATTTTCCTATATTCGATTTCTCTAATTTCGCATAAACGATCCTACGAGATCGTCGTGATTGAATTTATTAGGATTTAGAATCAAATCGTTTCTTTCTTTCTTTCTTTGTTTGTTTCTTTATTTTTCTTTCTTTCTTTCCAATTAAAGTGTTAAACCCAAACAAATCGTAGATAAGAATGGAAATTATCAAAACTTTGTTATTTCGTTACGATGGACAACGATAACGTAAAATTTCACGTTTAACGGATATTATTAATTCTCAAAAATTCGTTCGTTCTTATTAAGTCCCTACAAGTGGTCAGATATTTCCTAGCGAAAGTAAAAAAAAAAAGCTCGGACAATTCTTTTTTTTTAATAATATTTTTCGATCGAAATTGAAAAATAAGAAACGTCGATGGATAAGATACTTTTTGTTTTCTCTTTTTTAAAAATATTTTATCTCGCATTTGACTCGGTGTCGATGACCTTTGCGAAGGGATCTCTCTTCGGAATAGGAGGTAAAATGTGGAGATCTGAGAATGTCGGACGATTTTTTCTTTTACGATATTTTTGTAAATTTCTGAAGGGATCATCTCTCTTCGGAATATGAGGTAAAATGTGGAGATCTGAGAATGTCGGACGATTTTTTCTTTTACAATATTTTTCGATCGAAATTGGAAAATAAGAGACGTCGATGGATAAGATATTTTTTGTTGTTTTTTTTTTTTTTTTTTTTTTTTAAATATTTTATCTCGCATTTGACTTGGTGGTGTCAATGACTTTTGCGAAGAGATCTCACTCCAAGAGAGGAGGAAAATGTGGAGAGCTGAGAATGTTGAGAGATAAAAGGAACGTAAAGAGAGAGAGAGAGAGAGAGAGAAAGAGAGAGAGAGAGAGAGAGAGAGAGAGAGAGAGGTGTCAGAAAAAAAGAGTAGGAGGGAAACAAAGGTGGGAGAAAGGCGAAGAGTGAGTTGCAGGGTAGGAGAAGGCGGAGAGAGAGAGAGAGAGAGAGAGAGAGAGAGAGAGAGAGAGAGAGAGAGAGATAGAGAGAGGGAGAGAGGGAGAGGGAGAGAGAATGTTCCAGGGGACGTTAGCGTTCGCCGTGATTCCGTTCATCCGGTTCAGTCACACCGCATCACTCCGGTGAGCGTAATCGTTCTCCTCTTTGCGTTTTTAACTCGGCTGCTGATTTTTCCCATCGTCTTTGCTCTCACGTTTTTTTTTTCCCCGTCATTTTCGTCGTTAATACGCGCGCATACGCACAGTAGAACATTAGAACAGTGTTTTTGATTCCATCGTTTGTTTGTCATCGGATCGTTTCTACGCGAATCGAAATCTTTTCGATTTGACGTTTCGTTCGAAATCGTTCGAAAATATTATTCTCTCTGTCTCTATCTATCTATCTATCTATCTATTTATCTATCTCTATTTTTCATTCCCACGATAATTTTGACATCGCCGTTTTATATCATCGATCTGAGAGTCCGTGCTTGTCAAACTGTTGTGTCATAGGAGGTTTGTGCGTGTGTGCGCGCGCGCGCGCGTGTGTGTGTGTGTCTGACCCGAAAAGAGTATATACAGAGTAAGTTATTTTTTTTTCTTTTTTAACTCCTGACACCTTCGTAGGTTCGTTAATTATTTATTATTATTGTTATTTGTTGTTTTGAAAAAAGGTTTCGAATCAGTATACGTTATCGTCGTCGTTGAATCAACTTCGAACGTGATATTTATATTTTTGTCGTAATTCGTCACTCGCGTTTTCTCGGACGCCTGTGTCAAATTTTCTTTTGCGCGAATCGGATTTTGCGTCGGTCGTAAAAAAAAATCTCTACGTTGCTCGTCCCGATAGATCTCTCTCATAATCGATACCTACTTTCTTTCGTTTCTTTTTTCCTCTTATTATCTTTCTTCCCCAAAGAAAATTCAACGTGCAAGAACGTTCGTCCCGATTCCAAAGAAGAAAATAAAGGAACGATCATGAATGGATTATCGAAACAATGTATCAACGACGAGAAGTCGATCAAAATGAAGAAACCGCATCCACTGAGGTCCATTTCTTGGAATAAGAATATCGAGGAAGGAGATTTGGACGTTCCCGGAACTCCAAGAACACCTCGAACCTCGACGACGCCAGGTATATCCGATGTCTCCTGGTTTTTTGGATTTTTTTTTTTATTTTTTTTTTTTTTATTTTTTTTTTTTTTATCTAAAAACGATTTCACGTGAACGTCGAAGTCTAAATCAAAATCGAAATCGAAATCGACTGTTCCGTCCCACCCCTCTTGTCTCGTTCGGTGAAATCAACACTTTTTTGTTTGTTCGTTTGTTTTTTTTCTTCATTTTTCCTTTATTTTTTTTTTTTGGTTTTTACATTCGTCGCCAATGTTTTCCTGCGCAATTCGCAAGATATTTCTCGACCTGTTGCGCGCACACTTAAATTACCATAATTAATATTCAATCGTTCGCGAATCGTTTATCGCGAAGTGAAACAAATGATCGAAATAATTATTTTCTTTGCTTCTTTTTTTATTTATTTATTTTTTTCTTCTTCCCCTTCCTTTTCGTTACCAAACCTGAACGATTTCGTGCAAGAGGGGCGTCCGTATTGGACTTGGTAATCATAAAATTGTTAAATAACGTCAATGTCATTTTTAAATAATATAATTTTACAGACGATCTTGAAAACAACGTGACCATGACTTCTCTCTCTCTCTCTCTCTCTCCCCCTCTCTGTCACACACACGCACAAACACAGATTATTTTTTAGTTTACAAGTACGTCTCAACTATTATCAATCCGAACGTTTAAATCGTTCGATACCCTACTAATCGATCTAATATCGACGAGGAAACATTAAAAAACATTAGACACGGTTCCTTACAGATTAATTTTAATCTTAAACAGATTGATAGATCATTATTTCTGATATCCAACGACGTCGATTCAACCAAATCAAATTTTATTTTCCATTCGTGGACGACGGTACGACGTTTTTTTTCTTTACGATAATTGATTCAAACTAATCGTGGATAATTGATTTACACGTAATTCATGAACTACGATCTCTAATGATATCCATCGAGGAAGCAGGGAGGGGGAGGGGGATACTCCAATGGAACGAAATAGTGACTAGCAGCAGCAGCAGCAGTGTGTATTCGTGGAAATGAGAACGAATCGATAACTCTCGTTTACAATACCGTTCGCTATACTATTCAACAATTTTTAAAATTCTTTTCCCCTAAAAAAAAAGAGAAGAAAGAAAAGAACAGAAGAAACAACCCTGTAAGAATATCCTTCTAACGAATCCGATTCTTCGTAGCGATTTTTTTTTTTCCCTTTAATATACGCGAAAGAACAAGTTTTTGTTTTGTTTTTTTTTTTTTTATTTTTTTTCCTTAATCGCATTTTTCTACCTCTTGAAAATAAATATCGTTTACGATCCCTGATCGTAAAATCGTACGTAATTACGAATAATAATCCATTCGACGACGTTAAAATTAATCGCGGTCTATGATTTAAAATTATTTTTATCTTTCGTCGCGGCCGGGTTAAGTGTCTTTTCTTTTGTTTGAATGGCGTAAGGGGGTTTGGTGGTGGAGGGGAGGGGGACAAAATTTGATCTTCGAACAACAAATCGCATTTCTTCCTTCCTCTTCCTCCTCTTCCTCCCCCTTCCCGAAGCAGCGTACGACGAAATCGTCGAGGTTTCGATACGGACGCGTTATTGAGAAGAAGAGAAAAGAAACAAAAAAAGAAAAAAAATAAAGAAAAATAAAGAAATAGATAAAAAAAAAAAAAGAAAAGAAAAAAATAAATTAAATAACGAACTTAAGAAAGCTAATGATCGTAAGATAATGTACTCCCGGATAATGAGACGACATTTTTTTTTCCACGATGAAAGGAGAAAGAAAAAGAAAAAGGAAGAGAGAGAGAGAGAGAGAGAGAGAGAGAGAGAGAGAAAAGAGTCAATATTTAATCGTCGTTCCGACTACACGTAAATCGAAGAGCGTCAATTGTGAATCCGCGAAACGTCGTCATAGGTCGTGACACGCTATATAGAGCCGATATTTATGTGCTTATACGGCATTGCCAATCGAAAGTAAATCCAAAGATGGTCGTTTTCTTAAGATTAGAGAATGGGGAAACTATCGATTGATGGATGTTCGTGCACGCGATCGGATCTCGCGTTATGTGCATACGTTTTTCTTTCTTTCTTACTCTTTCGTTCAATATTTTCTTTAGTGTGTATTGTTTACGTAAAAAGAAAAGAAGAAAAAAGAAAAAACGAACGAAAAAGAAAAAGAAAAAGAAAAAGAAAACGACGATTCACTTCGACGCAATCGAATCTCAGATTTCGATGCAATTTGTGAAGTTTACGCGTTTAAAGATGCGCGACGGATGGATCTGAAATTTTCTTCAATGTCGATTAACGAGGATTAATACACGCGTACACGTATACACGCGCGTGCACGCGCGTAAACACACACACACACACACACATACAGACAGACAGAGACAGACTTTCGTTCGTTCGAAGTGATCCGTCCAAGAGTTTCTAGATAAATGAATAAAATCGATTCGTTCGTCGATCGTCTTATCGATCCGTTTGTTAATCGATTGTTTAATGTCGGTCATGTCATCGAATGTCGCGATTGTATCGAATGACTTCCTAGAAAATACGATCCACAATATGTTTTCGAATAACATTTATTGTCATGCCTCTAATCCGTTTTATCTTGCTCTCATGAATATATATGTATATATATACATATATATATATATATATATATATATATATATATATATATATATATATATATATATTATAAATAATCAGAACGATATGCATTTTGACGGAGTTTCTTCGATAAAAATGTCTAACGCAACGATAATAAAATTTGTCGTTACAGGTCACGAAAATTGTACCTTCCATCACGATCTAGAATTAGATCATAGGCCGCCCACGCGGGAAGCTTTGCTACCAGAAAT